>OZ020195.1:38483518-38883315 GCA_963971165.1 Philopedon plagiatum
CACGAGTACGCAACCAAAAGGATACTCGACAAAGGACTTAAATGACTACAAAGAATTTCTACTTCTTACCAACGTTCATAGGAGGAATTTTAACCGAGATGAGCGCATTATTTCAAGCGCTGATTGGAAGTACAAGAATATTATAGCAAAGTTATTTCCGCCTAAAAGAATTTACACTTTAAAATCTTCCAATCCGAAAAAACAAGTGTTTCACAAAATTCCTACAGCTGAAATAGTCGAAAACAGCAGTGTGTTGCATTATGAGGATGTAAACGATCTAGTTGATGGGTTCAAATATTTAGAAGAAAATAATATTGATAATGGTAGTGATAGTGAAATAACGACAATTCTTATGGAACTTGAAAGACTTGGTGTTATAGAATTTTATTAAAAACAATAAAGTTATTAAAATAGTTTTTGTTTTATTTGTTTGGTTTCAATTAATACGCTCGGAAAATATTGATATGCGTGCTAGAAGAGATGCTACAACTATAATTTATGCAGCGGTTAACACTAATAAGGGACGAACCTATTTGTTTATAAATAAATGTGAGGTGTGGGGTATGGATGAATGTAGCTTTAGGCCTAAAGAAACACACATAATATCAGAACTTTTTACTGGTGTTCCTGCCCGAGTAGACGACGTATTTCGATACACAAATGGCCGCCTATACTTCCTTCAAAATGGCATGTATTTCGAATATAATGAATTTACCAATAACCTCGTTAGCTCAGGAAAGATGGATCTTAATTTCTTTGGTATTAAATGTCCTAATCTAGGACTTTTAGAACAACTCAAATATTTACTAAGTAATATTATAACAAATAATGTAAAATTATAGATCTTAATAAATAACTATTTCTACCTTATGACTTTTCTTCTTCTACCAGCGTAAGACCCCCCAATAATCTACTTCCTTATCAAGAAAACCTATAGGGCCTAAAGAGCTTCTTATAAGTCTTTTGCTAGTAAATTAAGAAATGAGCTATAGAGGTATGTATAAGTTTTTCGTCTCATTTTTACGTCTGAGAAACATATGAGAGATCGACGTAATTAGTGGTTGGCTGTTTCTCGCTGCTAACGTTTTCAAATGAACAATATGTGTTAAAAGCTAAAAACAAAACCATCTTGTACATACAGTTTTTAAACATCTTACGCAAACTTGGGGTTTTCTGTTTGACACCATTTCCTATGAAGTTAATGGCAAGGAGATTGAAAAGATTCGAGATCCTGGCATTGTTAGCACAGTTAAAAATATGCTATGTTTAAATGAGCAAGAAAGCCGAGCTCTAGACATAGCTGGATGGAATTGGCCTAGTGGAACTGTTAAGACCTTGGACGAAACTTCTAAAGACTTTAATTTTCGCATACCGCTTTCAATGTTGTTTGGTGTGTTTGCCGATTACCACAATGTATTAATGGGTAAACAGAAAATTAAACTAGTTCGTGCTCGCCATGACGACAACTGCTACAAGTCCTCTGGTACTAAGAAGGCAACAATAACGTTAAAAACGGTTGAGTTGAAAGTTAGACATATTTACCCGAGTGATGCAGTGAAATTGAGACTTTTGGACGAAATTGCAAAGTACAAACCGATATATATCTCGTTTAGAAACTGGGAAATACATGAAATGCCTGCTTTGAGAGCGACAAAGCGTGATACTTGGACCGTTAAGACCATGTCTGAGAGAGCCCGATATGTTATTGTATTTTTTATGAAGAAGCGAAAAGATAACTTTGAAGCTGATTGTACCTACTTTGATAATTTCGACATCACCGACGTCAAGTGGCATTTAAATTTTGAAGTTTACCCCTACGAATCGTTAAACCTAAACTTTGTCAATAGGCAGTTTACAGAAGCCTATCAGATGTATACGGACTTTCAAAAAACCTATTTGGGAAAACAGCGGTGTGAACCGCTTTTGGATTTTGTCGCTTTCGCTAGTAGAACCCTCTTTGTTATTGACTGTTCCAAAAAAAGTGAAGCCCTCAAGAGGAACACCATCGACGTGAAGTTGGAGTTTCAAAGTTCCGAAAACTTCTCAAATGAGTCACGCGCTTTCTTTATAATTATTCATGATCGAGTGCTTGAGTATCAGGCTTTAACAGGCCAAGTACGTGACCTGTTGTAGTCAGTTACTTTCCAACCCTGCCACGATGAGGTTTGTTGTGGTCGACGCTCAAGGATTCCGCGTTCCAGAATTTCAAGCTAAAGAATTGTCTATATACGATGGAAAGCAAATAAAGAACTATCTTTTTAAACCAGTTAAGCCCTTTTGTGAGCTGTCCTATGATTGCCAGAAGCAAGCAATGTTTCTATATGAGAACCGACATGGTTTAAACTATAATTCCGGCGAAACCGACTACAATGAACTTTACCGCATTATCTGCAATGATCTACAAGATGTTGATATCATCTATGTGAATGGACATATAAAGAAGGCCTTTTTACAGGAAACTTTTTCCACGATGAAATATTTTAAGAATATACCCGATATTGTTAATTTAGAATTTGCTAGGGATAGCGCTAATGTACCGAAATTATCTCTAAGTAAAACCACTTGTTCTTATCATGGTTTAGAATATTGTGCTTGTAGTGATGAGAATTCAAAAACCTTGTATGCATATATTTATGATTTTTGCCTAAATAAAGACGTTAAATTGCATTACATGTTTAATTTTACCCTATATTACTAGACCCCTTGAGAAATTTAGACAGTTTTACTAGACAAAGCGCGCTAACTTTTTTGTGTACTTGTGGTGTTGCTGTGCAGTGGTGACGCACCGCTCACTTTTTTTGTGCACTAGTGGTGTTGCTGTGCGGTGGCGACGCACCGCTCACTTTTTTTGTGTAGACGCGCTTGGGAACGCTTTCAATTGCGAGGTATGGTTGTAACTAAGGAAATAAGACATCAATTTAAACACAAAAAATATTTAATAAAGTGTAAAACATATAAAATAAATAAGAACATACAGTAAATAGAGTGTAGATTGGGGTAAAATAAATACAATAATTAAATAAAGTAGATTGGGGTAAAATAAATACAATCATTAAATAAATAAAATAAATTACTAGTCTAATATCAAAGCCTCTAAAGTCACACATTTAGCCACCGAAAGGGATTGATGGAAAGTTAGCTGTCGGTGATCAGTCTTAGCTTATGGAATTTCCAATGATTCCTTATACTTTTCATAATCTCTACGACCCCAAGCAAGCGTGTTCTCCGAGTCACCGGGAATAAGATAAGCTTATCGTCCGCGTGTGATAGCGCTACTTTATTTTTCAGTTCGACATACATATCATGTAAATGCGAACGGAAAGTGTTCATCTGTCGATGAATGTGAGTTCCTTCTACGTCAACCGCCTCCCTATAGTCATCCAGAGTTAGTTCTTTCTGCGTGACGTAGTTAGGAACTCCCTTAGCTTTTTTCGTCAACTCTCCCTCAACATTTACACAATATGCTTTCGCCCCGGTGCCGTAGAAATCCCAAATGATTTTTCCTGCATACTCGTCTTTCATTTTACCCAAAATTGACTGGTTTACAGGTACATCACGTGGGTTATCTTGGGAGTAATTGGACTTATCGAACCTATCTAAATTTTCTCGCATGTCATGGTAGAAATTTTCAGTTGTAATTTTCAACACAAGGGAATCGGTGTCAGTGTAGAGTAATACCGCATTGTTACCATATTTTGGCTTGATATACCCGTACAGAAAGTCATATATAATTGTCTTGGATATTTCCCAAATACGAAAACCTACGTAAGTAGGTTTATTATATACGACTTTCTGTTTTTTCATCTGGATAGCTACCAGGTTCTCGCTGAAAATAGTGCGGTCTTTAAAATGAGGTTTTGAAATTAACGCTTCGGCCCCCAACCTTCTACCAATATTTTCCCAATGAGAAACCAACTTAACATCTACCCTTTTCTCTACATTTTCCATTGTTTTACCAAACACATTGTTCATAAGCTTAAAGAAATCCTTCTCAAACTTATTTGTCGCTTTATTGCGCATTGCTGTGTTTAGATCGATATATTTCTTAAGCCATGGTGATTGGTCGAAACTTAATACGCAATAAATTTTTGTGAGCTTAAGCCCATGCTCTAAAGCCTGATGCAAATTTTGGCAATGAATTATATATTTACTTTTAGACTGGAAATTCGTAATTAATTTTTTGATATCTTTAAATTTGGATTCTGGAGAAGCAATGGATTGTGGGCAAAAGGGTAGTTCGTTGTGTAAATAATGCAACTGTTCCGGATATTCTAAATCTACCTCTAATACGTAGCCAGTTTTAGAATCATTCGCGACATTCATGTACTCTAAGTTTTGAATTTCGGTCTCATCTAACCACTTAAAATTCCCCGTTGGCAAATATTGTGACATGGCTGCACCATACAGGTTGGTAGCATCCAAATACATGATGTAGGAAGTAGGTTTGGAAGCGTCAAAATGAGGTAGAAATTTATTGTTCGCAAAAGCTTTTCTAACGCTACACTGACTGACCCCACCGCGAATACCGTGTTTAAAGAAGTGTACCATGTTTAGATCTGTCAGCAACTCAAGCTTTACGTCCGTGGCCTTAAGGGCCGAATCTAGCGAAAGTCCTGGTGCGCTACAATACTGCGCAGGATCGACGTGGTAAGTATCTAGGCACACGTCTCTAAAACTTTCAAAGACATCTGTTAATAATAAAAAGTCGGATTTTAAATAAATATCTGAATATTCGCCTAAAGTTTTGCACTCAAATAAATTCCACACAGCCCAAGCACGCTTGTAATCCTTTTTGCTAACGTTTTCTTTCTTTAGTTGGTTGTAAAAGTCTTTATGCGATGGAAGCTCTGTATCGTTTAATTTTTCGAAACTGTCTACGTAATTATATGGGAAAACACCCTTCTGCCGAATAAGCTGAAACTTATTTTCCTCCGCGAAATATTTTCTAACTGACCGACATTGCTCTGGTTTTAAATTTTGACTGAGCTTATCTAGACCGCTGGCCATGAAACGAAAACTGTCGAGAAAGCGTAATTTTAAAAATACCCGTCGTGGTTTACCATCTTTGTTCTCGATGTTATCCACCAAAACATGTTTAGTAAATGATATATACTTTTGCTTGTTTTGAGGGATAACATCCAGCTTTTCTTCGTTGGCAGCCAATTCCTTGATAAACAGGTGGGAATCAAAGTTGGACATATTATGAAAAAAATAGGTATAAATTGAGGGATTTTGTAATTTAGGTAGCATACAGAGTGCGCAGGCGCCCGATATGCGCCATTTGCGTGATTGTGGTCGTGTACGCCATCGTTTAATGCTACATCAAATGGCTTTTCGCAGATATGGCACACCGCAGCATTTTGATGCTCAATCTCTTGTGCCGCAGAAATAGGAATCAGGGGTACTACTTCCTTCATAAAGCGATTATAGATTGATTTACAATCAGTCTCTAAGCGTTTTACGAATTCTTTGTGGGCATCCGGGCCCCTATAACTTTGGTAAATCGAATGAGCATCATCAAAGTCATTTTTGATGTAGTAACCGAAAGAGTACGGGACATGCTTATGCGTCCTCAAAGTGTATGACGTATCGGGATCCTGCACATTTTCCTCTGTATCGATAGGTTCAAGGATAGTCTCGAAATCGGCATAAACAACGAAAGGCACCTTTAATTTCTTTTCAAAGTTTGTAAATTTCAAAATATTCTCGGGAATCTCTTCGCCATATTTATTTTTCTTTAAATCTGTTGTTGGGACTTTAGCTAAAACGTGCCCGCAATTGATGTTTTTTTATTTTTGCTCTGAATAAAAATAAGATAAACAACCATCACATAAATACTTTTCACCATGCCGTCAGGATAACTGTCTTGAGATCAAACGGGATAAACTTCTTATTAAGCAGTAATGACTATTACCATAGTCATCACTGATTACTAACAAGTTTACATGTCGCTCCCTATTACGAGAATTTGTAAAGTATAAGGGCCCCACGACTTCAATACTATTTTTACCATTGTCAAAAACCCTTTCAAGTCCATAGACATTAATAGAAATATTATTGAGTCGCTCAAACTTTAATATATCGATAAGTTTAATCGGAAATTCCATACCTGTAAAGTCCAGCTCGTTTTCAAAAGGCAAATAGTTCTCGACTCTATTTGCATTTTGAGCCCAATGAACAGGATGTAGGGCGGCTAGGACTGACCACATGAAACATTTTTCATCTGCGTTCTGGATGTTCAGAACAGCTTTCTTTACTTCCATCTCCTTTGGCAGTGGAATGTAGGAGGATGGCTTTAGAGGCTTGATCTTGTTAATCCCTAATTCCAAATGGAGGAGTTGTTGGGGCACCCACCCTGCAACAATAGAAACGGCAATTTAGTATTAAGTTTTTACAGTGCTAGAAAGTATGTTATTTTTTTGTTGTAAAAGAAAAAATACTCACCGCTGTCTTTTTCCTTGAATTCGGAATACTTCTTGTCAAGGATCACAGCAAACTGGTTGAACAACTCCTCCAAATCTGTCCCCTCGCTCACCATCACGTATTTGCTGTTAAACGACTCGACTTCATCTGTTTCTTTGGTCTGCAGAAGGAAGCGCCCAAAAAGCTCCAAACCGACTTTTAGGATTTCATATTGCCGTAAAATGCCCCCACCAACTTGACAAATTTATCTCTTAGATTTTCGAGGTATCTCTTGATGTCGATGGGGTCTTGGTTTGAAGAAAGCCGATAGGTAGCAATTCGGCTTCTAAAGGACGTTTTCACGAGCTCCACACCTTCCTCCTGCACCACGCAACATTGTTCTCGGTGACGTTGGGTTCTTAGATGTCCCAGCCAGCGGTTGCTAGTAACATCTATCTGGCATATAGAACAGTGCTGGGTGACCGACGTCGTTCTTGCAATAGGAAAAAAATATATTTAGGGTAAATAAAAAACTACAAAACGAATTTACAACAGTCAAATATACAGTAAAATATATACAGGGTCCTGCAATAGTGCGTCAGGCTTCCATAGCTCCTACACGAATTACGTTAGGAACTTCATTCATATGGTGACTTATACTGTATTACAGGCTGCATTTTAGGAAAATATTTTCGCATATACAGGGCGGACCAAGAAAGTGTGATAACATAAAGTTGTATTTTTTTTAATGGGACACCAGGTGTTTTTTTGCATATTTAGGTTTGTATTAGTGTCCTTCATAATTGCCTAAAATTTTATTTAATTTGCTTCGGTACTTTAAGAGCAATAAATTAAAAACTAAAAAAAAAAGTTTTGCAGCCCTGGAAAAAAAGATAAAAAAAAACAATCTAAAAGCATTTTTTTACCACGGCATTGTGTGAGATTTATAACAAGGGGGCTAGAAACACCATGAATTGAATAGTTTTTACCTATTTCATACAGGGTGTTCACAATAAGATTTTAAAAATGACACATTTTAAACTAATTTTTCTCAAGTTTTTTAAATGGAACACCCTGTATCTTATTTTACCATTTGATGAAGAATTTCAAAACAAATATTTTTTGTAATTGCAATTTATTTCAAATTCCAAACCGTTTTCAAAATATTTATCAAAAATCGTAAATGTCGCTATTCGTAATAAAGTTTTATGAACAAAATAGCTAGGCGGCCATGGAAAAACAAGCATGTTGAAGCAATTAAAAACTTTTTGTCATTATTTGTCAGAAATGAGTAGGTGTACTTAAACGAATAATATTTTGTTCAAAAAATGAATTTTTCAAGGGAAGAGCTCATTGATATGGTTTTTGTATTGGGTGAGAGTGCGAAAAACTGTTTCCTCGCTAGTAGAAATTATGCAGCTCGGTTTCCGGAAAGGCGACACCCAGAAGCGTTAAGTTTTAACAGACTTCTTGAGCGCTTTATTGAAACGGGAAGCGTAGACTACAAAAAGGCGGAAAGAACAAAGACGGCACTAAATGAGGAAAATCAGTTAGCAGTTTTATTGACAGTTATTGAAAAGTCAAATATTAATCAAGAATGTGTGGGACAAGAAGTTGGAATAAGTGAGAGGTCAGTCCAAAGAATTTTGAAAAAACATCATTTTCATGCATATCACATTCAATTGCATCAGGCTCTGGGTGAAAATGATTTTCAGCGAAGGGCAGAGTTTTGTGCCTGGGCACAATTGCGCCTCCAAGAAAATCTTTTTTTCTTTACGAACGTCCTTTTTTCCGACGAAGCAACTCTCCACAACACTGGATGTGTCAACAGACATAATTTTCATTATTATTCTGTCGAAAATCCAAGAATATTTCGGCAAATAGATCGCCAACAACGTTGGTCAATAAACGTTTGGGGAGGTATTGTTGGAGAACATGTGGTGGGCCCACATTTTTTTAATGGTCACCTTAACGGTCAAATGTATTTGGAATTTTTGGAAAACGACTTACCAGGATTGCTTCAGAATTTACCTCCAAACATCCAGGCACAAAATATGTGGTTACAACAGGATGGAGCCCCAGCCCATTTTTCGCAACAAGTCAGAGCCCTGTTAAATAATGAGTACGAAAATCGCTGGTTTGGAAGAGGAGGACCAGTTGGATGGCCTGCGAGGTCGCCCGACATAACAAAACTTGATTTTTTTCTATGGGGGCATGTAAAAGACCTCGTTTATAGGGAACCTCCAACAACCGAACAAAACATGCGACATAGAATTATTGATGCGTTTGCCACAATTACACCTGCAATGCTCAGAAATGCGGAAAGGGCCTTTCAAGCGAGAATTGGTAAATGCCTTGAACAAGATGGAAGACATTTCGAACATCTTTTAAAATAAAGTGCTTGTTTTTCCATGGCCGCCTAGCTATTTTGTCCCTAAAACTTTATTAAGAATAACGATATTTATGATTTTTGATAAATATTTTGAAAACGGTTTGGAATTTGAAATAAATTACAATTACAAAAAATATTTGTTGTGAAATTCTTCATCAAATGGTAAAATAATATACAGGGTGTTCCATTTAAAAAACTTGAGAAAATTAGTTTAAAATGTGTCATTTTTAAAATCTTATTGTGAACACCCTGTATGAAATAGGTAAAAACTATTTAATTCATGGTGTTTCTAGCCCCCTTGTTATAAATCTCACACAATGCCGTGGTAAAAAAATGCTTTTAGATTGTTTTTTTTTATCTTTTTTTCCAGGGCTGCAAAACTTTTTTTTTTTAGTTTTTAATTTATTGCTCTTAAAGTACCGAAGCAAATTAAATAAAATTTTAGGCAATTATGAAGGACACTAATACAAACCTTAATATGCAATAAAACACCGGGTGTCCCATTAAAAAAAATACAACTTTATGTTATCACACTTTCTTGGTCCGCCCTGTATATGCGAAAATATTTTCCTAAAATGCAGCCTGTAATACAGTATAAGTCACCATATGAATGAAATTCCTAACGTAATTCGTGTAGGAGCTATGGAAGCCTGACGCACTATTGCAGGACCCTGTATAAACTTACCATCAGACGAGACGTCTTGCTTTTTTCGTTATGGGTGTTTGCGAGGGCTCAGCAGTCCTTTTGGGAGCTCTGTGTGTTTCCCGCTGATGTTTCTGGAGCGCTATTTCCGAGGGGAGGATTATTCTACAAGTCTCGCACGCTTTTACCACACGACTACAGTCTCCATGATGCTTAAGACTATCCTTACTGGAGAACGATCGGTGACAGTGTTGACATGCAAACATTTTCTGTAAAAAACAATATAGTTGCGGATGAAGGTTGAGGTTAGCAGCGATTGATGTTTTTGAGCTATTTCATAATATTACGCAATTATATTTTTCAGGCTTATAGAACTCTCGGTTTGTGTGACAGACGCATGAACAAATTATTATTCTTAATATGGGAATATTTCAATCCTTTTTAATTTTTTCTACAAGTAGAAGGCAAGACGACATAACTAAGTATAAGTTTTTTAATAATAGACCTTTGATATACAGATAGGCATATCTGTAATATTTTTAACACTGCTATACACATAAATAAGAATTATTTGCTAAGCTATAATACGACACAACAGATTTTTACTAGAGAATTGAAGTACTTTTTATTTGTTTCTTGATATAATACGTATAAATAAATGTACTTACCAAATAATATTACACAAATACACACACTTTACAATACAAGAAAAAACAAAACCAACGTATTTTTTACAGAATCGACTGCTCTGCACGAAACCTTGCTAACGACTGGTGAATAGACCAGCACTCTCACAATTGAAAGCGTCCCCAAGCGCGTCTACACAAAAAAGTGAGCGTAGCGTTGCCCAGCAACAGCACGGTACACAGGTTGACCGTGCCTCGTGTCAATCACTGTTAGCGCGCTTTACCTGGAAATTTTTCCGCTGATGATGCAATTTTTTTAGCATATAATATTGTGGTATACGTGACAAGGCTCACGACAGCAACGCCGTTTTGTGTGTAGGGACACCTGGAGCCGACGACTACGAGTCGTTCCCGATATCGTCGGCTGCGAGTGCACCGGCTGACACACGTGATGTATGTTAAATATAATGAAACTATTTTATTATTATGATTTATTATAGTAGCCACCTAAAATACATACAACATACCTACTACGTCACGTCTCATCACAGAGGCATTCTGCAGGCTCTAGCCTACTTTTTTACCCTACACTCAATGAGAGACAACCTCGGACAGACTCAGCAGCTTTCATTTTTCAATACATGTAACTGAAATATTTCATTTCTACGCCACTGAGAGCTTTCGTACGGGTCTACAATCAACTTTGACATTACATAGACATTCAACAGACTCCAGCTCATGCTTTTCACCTACACTCAATGAGAGACAACCTCGGATAGACTCAGCAGAACTTTATATTTTAATACATGTTACAGTAATATTTAATTTCTACGCCACTGAGAGGTTCCGTACGGGTCTACAATCAACTTTGGCATCACAGAGGCATTCTGCAGGCTCTAGCCCCACTTTTTCACCCTACACTCAATGAGTGACAACCTCGGATATACTCAGCAGCACTTAATTTGTCATTACATGTTACAGTAATATTTATTTTCTACGCCACCGAGAGCTTTCGTACGGGTCTACAATCAACTTTGGCACCACAGAGGCATACAACAGACTCCAGCTCATGCTTTTCACCTACACTCAATGAGTGACAAACTCAGATTGACTCAGCAGCCTTCATTTTTTAATACATGTAACTGAAATATTTATTTTCTACGCCACTGAGAGCTTCCGTACGGGTCTACAATCACCTTTGGCATTACGTGGACATTCAACAGGCTCTAGCCCACTTTTTTACCCTACACTCAATGAGAGACAACGTCGGATAGACTCAGCAGCACTTTATTTTTCATTATATGTTACAGTAATATTTATTTTCTACGCCACTGAGAGCTTTCGTACCGGCCTACAATTAACTTTGGCATCACAGAGGCATTCAACAGACTCCAGCTCATGCTTTTCACCTACACTCATTGAGAGACAACCTCGGATAGACTCAGCAACACTGTATTTTTCAATACATGTAACAGAAATATTTATTTTCTACGCCACTGAGAGCTTCCGTACGGGTCTACAATCAACTTTGGCATTACATGGACATTCAACAGGCTCTAGCCCACTTTTTTACCCTACACTCAATGAGAGACAACCTCGGATAGACTCAGCAACACTGTATTTTTTAATACATGTAACTGAAATATTTCATTTCTACGCCACTGAGAGCTTCCGTACGGGTCTACAATCAACTTTGGCATTACGTGGACATTCAACAGACTCCAGTCCACTTTTTCACCCTACACTCAATGAGTGACAACCTCAGATTGACTCAGCAGCCTTCATTTTTCAATACATGTTACAGTAATATTTAATTTCTACGCCACTGAGAGCTTTCGTACGAGTCTACAATCATGAGCGGGAATTTTTTGTTAATTTTTAATTTATTAATTTTTTGGCGTCTAAGACTGCTGCTTATCGCTGGCATAACCGCCAGCCGGACCACGCTCGTCGACCGGCCCGCGGTGACACACCGTCATCCACTGCGTTCTCACTCGGTAGTCCTCGGTGAGTTTCGGCCCAACCTTCGGTTAGTTCGAAAATTGGCCAGCGAGAGTTAGTGAGAGGGCGCTGCGAACGTGCTGGCAATACTGGCAATAGTGGCAGCTATTTTGTACTCTCACCAAAGTCGAGGCGAAAAAAATCTATTTTGCGTTTTTTTCTCCGCGTCTCCAGCTAGACTGTAAAATTGCTGCCAGTACTGCCAGCATTCGTGTCATGCGCACGACGCTTTATATCTATGTAGTAGCATAATACTATTCTCGGGAACCAAAGGGCCGATCAACGCCATTCTTTCTTTAAACGCCTTCTGTCAACGCTCCCGAGCACATGACGTATTTTTTAATTTTTTATATCGCAACAACGTGCCATGCGCACGACGCTTTATATGTATGTAGTAGCATAATACTATTATTTTCTCCGGAACCAAAGGACCGATCAACACCATTATTTTTTTAAACGCCTTCTAACACCGCCCCCGAACACGTGACGTATTTTTTAATTTGTATATCGCAAAAAGCACACATCAAACATACCTACTTCGGCACGCCCAAACTTCTAAACTCACTGAAGATATCATTTTCCCGGTTTACTTATTCAACTAGGTGCCGTGGCGTACTTGGTTGTATAGCTGGGAAACGTATATAATACGAAATTATACACATGGTGTGTGCGGGTTCGATCCGCGCCTTGGACAGAAAACTTTTTTCAGTGCATAATATGCGACTTACGAAATAAATACATTTAATTAGGTAGGATTAATAAACAGTTTGTGACGTCATCGTGAATAAAAACGGCAGAAAGACGAAGAAGAAGACTAGATAGTGCCCAAATAGATAGTGCTCAAGTAGTTAAGACCAAAGTAACTAGCGCCCAAGAGTGTGACAGATGACATATGACAGTTGACAGATGGCGTATGACATATGACATATGACAGTTGGGTTTGATTGAGTGCGTTCGGTATCGGGTTGGGTTTGATTGGGTGCGTTCGGTATCAGGTTGGGTTTGCTCTGGTTCGCTCGGTACCTGCGAACGTGCTGGCAATACTGGCAATAGTGGCAGCTATTTTGTACTCTCACCAAAGTCGAGGCGAAAAAAATCTATTTTGCGTTTTTTTCTCCGCGTCTCCAGCTAGACTGTAAAATTGCTGCCAGTACTGCCAGCATTCGTGTCATGCGCACGACGCTTTATATCTATGTAGTAGCATAATACTATTCTCGGGAACCAAAGGGCCGATCAACGCCATTCTTTCTTTAAACGCCTTCTGTCAACGCTCCCGAGCACATGACGTATTTTTTAATTTTTTATATCGCAACAACGTGCCATGCGCACGACGCTTTATATGTATGTAGTAGCATAATACTATTATTTTCTCCGGAACCAAAGGACCGATCAACACCATTATTTTTTTAAACGCCTTCTAACACCGCCCCCGAACACGTGACGTATTTTTTAATTTGTATATCGCAAAAAGCACTCATCAAACATACCTACTTCGGCACGCCCAAACTTCTAAACTCACTGAAGATATCATTTTCCCGGTTTACTTATTCAACTAGGTGCCGTGGCGTACTTGGTTGTATAGCTGGGAAACGTATATAATACGAAATTATACACATGGTGTGTGCGGGTTCGATCCGCGCCTTGGACAGAAAACTTTTTTCAGTGCATATGCGACTTACGAAATAAATACATTTAATTAGGTAGGATTAATAAACAGTTTGTGACCTCATCGTGAATAAAAACGGCAGAAAGACGAAGAAGAAGACTAGATAGTGCCCAAATAGATAGTGCTCAAGTAGTTAAGACCAAAGTAACTAGCGCCCAAGAGTGTGACAGATGACATATGACAGTTGACAGATGGCGTATGACATATGACATATGACAGTTGGGTTTGATTGAGTGCGTTCGGTATCGGGTTGGGTTTGATTGGGTGCGTTCGGTATCAGGTTGGGTTTGCTCTGGTTCGCTCGGTACCGGTTGGGTTTGCTCTGGTTTACTCGGTATCGGAGTTGGGTTTGCGCATGCGTATACACAGTGTGGTGTGGATGGTGAATTCCTCTACTATCACTACTCAAAGTAACTAACGCCCAAGAGTGTGACAGATGACGTATGACAGTTGACATATGACAGTTGACAGATGGCAGTTGACAGTTGGCATGAGACCGCATCTCCTACTATTTCTACACAATTCTACATCCAAAATTATAAGCAGTATTTATAGTCTACTTGTATCTATCACTATAACTTGGAGATATGGAAAACTCTAAGAGATACTTTAAAATTTTTAAAATATAAGTTTCTTAATTATACCTGATGTTTTAATTTATTTGGATTTTATTTACACAGGGTATTTTATTTTTCCTAGGCAGGTACGCACTTTACTATTTTCAACGGCACACCCTATATATTAGTACAGATTTGAGTAGTATCTTTAAACGCAAGTTCAATAATATAGAGTAGTATCGGTCTTTGATGCAATGTTTCCAATTTATTGGCAATTATCTTCAGTTTTTGAAATATATATCTTTAAATTAACATAATTAGGTTATTAACAGGTTTTTTAAAATTCCGCTTGCGCCAAAAGAACAATACTAAAACGTACCTCATTTACAGCCTAAAGTAAAAATTTAAAAATAAAGGGATGATACTTTTACATGGAACCCCCTGAATATTATGTCAATTCTAAATAGGGAATTAAAAGACGAGTTCATTGATGTATAACAACATGGGTTTATTAGTCTCTGTTTCCGACATATTGATGATTATCTTTAGCACGTAACTTGTATTTAAATAAAAAATAAAATTTATCTTGTATTTATTTTACAAATAACAATGCGATAAACAACCAACTTACAAATAATTTTGAATTAACTCAGAGTAAATTCGCCACATGTCCCCCGTCCTGGGCTATACGTGTAGTATATATTTCTTCAAGGTTTCTTATTGTCCTTCCTACTGAGCCGCATTGTTTTAGAAAATGAATTCCATCTCTTATTCTTTGCCTCAGTTCTTCTAGCTCTTGACATCTATTTTTGTATACCATATCCGTTACGGCTCCCCATAAAAAATAGTCCAGTGGGGTGAGATCGGAGCTTCTGGGAGGCCAGAGCCAATAACTACTTGAATACAAGGACACAATGCTTATGACTTAACGTTATGTGACGTCATCACCCGAAGTCATTACATATACGGATATCTATGCAACAACTCCTAATCTATGGCCATACGCAAAAACTCCTTTCAGGTTCAGCCGCCCGACCCGAATTCGATTGACAAAAATTTGGACCGATCCGGATCACTTTCCGACACATTTCATCTCTTTCTACTACCCTTCCTGATTCAATTACGTATTCCTCTAACTTAATGTTTGTAACCTGATCCGGATCGATTAGATTTTGTCAATCGAATACGCTGTGCGTCCAGACATGTGCTTGAAACAATATTGTCAGATTATCTATAATTCCTAATTAGGATAAGCTTAGAAATAACTTTTCTTTGTGTAATGTGTTTATAACTACGTTAACTTAGTTATTAACACAGGCCTAATATAATTTTACAGCAGTATTTTATTGGGAGTATTTTGAAGTTAAATAAAAAAATAACAATAATAATAAGTTTTAGTAAACGTGCAGTCAGCAGACAAAACGCTACCGTCGATCTGGCAACGTTGTACCATATGACATGCAGTTTTCCTTTTCGTGTTAACAATCTACAAGTGTTTTGTGTATTTAGTGAAAAAACAAAGTGTATTACCGGTTTCAATAGTGTTTTAAATAATTATTAAAATGCCTTATAGATGTTGTGTAGTCGGTTGTAAGGGTAATTACCCAAACGGACCAACAGTACGAGTATTTCGTTTTCCTAAGAGTGTGGAAGGGCAAGTGAAATGGCAGAAGGCCGTACATCGTGAAAATTTTATTCCAAATGCTAGTAGCCGAGTATGTGAGCTTCATTTTACAGAAGATGATTTTATCAGGCAGTATAGTCAGCAAGACACGAGAACCGGTGAGGTCGTTTCTGTAAAGTTAAATATACCAAGATTAAAAGAGCACAGCGTACCTAGTAAATTTCCCAATTGTCCAAAATACTTATCAAAAACTTTAACGCATCGAAAAAGCAGAGAAGAAAAACTTAAAGAACTAGACGAATTACGGTTTCAAAAAGGTATTGAAGAAAGCAAGCGTGAAATTTTAATACATAAAGAACTTAGAAATTATAAAACTTCTGTCTGTAATAATTTTTTAACTGATCCCCATATTGATGAGAAAAAAATTTTTTTGACTTACGCACAAAATATTTTTAAATATTTAAATGATCAAGACAAAAATGTTTGTCTGCTAATGGATGAAATTCATATTAACCCTTATTTAGACTATAAAGGGGGAAACCTGGTGGGGGCATCAGTAAATAATAACGAATTGTTAGCAACATCTGCATATACTTTCATGATTACAAGTATTTGTTCAGATTTGGAAGAAGTTGTTCACATTGCCCCTATATCTAAAATTAACCATGAATTGCTTTTTCATTTTATCAAAACAATAATAACTCATTTAGAGGCTATCGGTTATATAGTTTTTTGTGTACTCAGTGACAACAATGCCATTAATGGAAAAGCTATGTCAAATTTTTCACCAAAAAAAGAACTTAATATAGTGTTCCCACACCCTGTCGATGCTAAAAGACCTTTATTTTACTTGTTTGATTCTGTCCATCTCTTAAAATGTATATTCAATGCCTGGCTAAACTCAAAACCTGATCAGACATTTACATATCCCGACTTTTTTACTGGCGAAGAAAAAGTTGCATGTTTTGCATCTCTTAAAAAATTGCATGACTTGGAACACAACATGTTACTAAAATTTGGCTTCTCTTTAAATTTAAAAGCTCTGTATCCGTCTAGCATGGAAAGACAAAATGTAAAACTGGCATTAAAAGTTTTTAATCCTTTTGTAATTGAGGGCTTACAAAATTTTGACAAAGATATCCCCAATGCTCAGGACACAGCCGAGTTTTTGAAAATAATAGTAAAGTGGTGGAATATAATAAACGTCAAAACACCATTAAAAGGAAAGCGTTTGCGTGATATTTTCCAGGAACCTATTGTAAAAGGTAAAATAGTAAACGACCCAAAACTTGACTTTTTGAAACAAATGTTGATTTGGTTAGATAACTGGAAATCAGAAATTTTTTTAAAAAAATTAACACGCCAAACTCACACAGCTTTGTCCCATACAATTTATGGTGTGCTGGAAATTGTGAAATATTGTTTTGAGGAATTAAATTTAAATTATATTTTGTTAGGAAAATTGCAAACTGATCCCTTAGAAAATCGCTTTGGAAAGTATAGACAGTTAGCGGGTGGACATTATCACATCTCAATTCGACAACTTTATGAATCTGAAAAACGACTACGAATTCAATCAATATTGACACTAAAATCCCATAATTTTGGAGAGTTAAGAATTGAAAAATTCTACGAATCACCTGATTGTGACGAACAGGACAGTGCTGAAGACTGTTCTAAAGAAATTGACGAAATTCTTAAAAATATTATTATTCAAAAATCTGATATGGACAACTTTAAACCAGAAATGCCTGTGATTACGTATCTGGGGGGATATTGCAGCCATATTGCTTTAAAGAAGCTGAAATGCAATTATTGCAAAAATTCTTTGATATGCAATAAAGAACTTATTGTTGAAGATAATTTTAATCTCATAACTAACTTAAGCAGAGGTGCCCTGCAATATCCTAGAGATCATGTAATTGAAATAGTTATTGTTTCATATATTTTATTCCAGAAAATACTTAGTGACCATGAGAATACATTCTTAAACATTTTTTCTCAAAAATCATTTCTGACTAATCTCGTATTTAAATATATCCTTAAACAAGAATTTTTAATATACTTTGATGGCTGCAATACACACTCAGCAAAAACAATTATTGATATTTTACTTAGCAGTATTACCAACACTCTGCTCAAAAATTACTGTGCAAAGAAAAATAACCGATTAGGTAAAGGTCATAAAAGGAAATTAAATACATATACAAAATAATTGGACATACATTAACTTTAACTTTAAAGTGGCTAGGTAATCCAATGATGATTTTCAGTAAATTTTTCTCAGTACTTAGTTACTCGTAAATCCTCGAGTACCTAAATTTTTGGAAAATTTTGCTATCTGAGGATACACAATATCTGAGGCAAAATCTTTAGGATCTCTTAGTTTAATAGAAGATATTATTTTTTATAATTGGTATTAATACTCACCTTAAAATATGTACCTAAAAAAACTACAGTAAAACATTTTACACAAAGTAGTTCTTTTTAAAATCATTATAGTTTTTATCACTTATACATATTTTAGATCTTATTAACGCATAATTTGCCCAAATGCAAGTTTAAATATTTAAATAATGATGGTCTAAAGTGCAAATTTATAAGTCACACAAAAACATAAATCCAAAAAAAGCATATAATATAATATTGTATTCATTTATTCATATGACCACGGCTGATGACGTCACAGATAAGCATTGTGTCCTTGTATTCAAGTAGTTATTGCCAGAGCACAGTTCCATTGGGCCCAATTATCCCTGCAAAACTGTTACTTAAAAATTCTCTTACCTCCGCACTATTATGGCATGGAGCCCACCCATTTGGAAAATAATTTGGTTAAGTTCTCCATCAGCTTCTAACATAGGCAATATATGCTCTTGTAATATATTGAGGTAACTATGACGATTTGAATGTCTTTCTAAGAAAATAGGTCCTTTAATTTAGTCTATAAATGCCACACCAGACATGAACCCTTTTTGTACCTTGATGCTATATGGTTTTTCTTATTTTTTGTTTTCCTGTGGCCAATAGTGAACGTTTTTTCTATTATATATCCCCGCAGTAGTAAAAATGGCTTCATCAGTCCAACAAATCCTTTCAAATATATTATTTTCGAAATGGCGATCCATTACATTCATCCAAAATTCCAGTCGTCGGGGTTTGTCATCTGGTCCTAAGTGTTGCAGCTTTGCAAATTTGAAGGGTTTATATTTGTTTATCATGGTGAAATCATAAATTAATTATTGATCTAGAAATTGCCAAATCTCTCTTTGCATCATTTAGGGAATGTTCTTCACTTTCTTCAAAATAAAGTAATATGATTAATTGTGTCTCTTCTGTTAATGTGCTCCTTGGCTTATTTCTTTTCTTGTATTTCAAAACACCATGATTTCTTAATTCTTGTTCAATTCTTTGAATAATTTTTCTATCAGGAATTCTCCGTTGTGGATATTTGCCATGATATTCTCTTACTGTTAACGCAAAACTCCGATTGTTTGTAACATAACACAAATAGAAATCTAAACGCTCCTTTTCTGAATACATTTTGAAAGGAAATTTTTAAGCTTACGAAATTCTAGCTGACTATTGTCAGTATAAAATAACTGACTTGATATTTACATAGGTAGTCTATTTCGTGCATGGCATTCTTTGCAATATACCACCTAGAATTTTTTTTATATGTGCATAATATCACCATTTGGAGAACGATATATTTTAGAAAATCACTTTGACAGTAAACTAGATTATATTTTAAATGGCTAACGTCCCACATTACTTAACGCGAAGAAATAAACATTATTTATAAAATAAATATAAGAGAAATTAAACCATTTTAATTTTTTATTTATATATAAGTTACATGCTGAAGAAAATCGTCAATAAGTCAGAAACAGAGACTAATAGACCCATGTTGTTATATACATCAATGAACTCGTCGTTTAATTCCCTATTTAGAATTGACATAATATTCAGGGGGTTCCATGAAAAAAGTATCATCCCTTTATTTTTAAATTTTTACTTTAGGCTGTAATTGAGGTAAGTTTTAGTACTTGTTTTTGGCGAAAGCAGAATTTTAAAAAGCACGTTAATAACCTAATTATGTTAATTTAAAGATAAGTCAAAAACTGAATATAATTGCCAATAAATCCGAAACGTAGCATCATAGACCCATGGTGCCATATATATATATATATATATATATATATATATATATATATATATATATATATATATATATATATATATATATATTAAAACGTCAGGTAAAATTAAGAAACTTTTATTTTAAACATTTTAAAGTATCTCTTACAGTTTTCCATATAAGGGGTTAGGGTGTCTTATCTCGGACACCCTGTACAATCTTGTTAGCGTGGGTTGGGTTGGATACTAAGACGATTCTAAAAAAAATTCTACAACTAAGTGATTTATTCATTGAACAACCTTGAAAGTATTATTAACTATAAGTAATGGTGTAATACTATACATCCCTCTCTCTCTCTCTCTCTTTCTCTCTCTATCCCTCTCTCCCTCTCTCATGTTTTGACATGTGACAAGTGACAGCGGTCAGTTATATTACTGACGTAGGCCCCACTGACGTAGACTCCGATGACGTACCTACTTGACGTTGGGAGTGGGAGGTTGCTAAACGCACTAACTGGTAATACTTTAATTTCCGTACGTGTTTTTCACAATAGTAGAACTAAATTCATTCTAATAATATGTTCCAAGATAAAAATCATTTGTAAACTTATTAACTTATTAACAATAACAGGACAAAAACACAGTGGCGGATACAGAAATTTTAAAGTTGTATACCTCTGTTGCTACTTACGGGACATATGCCAAAGTTCAGGGGTTTTAATAGTAAGCCCACTAGGAATGTTTTGGTAAAGAAAAAAAAAATTTGTAATTTGCGAGAAAAAGTTGAAATTTTGGTGCGACCTCACCCCCCCCCCCACCCCCCCCCCCCCCCCCCCCCCGGAAAAAACTAAACACCTTTAGGTATTTTATTTATTATTTATTCTAAACAAATTTTAAATCATTTTGTCGAGAATTTTTTAATTCTAAGAGAAAAAATGTGTTAGTAGAAAGTTATTATCATTTGAATTTTTTTAAACCGAAAATATAATTTGATAAAGAAGTCAAATGACTATAACTTTCTACCAACACATTTTTGTCTCTTAAAATTTAAAAATTCTCGACAAAATGATTTAAAATTTGTTTACAAAAAATAATAAATAAAATTCCTAAAGGTGTTCAGTTTTTTCCGGGGGGGGGGGGGGGTTGGCGCACCAAAATTTCAACTTTTTTCGCAAATTACAATATATTTTTTTTCTTTACTAAAACGTTCCTAGTAGGCTCACTATCAAAACCCCTGATATTGACATGGGTCTCGTAAGTAGCAATATACAACTGTAAAATTTCTGTATCCGCCACTGCGAAAAACCTGTCAAAACCTAACTGAGCAACTAGAAGATTTCGATTTTAATTTAAACCCATACTAAATATTAAACCTTTATTAGAGAATTTCAACGTTAGGAAGGTACAGTTTACAAACTCCTATTAATGTAATAGTTTTTCTCATTTTAACACCTGTGAAGTGTTTACTGAAGATTATTTTTTAGGTTAATATATTAAAAGGATTTATGACAAAGAACCCAAACAGACGTTTAGGGTGTGTAATGAATCAGGGTTGTGAGGCGTCTATTCTAATTCATCCTTTTTTTAAAGACATCGATTGGAACGCATTGGAAAATAGAAAAGTCAAACCTCCATTCAGGCCAAGAATTGTAAGTATCGTTTAATGATCCTAGTTTTTATGTGCTTATTGACGACGAGGAGTGAGCAACCCTAAAAAATATATACAGGGTTACACCCCCTTACAACCGATATTTAAAGTGCAATCAAAAATTTGTAAATAGAAAAGTTCTAGATTTGTATCCAGATTTTTAGAAATCGTTTTCGGAACAAAAAAAATTGTTATCGTGAATATCAACTGTTTAAGAAACTTCTATTTTTTTAATGGAATACCCTGTATATAGACCCGCAATTTCAAAGAGCACATTATTTGCCTGATTTGAAAAAAAATGCAATTTGCCTATTAATTGTTGGTTAATTTTTTGGTTGGTTAAGCAGTTTTTGAGATTTTGGGTCAAAAAATTTGTAAAAATAATATAGACTGAATCATAGTAACCATAAATTTCGCTGACTTTCCTCATCTGTTATGATTAAAGCTTTGCAAACGGGGGTTATTCCAGGGACGGCTCTAACCTAGTTGGAAGTAAAATTAGTACCCGATTTGAAAATAAAATACAAATATTTATATTATTTATATTATTATTATTTATATACGAGCATACTTCGGTTACAGTGATATACCATACAGAGTGTCTGAAAAGTCTTAACATGGGCAAATATCTTTACTATTAATAAGGGTAGAGACACCACATTTTAGTTGTATCTTATTGGTTAATAAATCTACTTTTTTATGTCATTTGACTTTTTCAACCCCCTTGGGGAGTTACGCTGGGGAGATGAGGTCAGAAATTTTAAATGCAACCCTATGCCGTGTGGTACCTCATTTTAAAGGTCTTTTCGAGAATGGCAGATGTTACTTCTTGGCAGAGTTCTAAAGTGGACTTTATTGCTGGCAAGAAGTTCATGGTGGTCATTCTAAGCAACTTTTAACGTAATAAGTAAGGCAGGCACTGCTGGTCTGTTACCAGAGGCGTCGATGCCGAAAATAAGTACGTACGTATACATTATTTGATAAAAATAATTTTATTCATGGGCGTTGCTGTGATTGTGTAAAATAAAAAAACGGCCAAGTGCGAGTTCGACTCGCGCATATATGGTTCCGTACCACCGTAAGATTGTGTTTATATATTTTTAATAAATTTGCTGATGTTTCATCCCATATTCTTGTTGTGCAGTGTCGCAATGTCTCATAGTTAAGAATGTTCAAAAAAGTAAGACGTCATAAAATCTTAGAAATATGTTAAATGCGTAGTTGTAGTTTTACTATTGGAGCTATATTCTTCAAAGTGGGTTGGTTTGAATGTAGCCACCAAAGTGCATCCCCTGAGATTTCGAGCGCTCTAGCCCTCTTGGTTTGGGCGTGGTACGCATTTTGGTCTACTGCGCAGATGTCAAAAAAATAAAGAAGTGGAAAAACTTGGGAAAAAGCTATAAAGTTAAATACATAGTGGTACCTTGACAATTGGAGATATATTTTAAAAAGTAAATGGGTTGAAATGTAGACACCAAAGTCCATCTCCTAAAATTCCGTGCGCACGCCTAGCACGCTCGGTTTGCGCGTGGTATGCATTTTGGTCTACTGCGCAGATGTCAAAAAAAAATTAAGAAGTCGAAAAAACTTGGGAAAAAGTTATAAAGTTAAATACGCAGTGATACCTTGACTATTGGAGACATATTCTTAAAAGTAAATGGGTTCATATGTAGACACCAAAGTCCATCTCCTGAAGTTCCGTGCGCATGTCTAGCACGCTCGGTTTGCGCGTGGTACACATTTTGGTCACGTAAAAAGTTATAAAGTTAAATACATAGTGGTACCTTTACTATTGGAGATATATTCTTAAAAGTGAATGGGTTCAAATGTAGACACCAAAGTCCATCTCCTGAAATTCCGTGCGCATGTCTAGCACGCTCGGTTTGCGCGTGGTAAGCATTTTGGTCTATTGCGCAGATGTCAAAAAACGAAAAATATAAAAAAACGACAAATGAAGAAGTCGAAAAAGTTGGAAAAAAGTTAGAAAGAAAAGTGCACCACAAAACAAAAAATAAATGTGCGCGCAGACTGGTACTGTATGGACACAAAAGGTCGATCAACGGTCGACTTATGCCCCGCCCCTATTATACGATTTACGATGTATAATGTTTATAGGCTTGTCGTTTAAAAATGAATTAAAACACGGTGTTTGTGGTAAATTCTTTTGGTGTCTCTATCTTTATTAATAGCAAAGATATTTACCCATACTAAGACTTTTTAGACACCCTGTATGTTATATTACTTTTACCGAAGTATTTTCGTATTTCGCGTTTTCAAATTACACAATGTGAGTAAATAAATATTTGTATTTTATTTTCAAATCGGATCCTACCGTTTTCAAAGCTTTAGTTATGATATTTTCTTGACCGAAAAGCATAAAACTTGACACTGTACCCGAAACGTTAGCATAAATGCATTCATTTGTTACAGTTACTTTACTTAAAATCATTCAACTCTCACTCTAAATTTCGTTACCATGCAATGGAAATCAATTACTAAAAATTGATTATCACGAAAAATATTAGTATACTGGTATATTTTACTAATCCTTAGTCATTATTATTCTCTAGCCTGTGGTATTTACTATTGCAGAAAATAGTGAGATTTTTCAAGTAGAAATTCCAGACACGCTAACTGATAAACGCCAAACTATAGATTGGTATTTTAATCGGGTTTTGACTTTCTAAGCCGATCACAAACGGGGAAGGCTTTTAACATTTCTTCAATTTTTAAGGTTTTGTAA
This sequence comes from Philopedon plagiatum, assembly GCA_963971165.1. Classification (NCBI taxonomy): domain Eukaryota; kingdom Metazoa; phylum Arthropoda; class Insecta; order Coleoptera; family Curculionidae; genus Philopedon; species Philopedon plagiatum. Next base: position 38,507,961 of record OZ020195.1, read on the forward strand.
ATCGCATATTTCAAACATCATTTTATATTTTAGCGTTTAGGGGTTAGCGTGTCTGGAATTTCTCCAGGAAGTTTTTGCCACCTCACGCAAACGCTAACGCAAAGCGCTAAATCGCTTGAAAATGATTTCAGCTCGCAAAATTTTACGGGTTCTTAGATTTTCCGAAAGGTACCTAAACACGTTTGAGAAAGAAACAGCTTTAGTGTGGCAAAAGACGGATATACTAAAATATGGTAAGGTGTGCTATGTTGCCACAGAATTTCTTTCAGTGGAATACGCAATTATACGAGATTTATGGGAGCTGTTACTTAAACTGCACGCGTTATTCCGATATCTTTTATAGTATGTTCAAATATACTGATACTTTATATGGTTTTATTTCCGTATGGAATAGCAAGAAACAGGCTGACACACGGAAATAATTCTGTTTAATTTTTTGTTAATACTCAAAAGAAAATAAAAAATGTTCTGCTCGGTAAAAATGACAAACAGGTATCAAGAAATCTATCTGATCTGAAATATTAGTGGTGATGAAACGAATTTCTATACCCAGTGCCAGTTTATCCATTAGGCATTCTAGGCATGTGCCTAGAGGCGCCGAAGGGGACAGGCGACCCCACACCAAGATGAATGAGTTAGGTATGAATAGTACGGGGAGGTGGGCGTCAAAAAACATAAATTGATCAACCGGCACTGTCTATACTTGGAATTTTAACATGTTTAAAATAAACTTTAGCTTTAGATATAAAAAGGGAATAAATAAAATTTTGTACAAGGTATGCATTTTTGACAAAAATCATTATCTTTTTCTCGTAGGTGCAACTAGGGGGGCTAGGGCGCTAAACGTCCCCAATCGTTTTATTACCCCCAAACCGTATAGATATAAGACATATATGTATATATATTTAGGTCTAGGCTATAATATGGGGTGGGGCTGATGCTCCCCAAAAACACCATGGTAGTTGCGTGTATGTCTTTGCTGTTGCTCCATCAACCCTCAATCAAACCCAACCTAATCGTGACTAACTAAAATCCATATTGGTGCCAGTAGCGATCCGTGGTCAGTAAAAGAGGCGAGGCCAAAAAAGTTATATAAAGCATATAGTTTTATTTGAAACACATCAAAACGTAAAAATAACATAAAACGGAAAACAAATGGCAAACTTAAAAACAAACTAAGAAAAATCCAAAATTATGTTTTATAGATTAAATCTATCCTTCTGTTGCACTTAATCGCAAACGATCCCATTACTAAGTTATAAAATGAGTCAGAAGAATACATATTATTTATTAAGCCCTTTTCTATAGACACTACAGCCAAACCATTTAACCTTTCCTGTGCAATTGAATTTATCAAATAAGTTTTATACGTTTTAAAGCTGAAAAATTTCTTTTAACTGAAACCGAAGCTGCAGGTAGTGTTGCTATTAAACATAGCAATTTGTACATTTCTGGCAAAATCACGTTTAGACCATTTTTGTACATTTTGTCTCTATGATCTCTGGCAAAGATAAGGAACGGAATTGTTTATCAGCAAAAATAAATTGTAAGCTCGGTTTTGCATCGGTTTTTGGAAAAGATTGTTATAACTTTGAATTAAACTGTTAAATAACTGATTTGGAAATGATACGTCAAATTCGGCAAAAAGCTGGAGGTTAAATTAGGTTTAAAAATTATAACTTGTTAATACCGTTAAATCGATCTGTAATTTGATTATTATCAAGCACTTCAGAAAATAACGCCTGATAAGTCAATGTAACATCATTGTTAAATAGGTCCTTATTTTCGGATTTGTAATAGTTTAATTATACTTAATATAATTACTAGTAATAGTTTCATTTTTTTCACGCTGAGAACGCATAGAAAATAATGTTTGTCGCAACAATGAAACATCATAACTAAGGAACGGATAAATCATACGAGCTCGTCGCAAGGTCATGGGCGTCGCGAAAATATTTTTGAGTAATAAATGTAAAATGAAAACAAATCTCGACTCTATTACAATTTATTGGGATTACATGATATTATTAACATTTTTTCACAGTTCACCTCAGTAAAACGCGTTCGTCTATAATTAACAATATCTCTAAGCTCTAAGTCTAGAAAAGCTTCTTTCGACATCACAACTTGTAACAGGAGCGAAAGGGAAATGATTATACAAGTCAGTATTTCCAGTTTTCAATGTTTCAAAAATATTTGTTATTTCAGAAAATCCTGGATTTCTTTCTTAGATTTTTGGTTTAAATTTTTGACCAATTTCGGTAGGACGTGCTTTGAGCTTGTCCATGGTTGTATGAAATAAATTAAAAGAAGTCAAAAGGGGAAGGTTTCGTGTCTCTAACTGTTCAATTGCACCTGGAAGATATCCAAAATTTTCAGAAATAAACTTTAAATCATTTTTAAGCGTCAGTGCACTTATAACTTCTTTACTTCTTGTTATACTCAAAGCATCATCTTTTAGACTGTCAATATCATTTTTAACTAAGTCGTAATTTGTATGGTAATGTATAACGACTGATAACCATGTTCCCCACCTTGCAATAACAGATTGTGGGGACAATGGGACATTAGGACACATTTCTTTAACTTTATTTATTCGCACTGGTGATTTAAGAAAAACTTTTTTTACCTCACTAACCAAAGTATCAATAACTGGATAGAAGTCACGTATCAGTTCACATATTCTATGCAAGGCATGAGCTAGACATGTGAAGTGAATCAAATTTAGAAAATGTTCTTTTAACTGTCTTCCTGCTTTTAGCATATATGCCGCACCATCCGAAAGCAGCAAAACAACGTTTTCAGTAATATTCGTATCTGGAAAGAGCGACCTCATACTTTCTACTGCAGCTTGAGTTTTGTCTCACTATTGGTTTTAGCCAGAAATTTACTGTGGACTACATATGAGCTTTCCCCTTCTATAGAATATAAAGGCCCAACTATAATATTAGCAACGTATCGGCCCTTGATGCCGGCGGTTTCATCGATGCTAAACCACAACTTTTTTCCTTCAATATTGTGACGTACCTTGTCAATAATTTCTGAGTATACCTTATCCACATAAATTTTACGAAGAGTATATTCGTATGGTACTCTGTGGTGGCAGTATTTTTGTAAAAATGTCTTCATAGATGGATTATTTATTTTATGGAGAGGAATGTCAGCTGCAACAAAGGCTTCACACAATTCCATGCAAAACTCTGCGTGTATTACATCAAGTTCTCTAGATGCGGATGACCCCGGATGAGATTGCACCTTCTCTAAATGCTTTGGTCCTTTGACATGTCGGTCGATGTGATTCCGTTGTGTACAAACCCAACCAGAGTTACACACTGTACACCAAACACCTTGTTCCCGTTCAAATAAGACAGTGGAAGATGGAAGCAGCTACTCCAACTTAAGTTTTTTACTTGTACTCATTGCATGCGGCTATTGTAAGTGGTCACAGATAATATGAAACAAAATAATTTCAGCACACCACTAACTTATTTATACTGAAACTGAACCCAAAAATAAGTGCTATCTCTATTTTATATCTCAAAAACTAAGTAAATTTACAACCAATAAATTCGACTTCAGAGTAAGAAAAAATAATTGTATGGGAATATCAATTAGGCATTTATTATTTATTGACCCTCATGCCACAATTTTTAAGCAACCTAGTACCTGTGCAAAACACCTTTTTTTCCTTAGCTATTGGATCGGATCAGCCTTTTGGTTCCAAAAGTAGGTACTACGTTATTAAGACATTACCAACAGGTATAGTGACCTAATTTGCAGAGAACTGTGGTTGTGCTGTGTTAAGTATATTTTCATATCAAATACCATAATGGCGTACCTTTACTTATACCTAGTTACTGATAGGTATGTTCGGAAAATTATTTAATCTACCTGCAACATTCTAGCCGAATGAGGATAACGTCGACAAAGAAATTTTCGGAGAGGACTGAGGATACATTTTCATATATTCTGTCAACATACAAATGTTAATAATTTATGTACACCTGTCAAGGTATGTGTATTAGAACAACATTGTCAGAACATAAAAATTAAGTTGTGCCGATATTATGTAGAACTAAAACAAAGAAAAGTTGAGAATTTTTTTTATGTCACTACAAAGATCTCCACACAAAACATAGTTGGTATGCCCCGAGGGCATGTAGGGGATAGAAATGCCCTATGTATGCAAATAACCGCAAAATACTTTTTTCTGCAATGTAACACTAACAATTAACTTTTCCCCTACGTGGGACGACTATCAGTCTAGATCAGGGGTCGGCAACTGGTGGACCGCGGTCCGGATCCGGACCGCGGAAGGTAGAAAACTAGACCGCCAAAAAAATCGTAATTAATTTGTAAGAACAAATACCTATCTATCTTATATTACTTTTAGGAGTTAAAATAAAAGTTTGAAACAAATAATATGAGTTTACATGACCTACGTTCCCTTTTGAGAAACAACAATTACCTGCGGTCCATTTAAAGTTTTTCTTTCTGTCTTCTCGGGACCTCGATACAAGTATCCGGACCCTACTAGAAATTATTTTCTGACTCTTGATCTAGATGTTTACTTAAAGTTATTTGCTAATGAAAAAAAAAACAAATTCGTTCTTTACCCAGCATCACTTTGAAATAAAACATCAGAATGAGGTATTAACCATGCTAACTTCAGCTTTTCTTTGCACTCATTTTAATACTTTATTTACTTTTTTACAGACTTAAACAGACACTACAGTCAGTCTATAAACGAACTAAACGGCATCCTGCAGGGGAACTTTACCTCACGACACACCAAAAGAATTTAATAATTGTGTAATACTTTTAAACCCGCTACGAGCATTTCTCAGTATTTGCACCGTTAGATCAAATGCCGCCGACGACGCGGCTTGCATTGATGTACTTTGAGGACAGACGTTAAATTCCTTTTCCAATTTTTATTTACTATGTACTATTTTATTTTTGAATCTATTCTGCTTTTTTGTAAATTTACTAATATATTTGTGTTAAGTGATCCAAATTGAATGTATAAGCTTGGCTCAAAAGTTGTAAGACCAGCAAAATGATTTACTTTAAAGGTAGAGTCTTGTATCATTGGAAACGCCGCAACCATAACCAATTTTATCCGATATAATAAATAATCATTTACCTGGTGCCCCGTGATGTTTATGGGTTCACATGTTTACTACAATGTATTTGCTTTTGGAAAAACATTAATCTAATAATTAATTATGCAGTATTTGCACATAAAAATTATTTTTGCAAAAATATATGTTTTCCCTGTGTAACTCAACTGATCCCGGGTTGTGTTGGAATTCGAGCTGGGACAGTTTTCAAATTCAAATTCAAATTCAAAATTATCTGTATTACCATGGATGTCACATATTGTTAAATAATACATAACATGAAGGAATGGCGTCACAAAAAAAAAGAATTTACAACAAAATTGCAAAGTACAGAACTCAAAATAATATTACAAGACTCAGAATTTAAAATCAAAATACAACTTTACATTAGTCATCACAAACAGAACAGACAATAGTTATACAACATTAATTGAGACGTGCTACAATTCACCGATGTACCCATGTAACGGTCACCAAGCAACAGTCATGAACGTAGGAATTCCTCAGTATTGTAAGGCTCCAGCTTCACTAAGTATTCAAAAATTGCCTTTTTATATTTATTAACGTTGCCCCACAGTAAGGTCTTTAAGTGGTTGGGCATCCTGTTATAAAAAATGATACCAGTATAAAGTGGAGATCTCTTAAATAGAGACAATCTGTGAACTGGAATATTGTAGTTCAATGTTCTAGTATTGTACTGAGAATTGCTCTTACTAAATGGCTCATAATACTCTTTATGCTTGTAGAGGAACATCAGTAGTTCATAAATGTATACACCACTCATAGTTAATAAGTTTAACTGTTTGAATAGCATTCTACATGATTCCATCTTTGACAAACCTAATATTACCCTTATTGCTCTCTTTTGAATCCTAAACACCTTCTCGACCCCCACGCCCGATCCCCAGAATGGAATCCCAAACCTTAAGATCTAGAAGCAATATGCATAATAAACGGATTTTAAAGCATCGAGGCTTAGGTATCTTTTCATTACCCGCAAGGCATATGTTGCCGAAGATAGCCTACTACATACATAATCAATCTTCTTATTCCAATTCATTGTCTGGTTTATGATTATTCCTAAAAATTTAGTGGAATCCCTTTGTTGGATACCATAGTGCATGTTTTCTAGGGTTTGGGGTTCCACTCTTGGGTTAAAAACCATTAAATTTGATTTATCTTTGTTCAAGACTAGATCGTTCTTTGAAAACCAAATCTCAATGTGATTCAAAACATTGCTGCATTCCTCAGGGAGTTCGGAAAAATTACCTGCTGTTATGACGAGATTTGAGTCATCAGCATAATTAATGATCTTATATGGTTCTGAGGTCATATCCTGAAGCACGTCATTGATAAAAACAATAAACATCAGTGGCCCAAGAACACTGCCCTGAGGAACTCCCATATCCATACAACTGACTTCAGAATAGTACTTAGCACCCTCCCAGGATATCTCAACTTTCTGTTTTCTTTCCATTAAATACGATTTACACCACGGCCATGCTAAACCTCGTATGCCATACTTATTTAACTTTTCCAACAGGATCTCATGCTCTAGACAGTCAAATGCTTTAGACAGATCTAAAAATACACCTGATACACATTTCTTTGCTTCTAAGCCCTCATTTACATACTGCAAGAACTGAAAAACTGCAGTTTCAATGCTTTTACCCTTTAAGTACCCATGCTGAGAATCACTCATCAAATTATTTGTAACGAAAAAATTCATTTTTCTTTGATACATGACAGCTTCAAAAATTTTTGACATTGATGGTAGTAAACTTATTGGTCTATGATTTTCAATGAGAGTGGGATCCCCTTTTTTGGAATGGGTTTAATTAAAGCTATTTTCAATTGATCTGGGAACGTACCAGAATTTAAAGAGTTATTAATTATGTATACCAGAGGTTCCAGTAACTCGTATCCGCAAAACTTTATCAGAGAAACAGGTATTTCATCATAACCACAACACATTTTATTTTTTAAATTTTTTGTGATATCCAATATCTCATTGGGCGTAACAGGCTGGATAAAAACTGATCTTACATTATTATCCATAGAGCAAGAAAAGGTATTTTATGTTTATTCTTTAAGTTGACTGCAACATTTTTAAAAAATGTATTGAAATTATTAGCAACATTTTGCGGGTCTGGCATGGCCCCAAGCCCTTTTTGCTACTACATTTATTGGTACGACTATTAACGATCTGCCACACAGACTTACTCTTGTTGTCAGAGTTGTTTATTTTGTCCAGATACGTTTTTTGTCTTGTTATCCTTAGCGTTTCATTGTAGCGCTTTTTTGATTCATTGTATAATTGTTTATATTCATTACATACAGTGGAGAGCTGCTCCTTACAAGTCTGAACCTCAGGTGAAATATATAAACAACTTCTTCTTTTACAGCCCCTCCTAACAAGCTTTTTCGAAAAGCCCGCCTCAAATATTGGGGACAGTATTGACATAAAAGCATTCCACTGAGCATTAACATTCCAAGCATGCTGTTCATATACATATAACCATGATTCACCCGAAATCATCCATCTGAAACTCTCCATGTTCTCTGTGTTAAAAAACCTCTTATAGTAAAACTTGTTCTCATTTTCATTATCACCCAAAACACACACTATCTGAGCATTATGATCAGATATCCCATTTTCCACCACACAAGATTCCCATTCACATTTGCTGACAAAAATATTATCGATACAAGTCCCTGTTGGGGATCTAGTGATGTCTGAGATTGTAGGTTCTAAGCCGAAACTTTGCATTAGTCAAAAAGAAAATTTATGGACTCCTTGGTTTTTAATTTTATGTTTATATTAAAATCTCCAGCGATAAAAAATAAATTCAATATATTGTTATTTATTAACTTATTTCAAATTATTTCTAAATGATGCAAAAAACAATCAACATTATTATCGTTGCTAGGTGACCGATACATACATGCACAAGTAAGCTGGCGACAAGCAACATTGGCCTCCAGTGCCGCGCATTCCAGTACACCCTTCACTGAGAGCCTCTGTATATCATCTCTTGCTTTCCATAGTAGGTCCTGTCTGCAGCACACTGCAACACCCCCATACTGCCCCTCCAATCTACAGTATGAAGAGACTAAGTCAAAGGTCTGAATTCTGTATCTCCGCAATTCTTGCTCTGACTTCCAATGTTCAGAAGCACAGAAAACAACACATTCCTCCTGGCTGTCCAAAAAAACTTGCAGCTCATCCAGGCAGTTTCCCATGGACCTTATATTTTGATGTATGATCGATACGTAACTCTTCTGTGATAGCTGTGAACTACATTGATTTTTATTCCTATTTAGCTATCTTGAATAATCGGACCCATCTGTTCCTCTTGAGATGTCGTCCTTCTCTTGGCAAAAAAACGTGTTACAATTGCGCCATTTGGCCATATATCACGCTTGTTGTGTATTTAATTTAATACGCCCCTGACTTTAACATTGCGCGTGCGCACAAGTGCGAACGAAGTACGCGTCATCGAGAGGGATCGTTGACGATCGACAAAGACTGGTGGCGGAGGCGACGAGGAGTGAATATTGCCGACACAGACCAGCACTACTTCACCAACCATGCGTGAGTACGCAAGTATTTTCTCTTATTAAAACACACGACGGCCATTAGGCCATTTTTAGTAGTTCTGTCCAACATTAACAACCATAAGCAGTGAAATTCGCAAAATCCTTTACTTATATCAACCATTTGGTCCTTCGAGAACGGATGCTTACCTTTCCTAGCATCAGCATACCTAGTGAAGAAATCCAGACATTCTGCTGCACGTTCAATGCATACTATGGACGCCATCTTCGAGAGATGTTCTAACCTGGTGCCTTATAACAAACTTTGAAACTATCTACAGGTCAGTGCATTCCTTTTTAAACACTCTCCTAGTTTCCTTACATATTTTTAAGCCTTTATTTGATGAAAACGCATCTATTACCGTATTATTTAAATAAATAATTCGGTATTTGGCTTTAAATTCACTTCAGTAATGGTGGGATTATACCTAATACACGTTTTTATTCTGGTTTTCAACATTTTCGACATATTTTTTCACACTTGCGTACTCTAACACACCTTTATAGGTGTATTTTCCACTTTTTACACATTGGCACACTAATACAGGCCATTACTGCATCTTTATGCATTTTCTGTTACATTAGTGTACTGATATAATACACCTCTTATAGGTTTCACTAACTACACTTTTCGTATATTAGTGTACTCGCACGCCTTTTATGGGTGTATATGACATTTTTATGCATTTTTCTATACATTTGTATACGGTTGCGCACCTTTTATAGGTTTAAGTGCAATTTCTTTGAATTTATTCATACATTAGTGCACCAATGTACATGCCTTTTATAGGTTTTACCCCATTTTTGTATTACGTTGATACATTTACATCATTATTACCACTTTCAGTTTGGATCTTTCAATATTTAATCCAATTACGTTGTGCTATTAACATACTTGACGCCTTATTATATAATATTGCATTGCTTTGGGCAACTAACACAAAAAACAAAAAAAAAGATTAGTTGTTTTTCTTTAATTTAAATCATGTCTGACCCCAACAAAATTAAACATACATGCGCCAAAAGTTCTCTTACACGTTTTACTACTTATTTTAACAATATAAGAGATAGTGAGACTGTCGATTTTATTGATTTGGAAAATCGACTTTTTAAAGCTGAAGAACTTTTGAACGCATTTCATGACGCTCAGTTGCAAATCGAGACGGCTGATCCTGATTGTGAAAAAGATTACGAGACTGTTCATGCTGTTGAGCGACAAATTTTTGAGGAAAGATATTTTACAATAATTTCTAGTGTCAAGACATTTTTGGCTCAACACAATGGGGAGCAGTCTATTGCTAACAATGATGTTAGTTCAGCTGCAGCTGAGCCCACTTTAAGCAATATCAAACTACCGCCTTTAAATTTGCCTACGTTTGATGGATCTTTTGACCAATGGCTGTTTTTACATGACAGTTTTAACTCAATTATACATGAAAATAACACTCTTACTGATGTACAAAAATTTCATTACTTACGACTATCGCTGCAAGGCATTGCAGCCGACACAATAAAATCGTTACAAGTTTGTGATGCAAATTATAACATTGCTTGGCAACTTCTAACTGAACGTTTTGAAAACAAGCCCTTACTTGTTAACAATCATATCCGAGAGCTTTTTAATTTACCCATAATTACCAAAGAATCACATCAAGGTCTCTGACAGCTTCTTGATGATGCCCAAAAGCATTTAAGAGCCTTAGAAGTTTTGAAGTGTCCTACCCAACACTGGGATGATTTAATTATCTATCTTATATCAACCAAACTCGACAACAGTTCAAGACGCGCTTGGGAAACACAAAATAATTCAAATAAATAACCAAATTTGAGCGACTTATTAAAATTTTTAAAGGAACGTTGTCGCGTATTGGAATCTTTAGTAAACTTTAACGACACTTCAAAACAGCAGCTGCAACAAAAGGGCTCATTGCGTTCTCCGTATGGAAACCATCATTCTAAATCTTTTTATTCAAATGCAAATCCCATTAAATGTTGCTTGTGTACCAATGAACATACAATATACAGTTGTCCTGAATTTTTGAAACTTACCCCCTTTAATAGGTTAAGTACTGCAAAACGTCTACGCATTTGCGTAAATTGTCTTTGTGCAGGCCATCCTACCAAGGATTGCAAGTCTGCAGGTTGTCGGAAGTGTGGTAAAATCCACCACACAATGTTACATTTTCAAAATACTACAAATACACAAGCTTCTAGCCAATCCGTTGTCCATAGCCCTCAAGCACCTGACGCTCCTTCTACAAACACAGTACAAGCAAGCAATACTACTCAATCAACTACTTTGACTACACATCATCTCAATATGACACCTGACATTTCTTTAAAACCACAAATATTACTTTCTACTGCTGTGGTCAAGGTTTTTGATAAATTTGGACACCAACATGAGTGTAGAATACTTCTTGATAATGGTAGTCAGTCAAACTTCATATCTGAAAATTTGTGCAATATTTTGCAGCTACCTAAACAAAAAATTGATATATCCGTGTCCAGTGTAAATCAAATGAGCCACAATATAAAATCAGTAGCATCAGTTACTTTTAAATCTGCTATAAACAACTTCGAACGAAGTATTTCCTGCCTGGTCTTACCAAGCATTACAGGTAATTTACCTTACATTTATTTTGATCGGTCCACCCTTAAAATTCCAAAAAATTTATTGTTAGCTGATAATAACTTTGAAAAACCAGCCCCTGTTGACTTGCTTGTAGGAGCTGACACATTTTGGGACATCCTAAGCATAGGACAAATTAAACTTGGACCTGGATTACCCATCTTACACAAAACAACTCTTGGTTGGATAATTTCTGGTCCTATTTTCGTTTCTAATCAGAAACAAGATATTCAACACTGTTATTTTACTACTAACCTTCAACTCGAGTCCCAGCTTACCAAATTTTGGGACCTTGAAGAATGTCCTAAAACAAAATTCCTTTCTAAGGGGGAAACTTATTGTGAAAACCATTTTAAGCAAAATATTGCTCAGAATAATGATGGTCGTTTTATTGCTACCATTCCACTCAAAGAATTGCCATCCATTTTGGGTGATTCTAAGTCTATGGCTACCAAACGTTTCCTAAATTTGGAACAAAAACTTATAAACAATCCTAGTCTAAAAAAACAATACCACGATTTCATAAATGAATACATCGAACTTGGACACATGTCTCCTTCGGACATTCCAAGTAACAATTCAGAATTTTTCCTTCCCCATCGTTGTGTCTTTAAGGAGTCTTCCTCCACTACAAGGTCAAGGGTAGTATTCGATGGCTCTGCCAAATCTACTACAGGCTACTCACTGAACGATATTATGATGGTCGGACCTAACATACAAGATAACTTATTTTTTATTTTACTCAGATTCCGTGAACATAATTTGGTCTTAAGTGCAGATATTGCCAAAATGTACCGCCAAGTTCTGATTACACCAGAACAGCGAAATCTTCAAAAAATTCTTTGGCGATTTGACCCAAATGAAGACATATCTGAATATAACTTGAATACTGTAACATATAGCACAGCGTCAGCTGCATTTCTTGCCATTAGGTCTCTTCATGAAATCGCTCATCGTCATATTCACGAACATCTAAAACTTGCTTCTATTATTTTCTATGATTTTTATGTTGACGATCTACTCACGGGTTGTAATAGCTCGGAAGAACTGAGAGAAATTAAGATGGGTATTTCTGATTTTTTACTCTTGTATGGCTTCCCACTTAGAAAGTGGACTACAAATGACAAATCACTACGAAATAATTTTGATACCGAAATTTTACAGATTGGCAGTGAGGAACACAATAAAACATTGGACCTGCTTTGGAACTCTTTCCATGACTGTTTACAATACTCGATAGACATTTCTGATCCTTGTTCTAAGGTCACTAAAAGGCAAATTCTTTCATGTGCTGCGCAGATTTTTGATCCGTTGGGTCTTCTTTCCCCCGTGACTGTCACAGCTAAAGTTGTTTTAAAGGAACTTTGGCGATTAAAACTTGATTGGGACGAATCAATCCCTGCTGACTTTCACACCCGTTGGTGTAAGTACTGTTCCGAATTGATACGACTTAACACATTGAAAATACCTAGACATGTAATATTATCAAACTCAGTTTCAGTTCAACTTCATGGTTTCTCTGACGCCTCTGAAACCGCATATGGGGCATGTGTTTATATTTGTTGTTCTGACACCCTAGGAAACCGCACATCTAACCTTTACTGTGCAAAAACTCGGGTTGCTCCTATGAAGCTGACAACAATTCCAAGACTTGAACTTTGTGGAGCGCTTTTACTTACGGAACTTGTCGATAAGATCCTTTCATGTACCACACTCAATTTTACAAATGTGACTTATTGGAGTGATTCCACAATTGTAATATCCTGGATAAACACGTCCACGCACTTACTTAAGCTATGCGTGGCCAACAGAATTTCACAAATTCAAAATTAATCTAAACCCAACTCTTGGAAGTATATTAACAGTGCCGATAATCCCGCAGACTTGCTGTCACGAGGAGTGAGTCCATTACTTCTAATAAATTCCGATATTTGGTTTCATGGCCCATGTTGGCTTACACTTTCCAAAGACAAATGGCCGTCTTATACACAAGAGGTCAAAGTTATCGAAGCTACTGAACTTCCAGAAATACGTACTAAGACCTCTGTGTTTCACAACGCTACATGCAATTTTGATATTTTGCATAAGTACTCCACTTTAAATAAATTAGTACGCGTTTTTGCTTACCTCTTAAGATTTAAAAACAATATTTCCAAAACTAAAAAATTACACTATACCGGGCCTTTGACGGCAGATGAAGTTAAAACTTCAGTTTTAAAACTGACTCAAATTGTACAGCGTCAGTCATTTCCAGACGAGTACTATGCACGGTCTAATTCCATAAAACTAAGAAAAAAAAAGTAAGCTTCTTAGCCTAAATCCTTTTTTTGATAATAATACTAAGTTAATTAGAGTCGGAGGCAGACTCCATAATTCAAATTTTGACTTTGCTAAAAAACATCCAGCTGTTTTACCTGCAAACCATCACTTTTCAACATTGATCGCTCGTCATGAGCATCTAGAACTTTTACACGCCGGCCCACAGGCGCTTCTTGTCTCAATAAGAGAAAGGTACTGGCCAATTTCCGGTCGTAACCTTGTAAAAAAAATTGTTCATGAATGTATAAAATGTTTTAGATTTACTGAAAATTCAGAGCAATATTTAATGGGAAATCTCCCTTCTTCCCGTGTTACTCCTTCACGTCCTTTTTCTATATCTGGTGTTGATTACGCCGGCCCGTTTCTTTTACATGACAGAAAGGGTCGCAATTTTAAAACTACTAAAGCTTACATTGCACTTTTTATTTGTTTTGCCAGTAAGGCTATTCATCTTGAAGTTGTCAGTGACTTGACTACAGAATGCTTTTTAGCCGCGTTGCGTCGTTTCATGGCAAGACGTGGCAAATGTGCTGAAATATTTTCAGATAACGGTTCCACTTTTGTAGGCGCTAACAACGATATAAAACAATTCTTTGACAAACATAATCACACCATTTCTGAAGGTCTATCAAACGATGGAATTAAATGGAATTTTATTCCACCCCGCGCCCCCCATTTTGGTGGCCTTTGGGAGTCGGGCGTCAAGTCAGTTAAGCACCACCTGAAACGTGTAATAGGTAACGCGATTGTTACTTATGAGGAATTTTGTACGATTTTGTGTCAAATAGAGGCTTGTCTAAACTCTCGGCCCCTCTATCCACTTTCCAATGACCCGAACGATACTAATCGTCTCACTCCTGCACACCTATTAATTGGAGCAACATTAACAAGTATACCAGATCACGACTTCATGGGTGTACAGGAAAATCGTCTCTCTAGACTTCAACGAATGCAACAATTGATACAACATTTTTGGGCACGATGGACCAAGGAATACGTTTCAAGCCTTCAACAAAGAGTGAAATGGAAGGAAAATGCTCAACAGTTGTTAAAATCGGGTCTTATGGTCTTGGTTAAAGAAGATGGACTTCCTCCATTGAAGTGGCTATTAGGACGAATACTAACTCTTCATCGTGGAAGTGACAATATTACAAGATCAGTGACTGTCAAAACTGCGAATGGTACTATCATGCGCCCAGTTGTAAAACTTTGCGTTTTACCAGTTAATGACCAATTAGTGACTAACAATAGTGTGCACAGAACCTACTTCTATATATATCTGTGCTCTTAACATTTGCTTGAAACCTTTCCAAATTAGTGACCAACGATAGTGTGCACAGAACCTACTTGTATATATATATATATATATATATATATATATATATATATATATATATATATATATATATATATATATATATATATATATATATCTGTGCTCTTAACATTTGCTTGAAACCTTTCCCATAGGCTTTCAAGGGGGGGACTATGTTGTGTATTTAATTTACTACGCCCCTGACTTTAACATTGCGCGTGCGCACAAGTGCGAACGAAGTACGCGTCATCGAGAGGGATCGTTGACGATCGACAAAGACTGGTGGCGGAGGCGACGAGGAGTGAAAATTGCCGACACAGACCAGCACTACTTCACAAACCATGCGTGAGTACGCAAATATTTTCTCTTATATACACACACGACGGCCATTAGGCCATTTTTAGTAGTTCTGTCCAACATTAACAACCATAAACAGTGAAATTCGCAAAATCCTTTACTTATATCAACCAACGCTTCCATGCATTTTTCAGCTGTTCTTGAAAAATCGTTACTTTTATTGAAGCATATATGTCAGGATGTTTAGATGGATGGAGCTCACATGTTACTCCAGGGAAATCTGGCTACAAAACCTTTTTCAGATCGTCTGCTGTTGTTGTTGGCTTTAGTCTTGATACATGGAGGGACACCTGTTTGGGTACAGCTTCTACACTTGTGGTATTTTTTCCCACCACAAAACGTCGCCTACGCCTAGCCCTTTGCCATCCATCCTGATTTTCCATGATCTCAGGGTCTTGCATGTTTAGATTTTCAATTTCACGCATTTTATTGTTTGTGCTTCATGAATTGCATGATTTACTTTTTCAGAAGTTATAATTGTATGGTTAGGGTTCTTCGTCGCTGGTGGATTTCTATTTCTATTATTGGCAGCACTACTTGGTGCACTTACGGTTGCGTAAGTAGGACTTTTGATTTTTAGGATTTCGCTGTTTAAAACCGTGCTCTTCAGGTTAGGTGCGTTGTGCGTTGTTGCCCGTTTTTGTTTTTGGGGCTGATCTGCCGTCATCTGCGACCCGCCTTCTAGATCTTTGACTGAAGGTGAAGGGGAAAGGATAGGAATGCCGGTTGAACTTTGAACTGCACATGTTTCTTGCAATTTTTCCTTGAGAAAAACTATCTTTTCTTTTAATAGCAAGCAGTTCTCCAGTAAATGGTCGTACTTACTCTCCATTTCCTTTATGATTCTCTTAAGTAAAATATTTTCATTAATCATCGTTTCTGCCTTCATAACCTCTTCATTGTCGGAATTTTCCATTTCATGACGACACAAAGGACTTTTTCCTTGCACTGATTGCACCATACAGATTGGGCGAAACACCAGATTACATTTAATACACTTAACTGAATTAACCACTCCTTTATTACAGTGTTTACAGATATTTTTCACAGCAGTACGTGAAGGCGATTTGTTCTCGCCCGCCATCTTGGCGGAGATCGCACTGCACTTGCAGAGAGAGTGGTACGTGCATTACGCGCGGCTCATCTATAAGGTCATTTTGGTAAATGACCCACCTAAATTTATTTCCAATGATCTACCTAATAATTTATTTTTTAAAACCAAAAAATAATCTTTTCTTTCAAAAAAGTTCCATGCGGAAACTCCCCAAAAAAAAAATCAAGCTAAGTTTGCTCCGGACTCACCGTATTTTTGACGAATTGAACTCATAGGTGTATATGGATATATAAAATGCATTAAAGCTAAGTGAGAAACAAACATACACGCTTTAGGAAGTTAAAAAGAGACAAAATTTGTTGACGGTCGACAAATAATATCGCTTTCGGGACTCGCGTGGCCGTCAACGCCGCCACGCCGCGCCGGTTGTAGCAAATTCTGGCTCACTAATTAAAATCTGACCAATTTATTATTAGAACAATATTCGCAATACATTTATACATTTAATATAATCTTACCTAATTTTATTTTAACATATTTAGGTAATTACTAATAATAATAATAATTGTAACTGTGCCTATACAATATTAAAACTGATAAAACTTGGTCTTTATATTTTATTTTATAGACAAGACTTTTACTTCTTTTTATACCTTTTTATTTATATAACAACTGACTAACTATTTTCTATGACAACATATAACATGGGTAGGTACTAATATAGAAATCTTTATTATTCACACTCCCCCTAATAATTATTTCTTCTAAGCCCGGTTTTGTTCTTAGATCGACATTCCTCTGTGCTGGCAACGGCTTGGTGAGAATATCTGCAAGTTAATTTTTACCCTCGACATGAAGTATGTCTATTTCTTCTCCGATCTTTTCTCTGATGAAATGGTATTTTATATCTACATGTTTGGTACGTCGTAATGCTTTTCCATCGTTATTTTGTATCATATGGATAGCACTGGTGTTATCAACATATAATGGAACTCGACCATTAAAAGCTCTCAATTATTCTATCGCTAACTGCCGAATTCATAGTATCTCTTTTACTAACTCACTGGCTGACACATACTCCGCTTCTGCTGTTGAAACTGTTACACTTTTTTGCTTTCTAGATCCCCATAAGATGGCTCCCCCGGCATAAGTAATAACGTAGCCACTCGTGGACTTTCTTCCTTCTTTGTCTCCTGCGAAATCAGCATCACTATATGCTCTAAATTCGCCATGTCCACAGAACTCTATTCCAAGTTTGATAGTGCCTTTCAAATATCGGAAAATTCGCTTAACCCCTCTCCAGAGACAAATTTTGGGTTTCTCCATATATCTACTCAAAAAATTAACCATGTAACAAATGTCTGGTCTTGAAATGTTCGATAAGTAAAGCAAACAACCTATAGATTCTCTATAAGGAGTATCAAGTGCATCTTCGTCCTCTTTAAAATAATCCCCAACCTCGCCAGGTGTAGCAACTGAATTTGAATTCTCCATTTTAAATTTCTTTAATACCTTGCAAATGTACTGCTCTTGATTTAGGATTATAAAGTTATTTGGTTTAAGAATATTTATTCCCAAATATGATTCAGCATTTCCAAAAGATATTTCAAATACTTCATGCATTTGACACAATAACTTTTCAATGTCAGTCGAATTGACACCTATTACTAAACCATCATCTACGTACAGGGTTATTAGAATTTTATTTGGGTGATTTCATTGGAAAACACATGGATCACTTTTACACACGGAAAATCCATTTTTCTTTAAAAGATTGTTGAATTTTTCATTCCACTGCCGCGGTGCTTGTTTAAGTCCGTACAGACTCTTCTGTAATATACAAACACGACCGGAATTATCATTGTAAACCTCTGACTGTTGCATGTAGATTTCTTCCAGTAAATCTCCATGTAAGAACACCGTTTTCACGTCAAACTGAAGAATATGGAAATTTTCTTTCGCGGCCAATGCCAAAATAAATCTTATTGAATCGTATCTTGCGACTGTGCTAAATGTCTCCTCATAGTCTATCCCATATTGCTGCATAAAACCTCTAACCACTAACCTTGCTTTGTAATTTTCAGTACATTCAAAATTATTGGTTTTTATCCGAAAAACCCATTTGCATGACAATGGTCTTCTGCCTTCTGGTATACATTCCAATTTCCATGTTTCATTCTTTATTAAAGATGAATATTCTTCATCCATAGCCTCTTTCCATTTCTCGTCTTGAAGAGCTTGCTTACGTTCTAAATTTTCCAAATCACCTAACATAGCCATATCCTTCTTCATAACGTACTGGTTTACATAAATTATTTCTATCCCTTAGCTCTCTTTTGTTATTTTGTTCTTTACTATTTATATTACTTTTATCATTTATCTGAGGTTTAATAGTCTGTTTCATTTTTATTAACATCGCATACACTGTTTTGTTGTGGTTCTTCTCTACTTTCAGAATTTTCGATATTTCCGCTTGTGCATTCTTCCGGAATTGTCATTACTTCTGAGATATTTTTATGTAAAAAGTTGTACTGGGTTTTGCTGATACTCTAATCTAACATTGACTTCTTCAGATTGAATTTCAGTTTGTTTAACTTCCTTGGAAAGCGTATCTCCCTCCTTTTGAAAAATAATGTCTCTTGCTGTTTCTATATGTCTGAGATCAGGAACATACACACGGTAACCTTTTGTATGTTGCGCATAACCAACAAATTTGCTAATTTGGGTAATTATGTAGTATACGGTTTTCAGCTATTTTTGCGTTTTTTGGGAAAATTCTTTTATGGTCACATTCTACTGTCTTTGCTGATTGCAAATACAGGGTGTTATTTAATAAGTGTCCAATATTTTACAGAGCGATTCCTCAGATATTTATATGGTGAAAAGTTCATATAAGCATGGGTCCGCAAACCGTTAATTATTGAGATACAGGGTGTTAAAAATTTATTTTTATTTTGCTTCTCCGCAAGTAATTTTTGAAATAATATCTATATTTGGACAAAAATTGGTATTTGGGGATTTTTCAATATGATAAACTCAAATTTGATCGTAGTTTCACCCTTAATTGTAGGGGGCGCCACCTACAGTTTTTTTTTCTTTCGGGAAGTCACAACTTTTTCGATCATGTATGTATCACATTTTCTAGAAGAAAAATCGATTCCTATATCATTTTTACGTAGAACTGATACACTTATCAAAAGTCGCTACAAGCAGCCGTTTTCGAAATATTTTGATTTAAATTAATCGATGCATGGGTTTGTCAAAAAGTGAAACAATTTTAAATTCTGAAAGAAAATTGAAAAAATAAAAGTATCAAGTAGGCTAGTAAGTATATTCCAATGTTTATTTTGTGTCATGTCAATAGCTGAATAGTTTTATGTCAGTTATTACTGTGTCATTATTATTGTGATTATTTGTTAAAAAATGGCAAACTTTGCCAATGCTGAGTATGCTGATATACATTTTACATACGGACTTGCTAATGGAAATGCATGTGAGGCTAAACGTTTGTATCAGGAGCGTTATCCGAACCGCACAACTCCTACGTCAAAATCGTTTTCAAGAATTCACGCTCGGTTAAGGGAAACAGGAAGATTTGAGAAAGCGGCACATCTGTCGGGTGCACATCAGACGGTAAGAACCCTAGAAACGGAGGAAGCGGTTCTTAATCTGGTAGGAGAACACCCGGAAACAAGCTCAAGAAAGGTAGCGCTGACGTTAAACATTTCCCATGTGCTAGTATGGAAAATTGTAATTGATAATTTGTTATATCCCTACCATATTCAAAGAGTTCAGGCACTCCTCCCTCGTGATTTTCCAGTACGCTTGAATTTCTGTCGTTGGTTTCAGCAATGCCTTATTCACAATCCTTTATTTAAAAATCAAATCCTGTTTACTGACGAAGCAAATTTCTCTCGCAACGCCATACGCAATTTTCACAACAATCATTTGTGGTCAGAGGAAATCCCCCATGCGATACAGGAATCACATTTCCAGGAACAGTTCTCTCTTAACGTATGGGCAGGAATCCTTGGGGATTATTTAATAGGCCCGTTTTTTATACCAGGAAGATTAAACGGACCGAGATATCGTCATTTTCTTGAAGAAGATTTGTCCATTTTACTGGAAGATGTACCGCTTAGACTACGAAATGAAATGTGGTTTATGCATGATGGTGCCCCGGCACATTTTAGCATCCTAGCGCGAGAATTTTTAGATCGTACTTTTGGTAAACGTTGGATAGGTCGCGGAGGGCCTCAACCATGGCCCCCTATGTCTCCAGACCTTAACAGTTTGGATTTTTTTCTTTGGGGACATCTAAAATCCTTAGTTTACAAGACACCCATCCAAAATGAAGAAGAATTAAGGAATCGAATAATTAACTCTTGTAGAACGATACAAAATACTCCAGGAATTTTCCAAAGAGTACGCGAATCAATCAGAAGGAGATTGGATGCGTGCATACAGCAAGAAGGTGGACATTTCCAACATTTATTGTGATGTTAATTTAGTTTTGTGTTTCATAGTTTATTATTGTTTAAAAGTTTCCATTTAAAATGTTTCTATGTTGATAAAAAAAAAAGTTTTCAAAATTGTTTCACTTTTTGACAAACCCATGCATCGATTAATTTAAATCAAAATATTTCGAAAACGGCTGCTTGTAGCGACTTTTGATAAGTGTATCATTTCTACGTAAAAATGATATAGGAATCGATTTTTCTTCTAGAAAATGTGATACATACATGATCGAAAAAGTTGTGACTTCCCGAAAGAAAAAAAAGCTGTAGGTGGCGCCCCCTATAATTAAGGGTGAAACTACGATCAAATTTGAGTTTCTCATATTGAAAAATCCCCAAATACCAATTTTTGTCCAAATATAGATATTATTTCAAAAATTACTTGCGAAAAACCAAAATAAAAATAAATGTTTAACACCCTGTATCTCAATAATTAACGGCTTGCGGACCCATGCTTATATGAACTTTTCACCATATAAATATCTGAGGAATCGCTCTGTAAAATATTGGACACTTATTAAATAACACCCTGTATAAGTGCGCATATAATAAATTATGTTGTTTTTTTGAATAATTTTTAATGAAACAAACTTACGGGACCTGGGAGCGAATAGGGGTGCTGGGCGGGGTAAAAACAAAAAACAAAGTACACAACATCGTAAAAGGCTTAAAAACACTTTTCCTAACGTTATTAAGTGTAAAATCGAAGAAAAACGGTGAAAAATGCACTTAAATTTTTTTTTTTGACAACGTTCTAAATCGTTTATCTTTACATTGTTGACGTTCTTTTTCGTTCAGTCAGTGTCAGAGTGTCAGTATGATGTCGGCGGTTGGGTATGTCCAAATTAGTCCAGAAATATGTTATAAATTGTAGAAATATGAAACATATGATATGAAAGTGTAGTGTTTTTTTAACTTTTAGGTTAGCTTTTCCAATGAATTTCTTTAAATTTCGGCACTTTTACTTAAACACATCTATACAAGTCATTACACACTATTTTTCTGAACCATATTTAGGCAAATTTATGTAAAAACACATTAAAAAGACAGAGAAAATATCAAAAAACTGAAAGAAAATAAACACGCAATCCGTGGTACACATACTCGAAATTTCTGATTGAAAGACGCGATGTTGCCAAATTTACAAATCGCTTTTCCCACAAATTTTAACAGTTGGACAGAATCTGTGCAAAAAGTTGTATACACGGCCGGCACTGTTATGGACAAAAATTATGTTATGACTTCTGATCACTAAAAATGCAAATTTATGAAAAATAATAAAATATGTGCTTTGGGACTAAAAAAAGGTAAGCTTTTTGAAATGGTTTTCAATGTTGGACATCAAAACGAAGAAATTGCTTGTGAAGGAGTTTTAAAAGAAAGCTTAAAAGTTTCGCATGAATGAATGGGCCATCAAAATTTTAAGCAAGTTAAAGACATTTTGAATAAGCACAATATAACCTATACAGATGATGAAATTTATTTTTGTAACAGTTGTGCATGAGGAAAACAACATCGGTTACCTTTTTCGCATGGTTCTACAAAACAAAAGCTTCTGGACCTGGTGAATTAATACATACGGATGTGTGTGGTCCCTTGGAAGAAACATCACTGGGAGGTTCCAGATATTTTCTCTTACTAAAAGATGATTTTTCACACTTTCGAACAATTTATTTTTTGAAATACAAGAGTGAAGCTAAACAAAGACTGGCAGCTTTTTTGAGGTTGGTTAAAAATCAACTTAATGTCAGTGTCAAAGTCGAAAGAAGTGACAATGGCAGAGAAATGGAAAATAAAGAAATAAAACAGCTTTTGGAAGAATATGGAGTAATTCATGAGCTTACTGTGCCGTACACTCCAGAACAAAATGGAAGAGCAGAAAGAGATATAAGGACAGTGGTTGAAATGGCAAGAACAATGATTCACGCAAAGAATTTGACGAAAAACTTATGGGCAGAGGCTGTGAATTACGCTGTATATGTTTTAAATATGACAGGAAATGGTGGCGTTAAAAGTAAAACACCAAACGAATTATGGTATAATAAAAATTTTGACATTTCCACTTGCAGAGTCTTTGGTGAAAACGTGTATGTACATGTACCTAAAGAAAAGCGGCGGAAATGGGATGCTAAAAGCAAATTAGGGTAATTATGTAGTATACGGTTTTCAGCTATTTTTGCGTTTTTTGGGAAAATTCTTTTATGGTCATTCTACTGTCTTTCCTGATTGCAAATATAAGTGCGCATATAATAAATTATGTTGTTTTTTAATAATTTTTAATGAAACAAACTTACGGGACCTGGGAGCGAATAGGGGTGCTGGGCGGGGTAAAAACACAAAACACAACATCGTAAAAGGCTTAACAACACTTTTCCCAACGTAATGAAGTGTAAAATCGAAGAAAAACGGTTAATATCTAAGAAAATTGCTTTTTTCTATACAAAATTCCATTTTAAGTCAATATTCGTCATTATTTTCCCACCTGTCAATGTCAACCACAGAACAGCAGATATCAACAAAATTGCTGTGTCCGGTGTTGCCACGTTTAGGTACCCAATCAAACCCAATCAAACCCAACCCAATCAACAAAATTGCTGTGTCCGGTGTTGCCACGTTTACCTATTTTTATCCCAAATGAAATTAATCTTGGCGAACTTTGTACCGCTTCTAGAACACAGCCGAAAATGACCCCAAGCAACACCGTGGCGCACCGATCCCTCTTCGCCTGCGAGAAAAGAGACTGGTCAGGGCCCCTAACCAGGGGCTAACCCTGTTCCGAACTTAGGGTGCCCTCCGATCCACCGTTCGGATAAAAAACTTTTCCAAGTCGGTCAATTAGGTGACAGATCTAATATTTTCGATCTAACGGTGGGATAACGGAGGGCACCCTAAGGTCAGAACAGGGTTAGCACTTGGTTAGGGGCCCTGACCAGTCTCTTTTCTCGCAGGCGAAGAGGGATCGGTGCGCCATGGTGTTGGTTGGGGTCATCGTTTTGCCCTTTTGGTTAAATTTGGTTCATTTTCCCATTTTCCCGCTAATTTTATGTAAAGCTAGCAGTATTTGTGGGAAAACCCATTTGTTAATTTGGCAACAGCGTCTCAAGTGGCCCGACCATCGCAACATAAATTTAGAATACATCCAAACTGCTCCACTCTTTTTAACTGTTGAATTTGTCTGGTAATTTCTTTTAACTTACAGCTTCTACTGTCTTTCCTGATTGCCAATATACGTGCGCACATAGAAAAATATGCTGTTTTTTATTAATTTTTAATATATAAAGTTAAAGGTTGAAAGGTGATTTACCATTGAGGGTTAATGTTGTCAAAACAATGGTAAATCTATTTCACACTGAATTCTTATTTAAAAGACGTTTTTGTTCTAATGAGGATGTGCATTTTTTTTTCTTGAAATTTCAAAATTATATCCACCTCAATAGTTGACGTTTTATTATTATTTATGTATTGTACGTATGTATTATATTATTTATTTGAAATAAAATAGTTTAAAAAGATTAAAATTATATTTTATTAAAAAAATATGTATAAAGCTCTCAAGTAGACTGACAGCTGCATGTTTAAAATCCTTTTTTCGACTTTTGATACTTACTTGATACTGCTCGTGTATACATTGTAATGCTATTTTTGTTTGATTTTGAATCTGTTATTACAATATCTACACGAATTTTGCGTACTATTCGTGTATAGTTTGTAACGTGCACGCGCGCGTCCATGGTTCCAAACTATACTGCGTTGCTTACGCCTAACTCGGACTTTAAAGATATTTTTTAAAGTTTATATTATAAAAGGGACATTTCGAAGGTGGTCAGGTCTGCCCAGTTTTCATTGATATAGCTATATATGTATCTATATCAACGAAAACTGAGCAAACCTGACCACCTTTTTGCTCACCCAACCTGAGCAAAAAGGTGGTCAGGTTTGCTCAGTTGTCATTGATATAGATACATATATATATATATATATATATATATATATATATATATATATATATATATATATATATATAAACTGCTGGCCAATTCAAGCGGGACAAACTAAATTTTTGACAAAATTTAGAGTGGAATATTTGCGAAACGAAAAAAAATTTTGATTTAACTTTTTCAGTATGTAATTGAATAGTTCTTCTAGTTTTTATACTTTAAGGCACTATTGCTAGCAGTCGCTGCAACTCTATTTTACAGGGTGTTAAGTGAAACCCTGACTTTTTTGGAAAAGTTTTCCAGTTCCGAGAATCTAGGAAGAATTTTTTTTGAATTTTCTTTTCATACTAAAATGATCCATGGTCAAATACAAAAAAACAATTTCTCCGGATTTTCTCTATTTTCATTTGTTTTCCGTATACAGGGGTTAGTCGAAATTATCGACTTCTTCTTACAAAGGAACCCCTAATTTGGCCGTTTATTCACAAAAAGCGAAAGACCAAGTAAATTTGTAGTTTGAAGTAGTCCAGCTAACAAAATTAATACAAATTTTTGTACAGGGTGTAGCAAGTTTGGATCACGGGCTAGTAAATTATTATTTTTTAATTTCTACTACTTTTTCCTAAGTTAACTATTAATTATCACGTGCTACGTTAAAGGGTTAAAATTTGTTAGGTCCGATAACAGTACTGGTTAGAAAGATCCTTTTTGCCCAAACGGGTTTTTCATTTTTTGTCTAGTCCCATTTTTAGTGATTAAACGGCTCGCATTTTGAACCTAACTTTTTGCAATTGCATCCATGAACGATTGAAGTGAGAGTGCTTTTTTGGTGGTACATAATGAATGTTTTATCCAACCAAAAAACATGTAGTGGCCAAACAGCTAATGATGCTTATTCGAAGAATTTTTTAGCATTATACAGGGTTGCAAAAAATATACCACCTATACTTTATATGGAAGTCATGTGATTTTCAAATTAATTGAATATAGTCCCAATTTTCTTGGAACTTTTTGCCGAAACTGTTTTTGAATTTTTTTGTCTGGTCCCATTTTTAGTGATACAAATGGCTTGCGTTTAAAACTTATCTTTTTGCGATTGCATTCATGAACTATTGAAGTGGACATCGTTTATTGGTTTAACCAACCAATAAAAAAGTGTCGTGGCCATAGAGCTAAAGATGCTTATTCGCTGCTTTTGTCCGCGTTTGCCCAAAACATATCACCTACATTTTATATGAAAATCATGTGATTTTAGAGTCCTTTAGGTATTCATAAAGTTCCTTTTTGCTATATTAATAATTATTAAAGAAAATGTCCTACTTATTATTAATAAAATCTAGTAACGATACAGATAAAAAGAATAATATTCATTCGGAACTTTTTCACATTATACAGGATTGTGCAGAAGTTACTACTTATAATAGAAGCCACGTGTTTCTCGATATCTTTGGATTTTCGTAAACTTCGATTATTCATTATAAAAGAAAAATATTTTACCACTGCTCTAAAAAGTCAGTACATGGCATTGAGAAATTTTAATTAATAAGAAGTGTCTTAAATTAATAGTCACGGAGTACATTTTTCTCGTCAAAAATTGGAGATGGATAGTGAATTCAACTGAACAAGTTATAAAATTCTGTATAGCGTAGTTTTTAGAAGGTATAGAAATTTCAGAAGATTTAATTACTTTTGAAAGTACTCGAAAAGATACGTAATTTTCAAATTTAGTAGTTATTTTTCCCGGCATTACTTTAGGAGATCCAAAATGTAAATTTTGGTTGTTACTTTTATAGGTAAACAGAAAACGTTTTAAATTATAGAACATTTTTTTTACTTGAAGGTATTATAAAAACTTGCAACTAACGAAAACAAAACAAATCTTAATACCTAGTAGGACCTCCCCTTACATTTATTATCTCTTGGCATCTTCGAGGCATGCTTATTACCAAATTATTGACAAATTCTTGCTGAATATTTTCCCACTCCTGAACAATGGCGTCTGCAAGTTGTTCTAGAGTCTGAGGAGGATCTTCCCTAGAACTTACCAATAATTTCAATTTAGACCAGACGTGTTCGATAATATTCATGTCTGGTGATTTTGCAGGCCAGACCATCCTGGTAATATTATTAGCTTCCAAAAACTCTTGCACAATGCGTGCTCTATGAGGTCTGGCGTTATCGTCAATTAGCACAAAATCGTTCCCAAAATTGTTTGCAAATGGTAGAACGATATTGCTTAAAATTTCGTCCCTATATACCTGACCGTTAATGGGCTCCAATGTTAAAAAAAGTTCCGTTTTGCCATTAAACATTACACCACCCCAAACAGTAACGCCTCCACCACCAAAAGGTTCCTGAGGAGCCATATTCTCCTCCATATACCGTTCGCCACGTTCACGCCAAACTAATATTCTGCCGTCCGAGTGAATTAAATTAAATCTTGACTCGTCTACAAACATGCAGTTTTCCCAGTTATCTAATGGCCAATTGCGATGTTCATATGCCCACTGGAGACGTCTTCGCCTATGCTGTGGTAGAAGTCGCACACATTTAGCACGTCGCCGAGCTCTAAAATTAAAATTTTGGCTTAAAAATCTGTAGTATAGGTGTAGGGAATGAACCAATAAATAAGCCAACAGTAGCTTTTATTATACTAAAATGCAAAATTAGGTCAATTTTCATAACGTTAGTTCTAGGGAAGAACTAAGGAACATTACGCTGCAAGCACAAATAATGTGTTTAGGGTCGCCTATATCAAAACTTTAATTTATGAACAACTTAGTTCAAGTTTACATTTATAATATCGGTGCGCAAAATCCAAGATTCACGCCTCAGCTGACGTCGATATTATAATAGCCGACTTACTAAAATGAAACACTAAAAATATTGGTACAAAAAATAAGATCTCATTTGAAGTAACTCACCTTAAGTTATTATTGTTTAAAGTTCTTCTAATGGTCCTATTGCTCACACGAATGTGTGTTCTTGCTCTGAACTCCTGGTTAATTTTCTCTGATGAAATTTTTCGCCTTCGACGAGCCTCTCTAACCAACCATCTTTCATCTGCAATGCCGACTTTCTTTTGGCGACCTCCCCCATAACGATAGTTTGCACTTCCCGTTTCGTGGAAGCGTTGACGCATATTGTACTTCGCCCAACCCCGTACATATCCGCAATAATACTAATTTTTACCCCATCTTGTAGTAAACGCAAACAATTAGCTTGTTCTTTTGCACTTAATCGAGCCATTATAAAGGATAATAACGCACCAATTCAAAGAAGAATACTTTGTTGCCTTGGTAACTGTCAATAGCAAAGAAAATGTTTTATTTTTTGGCCTACTAGATCTTTTGACTAAGAAATAGAAACGCCGCTAAATTAACAGAAATCCACCTGCAAAGTATAGGTGGTATATTTTTTGCAACCCTGTATAATGCTAAAAAATTCTTCGAATAAGCATCATTAGCTGTTTGGCCACTACATGTTTTTTGGTTGGATAAAACATTCATTATGTACCACCAAAAAAGCACTCTCACTTCAATCGTTCATGGATGCAATTGCAAAAAGTTAGGTTCAAAATGCGAGCCGTTTAATCACTAAAAATGGGACTAGACAAAAAATGAAAAACCCGTTTGGGCAAAAAGGATCTTTCTATCCAGTACTGTTATCGGACCTAACAAATTTTAACCCTTTAACGTAGCACGTGATAATTAATAGTTAACTTAGGAAAAAGTAGTAGAAATTAAAAAATAATAATTTACTAGCCCGTGATCCAAACTTGCTACACCCTGTACAAAAATTTGTATTAATTTTGTTAGCTGGACTACTTCAAACTACAAATTTACTTGGTCTTTCGCTTTTTGTGAATAAACGACCAAATTAGGGGTTCCTTTGTAAGAAGAAGTCGATAATTTCGACTAACCCCTGTATACGGAAAACAAATGAAAATAGAGAAAATCCGGAGAAATTGTTTTTTTGTATTTGACCATGGATCATTTTAGTATGAAAAGAAAATTCAAAAAAAATTCTTCCTAGATTCTCGGAACTGGAAAACTTTTCCAAAAAAGTCAGGGTTTCACTTAACACCCTGTAAAATAGAGTTGCAGCGACTGCTAGCAATAGTGCCTTGAAGTATAAAAACTAGAAGAACTATTCAATTACATACTGAAAAAGTTAAATCAAAATCTTTTTTCGTTTCGAAAATATTCCACTCTAAATTTTATCAAAAATTTAGTTTGTCCCGCTTGAATTGGCCAGCAGTTTATATATATATATATATATATATATATATATATATATATATATATATATATATATATATATATGAGCAAATCTGACCACCTTTTTGCTCATAGATCCATAGCAGCCATAGAAAACGAGCAGTTTTCTATGGCTGCGTTTTGGCCATGTATAGAATGGAAATACGCCACCCTGGCGCACCGATCCCTCTTCGCCTGCGAGGAAAGAGACTGGTCAGGGCCCCTAACCAGGTGCTAACCCTGTTCCGACCTTAGAGTGCCCTCCGATCCACCGTTATCCCACCGTTAGATCGAAAATATTAGATCTGTCACCTAATTGACCGACTTAGAAAAGTTTTATAAGCGAACGGTGGATCGGAGGGCACCTTATCTGAACAAAAAGTTGTATACACCCAAGCAAACCTGAGCAAAAAGGTGATCAGGTTTGCTCAGTTTTCATTGATATAGATACATAATATGTATTTATATCAATGAAAACTAAGCAAACCTGACCACCTTCTTGCTGACCAACCTGAGCAAAAAGGTGGTCAGGTTTGCTCAGTTTTCATTGATATAGATATATATGTATCTATATCAATGACAACTGAGCAAACCTGACCACCTTTTTGCTCTGGTTGGGTGAGCAAAAAGGTGGTCAGGTTTGCTCAGTTTTCATTGATATAGATACATATATAGCTATATCAATGAAAACTGAGCAGACCTGACCACCTTTGAAATGTTCCTTTTATAATATAAACTTTAAAAACTATCTTTAAAGTCCGAGTTAGGCGTAAGCAACGCAGTATAGTTTGGAACCATGGACGCGCGCGTGCACGTTACAAACTATACACGAATAGTACGCAAAATTCGTGTAGATATTGTAATAACAGATTCAAAAATAGCATTACAATGTATACACGAGCAGTATCAAGTAAGTATCAAAAGTCGAAAAAAGGATTTTAAACATGCAGCTGTCAGTCTACTTGAGAGCTTTATACATATTTTTTTAATAAAATATAATTTTAATCTTTTTAGACTATTTTATTTCAAATAAATAATATAATACATACATACAATACATAAATAATAATAAAACATCAACTATTGAGGTGGATATAATTTTGAAATTTCAAGAAAAAAAAATGCTCATCCTCATTATAACAAAAACGTCTTTTAAATAAGAATTCAGTGTGAAATAGATTTACCATTGTTTTGACAACATTAACCCTCAATGGTAAATCACCTTTCAACCTTTAACTTTATATATTAAAAATTAATAAAAAACAGAATATTTTTTTATGTGCGCACGTATATTGGCAATCAGGGAAGACAGTAGAAGCTGTAAGTTAAAAGAAATTACCAGACAAATTCAACAGTTAAAAAGACTGGAGCAGTTTGGATGTATTCTAAATTTATGTTGCGATGGTCGGGCCACTTGAGACGCTGTTGCCAAATTAACAAATCGTTTTCCCCACAAATACTGCTAGATTTACATAAAGTTAGCGCGAAAATGAACCAAATTTAACCAAAAGGGCAAAACGATGACCCCAACCAACACCATGGCGCACCGATCCCTCTTCGCCTGCGAGAAAAGAGACTGGTCAGGGCCCCTAACCAAGTGTTAACCCTGTTCTGACCTTAGGGTGCCCTCCGTTCCTCCGTTATCCCACCGTTAGATCGAAAATATTAGATCTGTCACCTAATTGACCGACTTGGAAAAGTTTTTTATCCGAACGGTGGATCGGAGGGCACCCTAAGGTCGGAACAGGGTTAGCCCCTGGTTAGGGGCCCTGACCAGTCTCTTTTCTCGCAGGCGAAGAGGGATCGGTGGGCCAGGGTGTTGCTTGGGGTCATTTTCGGCTGTGTTCTAGAAGCGGTACAAAGTTCGCCAAGATTAATTTCATTTGGGATAAAAATAGGTAAACGTGGCAACACCGGACACAGCAATTTTGTTGATATCTGCTGTTCTATGGTTGACATTGACAGGTGGGAAAATAATGACGAATATAGACTTAAAATGGAATTTTGTATAGAAAAAAGCAATTTTCTTAGATATTAACCGTTTTTCTTCAATTTTACACTTCATTACGTTGGGAAAAGTGTTGTTAAGCCTTTTACGATGTTGTGTTTTGTGTTTTTACCCCGCTCAGCACCCCTATTCGCTCCCAGGTCCCGTAAGTTTGTTTCATTAAAAATTATTAAAAAAACAACATAATTTATTATGTGCGCACTTATATTTGCAATCAGGAAAGACAGTAGAATGTGACCATAAAAGAATTTTCCCAAAAAACGCAAAAATAGCTGAAAACCGTATACTACATAATTACCCTAATTTGCTTTTAGCATCCCATTTCCGCCGCTTTTCTTTAGGTACATGTACATACACGTTTTCACCAAAGACTCTGCAAGTGGAAATGTCAAAATTTTTATTATACCATAATTCGTTTGGTGTTTTACTTTTAACGCCACTATTTCCTGTCATATTTAAAACATATACAGCGTAATTCACAGCCTCTGCCCATAAGTTTTTCGTCAAATTCTTTGCGTGAATCATTGTTCTTGCCATTTCAACCACACAACCACTGTCCTTATTTCCCTTTCTGCTCTTCCATTTTGTTTCTGGAGTGTACGGCACAGTAAGCTCATGAATTACTCCATATTCTTCCAAAAGCTGTTTTATTTCTTTATTTTCCATTTCTCTGCCATTGTCACTTCTTACGACTTTGACACTGACATTAAGTTGATTTTTAACCAACCTCAAAAAGGCTGCCAGTCTTTGTTTAGCCTCACTCTTGTATTTCAAAAAATAAATTGTTCGAAAGTGTGAAAAATCATCTTTTAGTAAGAGAAAATATCTGGAACCTCCCAGTGATGTTTCTTCCAAGGGACCACACACATCCGTATGTATTAATTCACCAGGTCCAGAAGCTGTTGTAGAACAATGCGAAAAAGGTAGCCGATGTTGATTTCCTAATGCACAACTGTTACAAAAATAAATTTCATCATCTGTATAGGTTATATTGTGCTTATTCAAAATGTCTTTAACTTGCTTAATATTTTGATGGCCCATTCTTTCATGCCAAACTTTTAAGCTTTCTTTTAAAACTCCTTCACAAGCAATTTCTTCGTTTTGATGTCCAACATTGAAAACCATTTCAAAAAGCTTACCTTTTTTTAGTCCCAAAGCACATATTTTATTATTTTTCATAAATTTGCATTTTTAGTTATCAGAAGTCATAACATAATTTATGTCCATTACAGTGCCGGCCGAGAAAAGATTATACTTTAATTCTGGAACATATAAAACATCATATATGGTTGACGGAATCCATGTATTTCTGTTAAAAGCTTGTATGTTTATATTTCCTCTTCCTGTAGCCATAATACGAGATCCATTGCCAATTTTTACTGCTAAGGGCTCACGAAAATCAAAATAATTGACAAACCAATTTTTATTATGACACATATGATCACTTGCTCCGGAATCCAAGTACCATTTATTTTCAAAGAAAATAGCATTATTTAAAAGAGCTGTATTTATAAAAGCATTTTCGTCTTGTCCATCATGATCACTATATTTAACTTTTCTTGTATTTTTAAACCAACAATTTTTCATGACATGTCCTCTTTTTTTACAACAGTAACACACAGGTACATAATTACTGTTCCATGCAGAATTATCTATTTTTACACCACCTTTATAAACGTTCGGCTTTCTTTTACTTTGATATCTCGAATATAACGCATTTGCTTCCTCCGTTTCTTCACGGTTCTTCATTCTCATTCTTCAAGCAGTAGTCGGTTTGTTAGATAGCTTAAGGTTTTCATATCACTGGATACAGAATCCCACGCACTTTGAAAATATGTATATTCCCTTGGAAGTATCATTAAGATTCTAGTAACAACCATAGATTCAGGAATTTCTTGTCCTAAAGACTTCAGTTCATACACTAATTTTTCTAGTTTAGTTATATTTGTTGACATGCTTTCCGAACTATCAAACCCATAGGAGTAAAATTTCTGTTGAATCATATGTAAAGATACTTCTGTTTTCTGTGTATACAAGGTTTCAAGCTTTTCTAGCATCTCAGATGCCGTCTTACAATGAAGAATTAATCCTAGTACTTGTTCAGATAAACTAGTTGCAATAATTCGTTGAGCGTCTAGATCTTGTTTTTC
Organism: Philopedon plagiatum; assembly: GCA_963971165.1. Classification (NCBI taxonomy): domain Eukaryota; kingdom Metazoa; phylum Arthropoda; class Insecta; order Coleoptera; family Curculionidae; genus Philopedon; species Philopedon plagiatum. The sequence continues at coordinate 38,541,230 of OZ020195.1, forward strand.
CCAATTTACTACATTTTCTTTTTCTGCGCAATCTGGTTTCTTCGTCTTTCCAACAACAACTTCATAACTACCACCAATTTTTAGAATAATGTCTACTTGGAACCTCCAGGTGTCATAATTGTGTTTACCTTCAAGTTTACTTATTTTGACATCCATTATTTTAATTATTGATAGACTTCAAAATTTCAAAAATTCAATATTTTCTTTATGCAAGATCTGCTTCACCAAGCTAATCCTCTTCTATTTCCACGTGGAATGGTTAATTTTCTAAATGGATCCTGCGCCCATAACCTGATAAAGCTTGGTATTTATATTTTATTTTATAGACAAGACTTTTACTTCTTTTTATACCTTGTTATTTCTATAACAACTGACTAACTATTTTCTATGACAACATATAACATGAATGGTAGGTACCAATATAGAAATATTTATTATTCAACAAAAACCACCGTCCAAATATTTTTAAAATTTACAGTGATTATGACTTTGACAATAAGTTCGCAACGCAGCATCGGACACGTCTATCGATTTTAAGCTGCGGGCATGTGTTCTAGGTTGTGAGAATCTCAACTATGGTTTACTCATTGTGTCAAAATTTAGTGCGCACATAACCACAAAATATAGATAGAGAAGTAAAAATTTAAGTTTCGGTGAATTCTCAATCTTTGTCTATTGTGATACATATCCTTAGCGATGATTATAACATATTTTTGGTGTTGTGTGTCGTCTGTCTACATGTAAAAATCCGTGCTGTGCTAAGTTAAAATTTTTTATTTTTTCGGCTATTTTCTTGGAAAAACTGGATCATCCATCGATTCTTTTTAAGTACTCCAAAGAAGGTAATCTTTCCTTTGCCTATTCTAAATTTTGTTAATTTCGTCATACCTTAAGTGCGCAAGACCCCTTGTGTTAACAATGGCTTTTTAACGGTGCAAGAAACTGTTTGCATGTAAGTTAAAAAAAAAGTAACAGCAAAAATGCAATTTTAGTATTTAATGTTTTTTGCGGTGTTTAAGTGTCGGTAAATAATAATCTGTTGGCAAAAATAGGCACATTATTAAAAAAATTTCCTTAATTAAAAAAGTGTATTTTGCTTGTTACGTTGGTATCACTAGTTGCCCACAAAATTTGCCCCACCTGTAAGAACTCACGCACTTCGCCTGTTGATTATATTTAAACCAGTAGATAATTTTTTGATTTGAAGAGATAGAAAAACGTTTAAATTATAAAATTTGTAGATTTGTACAAGAACAATTAGGCAACGTAACTGAATAACTATTGAACATTAAATAAGCGAGTTTTGAACTAACCTTAAGGTTTTTCAGAGGGCTCGCCATATTATTTTAATTTGTGTTTTATATTTTACTCGCTAAGACCTCTATTTTAGTTAAGTACCTAAACCGATGTTCGACTATTTTCATGTTCCTATAGCTGTCAAAAAGAAAATGAAACTTAAGTCATTTTCTATTCCCTTCGTATGTGATTTAATGCAAGTTGTATAGGGTTCGTATGGAAACATCGATAATCTTATGATTAGAGCATCAGTCACTTAACTAAAGATTGTCGATGTTTCAGTGAAACCCTATACGACTTGCATTGACTCATATTAAGGGTTACAAGATTTTCTTTTCAGTTTTTAAAATTATAAGAAAATGTCAAGCGAGCATCGGTGCAGGCAACTTAACATAAAATAATGCTCTTAGCGAGTACAAGTTAAAAAAAAGCGATCAAGTGCAAGCTATACTTGCACAATTTTAGTGTGCCTTGCTATCAGCCCCCCTCTTAAATTATTAATAGTAATGCACTTGCGTTTCGACTGAGCCAAATTAAAAATTTTGGAAAACGTGTAAGGACAAAAGTTACATCGTGAGAAATATTTTAGGTCGAAAAACTGTTTCTCTAGAACCAATGGTGTAGCAGTTATAAAGAAATAAACAATTAAATTGTTTACAACACTTGATCGCGCTAGAATTTTTCAATTCTAATCATTTTGGCTCAATCTACACCTAATTCTCAATGTTCGTGATTTTTTTCAGATTTTTTGAGGGATCCTTTTGGTGATAAGGGTGGGTTCTTTTCCCAATTTACCCCCTAAAATTAAACCACAGAATCAAAATTCAACTTTTTAAACTTTACGTCTATAATTGGGCCACCACACTCTACCTCCGTGCTACATTTAAAATTTTTACGTCATTAGTTTCAGTGAAAATCGCCCGTGACAGACAGATGGAATGTGTTGTTTGTTATTGGCTCAGGGTTGTTAACTCAATCATTTACAATTTATAATTTGTCTATAGTAATAATAACAAGATAGCTTGTTTTCAAATATTATTTTGTTATATTTACATGGCCAACTGAGTCTTAAAATCTTTTTTTCATTGGCGATTCAAAGAAGTATTCCATTTACTTTTTTCATATCGCACGTATTTAAGGTGTAATTATTTTTTATATATAAACAAAAATAGAAGCTGTCATACACACGCCACACGGTGTCAATTTTATGAAATTTTGTACTTGGGGATTTTGAGGGATGCTAAATCGATTGCTGTTATAAATTTTTAACTAAAATTATCGCTAAAGGTACTCTTTAAATTATTCTTTTAAAACCACCATAAAACCGCACGCCAATGAGTTGAATTTTAAGCGTTGGGAAAGTGCACCCTACGGCCATACGTAAACATACCAAAATCCAAAGAATCAATTTAGTAACTAGTACGGATAGACCGCCTAATCGCCCCCCGAGGGGGCTCTATAAGGTCGGTAATATCATCATTGTCATGCACTGAAAGGGGGCTCCATAATGTCGATAATATCATCATTGTCATGCCCTGAAAGTTTCGTGTTTCTAGAGCATGTATTTGGGAAGATATCACACTCCTACGGACTGATGATGCAGAATAGACCGCCCTTCGTAACCGTATCGCTATATACATACAAACACATATTACATATAAATACAATATGTACGATTTCGCTGAAACCCTACTAAATTAAACTTGTCATCTTTCGATCGGCTTTGAACCATACACTAGATAACATCATCTTCCTGAAATGGTCGAGCTGGATGAAGATTGGTGGCGAGCCCTTCGGGCACGCCACTGATGTCTCTATGGAAAAAAATTGTGCATACATATTATGACCGTCACTTCTTTCAATCTAAGAAGCCGTTCGCGAGTTGTAAGTTGTTAACTTTACCCCTAATCGTTGCTATGGCAATCATTAAAATTGAAAATTGCAAAAATATTTTTCAATGATTGACCGAATTCTACTTAGATGCGAAATTTCTACTCTGCAACTCAATAAATAACGGAGAAATCAAATTGATCGTCGTCATGACTACCAAAAATCGAAATTATTTTCAAATAAAAAAGTAGTTTACTTCCATCCCTTTCGATAGCCACCTCGCTCGTTCCAATCGCAGAAGGCGTCCGCGAGTTATAAATTGTCAACTTTATCCTTAATCGTTGCTATGCCAACCATGGGAATCGATTTTTCCAGATATATTTTTGAATGAGTGACCGAATTCTTCCGAGATATCAGTTTTCAACTTTCCAACTCAATAAATAACGAAAATAGCAAATTGTTCATCGTCCCGGCAACGAAATGTCAAAATTAATTTCACATAAAAAAGTAGTGTACTTTCTAACATTTCGATCGTCACTTTACTGGTTTCAATCAGATAAGCCGTTCGCGAGTTAAAAATGATCAACTTTATGCTCAATCGTTGCTATGGTAATCATCGGAATCAAAATTTATAAAAATATTTTTGAATGATTGACCGAATTCTACCCAGATATCAAATTTCAACTCTAAAACTCAATAAATAATGGAAATAGCAAACTGTTCGTCGTCATGGCAACGAAATGTCAAAATTATTTTCACATAAAAAAGTAGCTTACTTCGTTCCCTTTCGATTGCCACCTCACTCGTTTCAATCAGATCAGCCGTACGTGAGTTAGAAATTGTCAACTTTAGCCCTTAATCGTTGCTATAGAGACCATGCGAATCAAAATTTACACATATAATTTTGAATGATTGACCGAATTCTTCCCATATATCAAATTTCAGCTGTCTAACTCAATAAATATCGGAAATAGCAAATTTTTCGTCGTCATGCCAACGAAATGTCGAAATTATTTTCAAATAAAATAGCTTACTTCCTCCCCTTTCGATTGCCACATCACTCTTTTCAATCGAATAATCCGTTCTCAATTAATAACAAATCTAAGCAAAATTTAAATCAGACCCGTCATTGTGATTTACCCCGTATACTACCTCATGGAATGGCCTTTCTATGATGCTTCGCCGTGTCATCCAAAAATTGTTAAAATTGGTATTTAATGACTAATTCTTCAAATTATATGTTCCGAAATCCACACGGGAAGGTCTATAGAGGCGTTGCCCGGTATTATACAAGTCGAAAACGGTTCAGAAACCCTAAAATCTCGCAAGGAAAACTGGCATTTTTGCGACATTTCGACCCTTCATATTTTAATACATTTCTCCGTATGAAACTGATTTTGACATGCATTTGCGTGGTCTGATAAAAATTAAAAAAATTCGTATTTAATGCTTAAATCGTCCAATGAAACGTATTTTAACTAAAAATATAAAGTCCGTTTTACCTTTGCCATGTATATTTCAAGCCGAAATCGTTCCAGGAAGCTTCCAATATCGCTACAAAAACTGTTATTTTCATGACATTTTGACAGGTCATATTTTAATTTCGATGTAAAGAGGGTCAGTTTCATTTGTTTTTTTTCAAGGCACGGCTTTTATATATGTACTTTTTAAAATTTTTCCTGCAGCGATGCAAAAAAGGTATTTATTTATAGCTTTAACGAAAAAATATGGAGTTTTAATTAGTTAGGAGTGTTCTTAGATGATCAGGGAATAAAATAAACCAAAAAAGAATCGTTAAATAAGAGAAATAATATATAATAATGCCTTTTAAAGATGAATTTTGGTTGAAAAAAACCGAAAAAATGAGTTTTTACCCCCTAAATGCGGCCCTGGATCACCCATTCGGGATTTGTTATAAAGCCTGATTATATCCCCACTGGATAGCGTTAAAAAAGTTGGAAGAAATTAGATAGGAAAAGATACAGAGTGATTCAAATGTAGAGATGTCATAAAAAAAAATCGTAAAAAATCTAAATTTAATTATCGATTGCTCCTTTCCTATTAAGAATGAAGGAACCAAAAAATACGTTTATAACGTACTTCGGCGAGGTCTTTCCGATAAGGTACATGGGATTTCGATTTGAATCCATTTTGACCCCCAAAAAAATTGACAACCGTCAAAAATTTGCATGAAAAATCGTAATTTCCACTTTTTCCCAAATTTTTCCAATTTCCAGTCGTTTTAGGTATAGGTAAATGTATTGCAAAAAGAAAGTGTTTGAGATTCTTTAGTTTTAAGTTCAAATACATTTTTCTGTCCGATGTTCCAGTTTCGACTTATTCAGTGCCAAAATGGGGTCTACAAACAGCATTTTTCGACATAAAAAAATTCAAAAAAATTACTTCCCATTTTCCGAATACCGCCAGTTTCAATAGGGTTCTGAAGCTCCCGGTCCTCCACAACCTCCAAAAATTTAAATCGATGTAATTCACTTTTGCGACCTGTACCCGATTTCAACGGAAATCGCTGAAATTTCGACTTTGACGTTTAATAACTCCGAAACGGAACACCCGGTATAACTGAATTTTTTACCGAAGCTAGTCGCACTATCCCTCTATTAACCCAGAAAATTTGGTTGCTGCCCCTCTAACCATTTTGGAGAAAAAAAATTGAAAAGGTGAAAATGGACAACATACATACGTCCATACACACACACATTTTTCTGACCAAGGGCTCGGTATATAGACCGAGCCTGAAAGGCGGTCTATAACTAGTACGGATAGACCGCCTAATCGCCCCCCGAGGGGGCTCCATAAGGTCGGTAATATCATCATTGTCATGCCCTGAAAGTTTCGTGTTTCTAGAGCATGTATTAAGGAAGATATCACACTCCTACGGACTGATGATGCAGAATAGACCGCCCTTCGTAACCGTATCGCTATATACATATAAACACATATTACATATAAATACAATATGTACGATTTCGCTGAAACCCTACTAAATTAAACTTGTCATCTTTCGATCGGCTTTGAACCATACATTAGATAACATCATCTTCCTGAAATGGTCGAGCTGGATGAAGATTGGTGGCGAGCCCTTCGGGCACGCCACTGATGTCTCTATGGAAAAAAATTGTGCATACATATTATGACCGTCGCTTATTTCAATCTAAGAAGCCGTTCGCGAGTTGTAAGTTGTTAACTTTACCCCTAATCGTTGCTATGGCAATCATTAAAATTGAAAATTGCAAAAATATTTTTCCATGATTGACCGAATTCTACTTAGACGCGAAATTTCTACTCTGCAACTCAATAAATAACGGAGAAATCAAATTGTTCGTCGTCATGACTACCAAAAATCGAAATTATTTTCAAATAAAAAAGTAGTTTACTTCCATCCCTTTCGATAGCCACCTCACTCGTTCCAATCGCAGAAGGCGTCCGCGAGTTATAAATTGTCAACTTTATCCTTAATCGTTGCTATGCCAACCATGGGAATCAATTTTTCCAGATATATTTTTGAATGAGTGACCGAATTCTTCCGAGATATCAGTTTTCAACTTTCCAACTCAATAAATAACGAAAATAGCAAATTGTTCATCGTCCCGGCAACGAAATGTCAAAATTATTTTCACATAAAAAAGTAGTGTACTTTCTAACATTTCGATCGTCACTTTACTGGTTTCAATCAGATAAGCCGTTCGCGAGTTAAAAATGATCAACTTTATGCTCAATCGTTGCTATCGTAATCATCGGAATCAAAATTTATAAAAATATTTTTGAATGATTGACCGAATTCTACCCAGATATCAAATTTCAACTCTAAAACTAAATAAATAATGGAAATAGCAAACTGTTCGTCGTCACGGCAACGAAATGTCAAAATTATTTTCACATAAAAAAGTAGCTTACTTCGTTCCCTTTCGATTGCCACCTCACTCGTTTCAATCAGATCAGCCGTACGTGAGTTAGAAATTGTCAACTTTATCCTTAATCGTTGCTATAGGAACCATGCGAATCAAAATTCACACATATAATTTTGAATGATTGACCGAACTCTTCCCATATATCAAATTTCAGCTCTCTAACTCAATAAATATCGGAAATAGCAAATTTTTCGTCGTCATGCCAACGAAATGTCGCAATTATTTTCAAATAAAATAGCTTACTTCCTCCCCTTCCGATTGCCACATCACTCTTTTCAATCGAATAATCCGTTCTCAATTAATAACAAATCTAAGCAAAATTTAAATCAGACCCGTCATTGTGATTTACCCCGTATACTACCTCATGGAATAGCCTTTCTATGATGCTTCGCCGCGTCATCGAAAAATTGTTAAAATTGGTATTTAATGACTAATTCTTCAAATTATATGTTCCGAAATCCACACGGGAAGGTCTATAGAGGCATTGCCCGATATTATACAAGTCGAAAACGGTTCAGAAACCCTAAAATCTCGCAAGGAAAACTGGCATTTTTGCGACATTTCGACCCTTCATATTTTAATACATTTCTCCGTATAAAGTCCGTTTTACCTTTGCCATGTATATTTCAAGCCGAAATCGGTCCAGGAAGCTTCCAATATCGCTACAAAAACTGTTATTTTCATGACATTTTGACAGGTCATATTTTAATTTCGATGTAAAGAGGGTCAGTTTCATTTGTTTTTTTTTTCAAGGCACGGCTTTTATATATGTACTTTTTAAAATTTTTCCTGCAGCGATGCAAAAAAAGGTATTTATTTATAACTTTAACGAAAAAATATGGAGTTTTAATTAGTTAGGAGTGTTCTTAGATGATCAGGGAAGAAAATAAACCAAAAAAGAATCGTTAAATAAGAGAAATAATATATAATAATGCCTTTTGAAGATGAATTTTGGTTGAAAAAAACCGAAAAAATGAGTTTTTACCCCCTAAATGCGGCCCTGGATCACCCATTCGGGATTCATTTTAAAGCCTGATTATATCCCAAAGGGATAGCGTTGAAAAAGTTGGAAGAAATTAGATAGGAAATGATACAGAGTGATTCGAATGTAGAGATGTCATGAAAAAAAATGGTCAAAAATCGAAATTTAATTATCAATTGCTCCTTTCCTATTAGGAATAAAGGAACTAAAAAATACGTTTGTAACGTATTTCGGCGAGCTCTTTCCGATAAGGCACATGAGATTTCGATTTTGATCCATTTTGACCCCCAAAAAAATTGACAACCGTCAAAAATTTGCATGAAAATTCTTAATTTCCACTTTTTCCCAAATTTTTCCAATTTCCAGTCGTTTTAGGTATAGGTAAATGTATTGCGAAAAGAAAGTATTTGAGATTCTTTAGTTTTAAGTTCAAATACGTTTTTCTGTCCGATGATCCGGTTTCGACTTATTCGGTGCCAAATTGGGGTCTACAAAGGGCATTTTTCGACATAAAAAAATTCAAAAAAATTACTTCCCATTTTCCGAATACCGCCAGTTTCAATAGGGTTCGGAACCCCCCGGTCTTCTACAACCTCTGAAAATTTAAATCGATTTAATTCACTTTTGCGACCTGTAATCGATTTCAACGGAAATCGCTGAAATTTCGACTTTGACGTTTAATAACTCCGAAACGGAACACCCTGTATAACTGAATTTTTTACCGAAGCTAGCCGCACTATCCCTCTATTAACCCAGAAAATTTGGTTGCCGCCTCTATAACCGTTTTCGAGAAAAAAAATTGAAAAGGTGAAAATGTCGAAACGGACGACAACATACGCACGCACATACACACATTTTTATGACCAAGCAGGGGGTATAGAGACCGAGCCTGAAAGGCAGTCTCTAACTAGTACGGATAGACCGCCTAATCGCCCCCCGAGGGGGCTCTATAAGGTCGGTAATATCATCATTGTCATGCCCTGAAAGTTTCGTGTTTCTAGAGCATGTATTAAGGAAGATATCACACTCCTACGGACTGATGATGCAGAATAGACCGCCCTTCGTACCGTATCGCTATATACATACAAACACATATTACATATAAATACAATATGTACGATTTCGCTGAAACCCTACTAAATTAAACTTGTCATCTTTCGATCGGCTTTGAACCATACATTAGATAACATCATCTTCCTGAAATGGTCGAGCTGGATGAAGATTGGTGGCGAGCCCTTCGGGCACGCCACTGACGTCTCTATGGAAAAAAATTGTGCATACATATTATGACCGTCGCTTCTTTCAATCTAAGAAGCCGTTCGCGAGTTGTAAGTTGTTAACTTTACCCCTAATCGTTGCTATGGCAATCATTAAAATTGAAAATTGCAAAAATATTTTTCCATGATTGACCGAATTCTACTTAGACGCGAAATTTCTACTCTGCAACTCAATAAATAACGGAGAAATCAAATTGATCGTCGTCATGACTACCAAAAATCGAAATTATTTTCAAATAAAAAAGTAGTTTACTTCCATCCCTTTCGATAGCCACCTCACTCGTTCCAATCGCAGAAGGCGTCCGCGAGTTATAAATTGTCAACTTTATCCTTAATCGTTGCTATGCCAACCATGGGAATCAATTTTTCCAGATATATTTTTGAATGAGTGACCGAATTCTTCCGAGATATCAGTTTTCAACTTTCCAACTCAATAAATAACGAAAATAGCAAATTGTTCATCGTCCCGGCAACGAAATGTCAAAATTATTTTCACATAAAAAAGTAGTGTACTTTCTAACAATTCGATCGTCACTTTACTGGTTTCAATCAGATAAGCCGTTCGCGAGTTAAAAATGATCAACTTTATGCTCAATCGTTGCTATGGTAATCATCGGAATCAAAATTTATAAAAATATTTTTGAATGATTGACCGAATTCTACCCAGATATCAAATTTCAACTCTAAAACTAAATAAATAATGGAAATAGCAAACTGTTCGTCGTCACGGCAACGAAATGTCAAAATTATTTTCACATAAAAAAGTAGCTTACTTCGTTCCCTTTCGATTGCCACCTCACTCGTTTCAATCAGATCAGCCGTACGTGAGTTAGAAATTGTCAACTTTATCCTTAATCGTTGCTATAGAGACCATGCGAATCAAAATTTACACATATAATTTTGAATGATTGACCGAATTCTTCCCATATATCAAATTTCAGCTGTCTAACTCAATAAATATCGGAAATAGCAAATTTTTCGTCGTCATGCCAACGAAATGTCGAAATTATTTTCAAATAAAATAGCTTACTTCCTCCCCTTTCGATTGCCACATCACTCTTTTCAATCGAATAATCCGTTCTCAATGAATATCAAATCTAAGCAAAATTTAAATCAGACCCGTCATTGCGATTTACCCCGTATACTACCTCATGGAATGGCCTTTCTATGATGCTTCGCCGCGTCATCGAAAAATTGTTAAAATTGGTATTTAATGACTAATTCTTCAAATTATATGTTCCGAAATCCACACGGGAAGGTCTATAGAGGCGTTGCCCGGTATTTTTCAAGTCGAAAACGGTTCAGAAACCCTAAAATCTCGCAAGGAAAACTGACTTTTTGCGACACTTCGACCCTTCATATTTTAATACATTTCTCCGTATGAAACTGATTTTGACATGCATTTGCATGGTCTGAGAAAAATTTAAAAAATTCGTATTTAATGCTTAAATCGTCCAATGAAACGTATTTTAACTAAAAATATAAAGTCCGTTTTACCTTTGCCATGTATATTTCAAGCCGAAATCGGTCCAGGAAGCTTCCAATATCGCTACGAAAACTGTTATTTTCATGACATTTTGACAGGTCATATTTTAATTTCGATATAAAGAGGGTCAGTTTCATTTGTTTTTTTTTCAAGGCACGGCTTTTATATATGTACTTTTTAAAATTTTTCCTGCAGCGATGCAAAAAAAGGTATTTATTTATAACTTTAACGAAAAAATATGGAGTTTTAATTAGTTAGGAGTGTTCTTAGATGATCAGGGAAGAAAATAAACCAAAAAAGAATCGTTAAATAAGAGAAATAATATATAATAATGCCTTTTAAAGATGAATTTTGGTTGAAAAAAACCGAAAAAATGAGTTTTTACCCCCTAAATGCGGCCCTGGATCACCCATTCGGGATTTGTTTTAAAGCCTGATTATATCCCCAAGGGATAGCGTTGAAAAAGTTGGAAGAAATTAGATAGGAAAAGATACAGAGTGATTCAAATGTAGAGATGTCATGAAAAAAAATCGTAAAAAATCGAAATTTAATTATCAATTGCTCCTTTCCTATTAGGAATAAAAGAACTAAAAAATACGTTTGTAACGTATTTCGGCGAGCTCTTTCCGATAAGGCTCATGGGATTTCGATTTGGATCCATTTTGACCCCCCAAAAAATTCAAAACCGTCAAAGATTTGCATGAAAATTCGTAATTTCCAGTTTTTCCCAAATTTTTCCAATTTCCAGTCGTTTTAGGTATAGGTAAATGTATTGCAAAAAGAAAGTATTTGAGATTCTTTAGTTTTATGTTCAAATACGTTTTTCTGTCCGATGTTCCGGTTTCGACTTATTCGGTGCCAAATTGGGGTCTACAAAGGGCATTTCTCGACATAAAAAAATTCAAACAAATTACTTCCCATTTTCCGAATACCGCCAGTTTCAATAGGGTTCGGAACCCCCCGGTCTTCTACAACCTCTGAAAATTTAAATCGATTTAATTCACTTTTGCGACCTGTAATCGATTTCAACGGAAATCGCTGAAATTTCGATTTTGACGTTTAATAACTCCGAAACGGAACACCCTGTTTAACTGAATTTTTTACCGAAGCTAGCCGCACTATCCCTCTATTAACCCAGAAAATTTGGTTGCCGCCTCTATAACCGTTTTCGAGAAAAAAAATTGAAAAGGTGAAAATGTCGAAACGGACGACAACATACAAACGCACGTCCATACACACATTTTTCTGACCAAGCAGGGGGTATAGAGACCGAGCCTGAAAGGCGGTCTCTAACTAGTACGGGTAGACCGCCTAATCGCCCCCTGAGGGGGCTCTATAAGGTCGGTAATATCATCATTGTCATGCCCTGAAAATTTCGTGTTTCTAGTCCAAGTATTAAGGAAGATATCACACTCCTTCGGACTGATGATGGAGAATAGACCGCCCTTCGTGACCCCATCGCTACATACATACAAACACCTACACGTAGAAACTATTTTTGCCAACAAAAATACTTTTCGGACACCCTGTATACATACATACAAGCATAAACACATATTAATACAAATATATTTGATTTGCTTGAAATTCGACCTAATAAAGTTTATCTAAGTACTAATAGGAGTATTTGCCCATTCCAAGAATTTTTGGACACCCTGTATACATTCAATCTAACACTCACACGTTTAAATAGGAATATAGACGATTTTCTTGAAATCCGCCTTAATTACGTTTATTTTGGTCGTATTAAAATGAGTTGCAAATACTAAGACTTTTCGGACACCCTGTATACACACGTACAAGCATAAACACATAGTAATACAAATATAGACGATTTTCTTGAAATCCGCCTTAATTAAGTTTATTTAGGTCCTAATAAAAGGAGTTGCACCCTGTATACACACGTACAATCATAAACACATAGTAATACAAATATAGACGATTTTCTTGAAATCCGCCTTAATTAAGTTTATTTTGGTCCTAATAAAAGGAGTTGCAAATAATAAGACTTTTCGGACACCCTGTATACACACGCACAAGCATAAACACATAGTAATACAAATATAGACAATTTTCTTGAAATCCGCCTTAATTAAGTTTATTTTGGTCCTAATAAAAGGAGTTGCAAATAATAAGACTTTTCGGACACCCTGTATACACACGTACAAGCATAAACACATATTAATACAAATATATTCGATTTACTTCAAATTCGACCTAATAATGTTTATCTAAGTACTAATAGGAGTATTTGCCCATTCCAAACTAAGACTTTTCCAACACCCTGTATACAAACATATAAATCCGTACACATAGAAATGCAAATATATACCTACGATTTGCTTTAAATCCGACCATCGAGTTACTATTTGTACGAAAGGCAAAGGTATTTGCCCATTCAAAGACTTTTCGGACACCCTGTATACATACATAAAAACACAACACAACACGACACATGGTAATTTTAATATTTTCGATTTTCTTGAAAACCGACCCTATTAATTTTATCTTCGTACTTATGACAAAGTTATTTGCGCATATAAAGACTTTTCGGACACCCTGTAGGCATATACAGAATCACCCACATGCCGAAAGGTATAAAATGTACTTTCGAATCGTTCAGGTTACTTTAAAAGGGAGTCAATTCATTTCCCTAAAATTAAATTTGGCAAAGATATTTCCCCATACAAAGACTTTTTGGACATTCTGTTGTGTACCAACATATAAACAACCACACAAAGGAATGAAAAATTTACGATTTCCTTGAAATAAGACTCATTTAAGTTTTTCTTCGCTCTAATGACAAAGATATTTGCGCATACAAAGACTTTTCGGACACCCTGTAGACATATATACAATCATGCACATGCCGGAAGGTATAAAATGTATTTTAGAATCGTTCTGGTTACTTTAAAACGATCCGAATCAAGTCATTTCCCTAAAATTAAATTAAAATTATTCAATAATAATTAATATATTGCCCCAAAAGTATACACGCTCATGGTTAGAAAATAAAATGCATATTTTGGGATTTTTTCGATGCCACTGAGCTTCATATTAGAATCTTCAATGATGCTTTGTAGCGTCATAGGAAAATCGATTAAAATGGTATTTAATCGGTATAATATGAAATGAAATGTCTTTCTACCGAAAGTATAAGGTCCCTAAATGCATTGCCCGGTAAATTCGAGGCCGAAGTTGGTCCGGACTCCTTCCAATCTCGCATCAAAATGCTGACATTTTAGCCAAATTGTGACATTTCATACATTATAATTAAATGAATAAATTTCCCCGTATAGAAATTGATTTTTAAATGCCTTTGCAGGACCTCAGCAAAATTAATGAAATTGGTATTTAATGCTCAAATCGTCCAATGAAATGTACCGCTATTAAAAATATAAAGACCATTTTACCTTTGCCATGTATATTTCAAGCCGAAATCGGTTCAGGAAGCTTCCAATATCGCTACAAAAACTGTTATTTTCATGACATTTTGACAGGTCATATTTTAATTTCGATGTAAAGAGGGTCCGTTCAATTGTTTTGTCAAGGCACGGCTTTTATATATGCACTTTTTAAAATTTTTCCTGCAGCGATGCAAAAAAAGGTATTTATTTATAACTTTAACGAAAAAATATGGAGTTTTAATTAGTTAGGAGTGTTCTTAGATGATCAGGGAAGACAATAAACCAAAAAAGAATCGTTAAATAAGAGAAATAATATATAATAATGCCTTTTAAAGATGAATTTTGGTTGAAAAAAAACCGAAAAAATGAGTTTTTACCCCCTAAATGCGGCCCTGGATCACCCATTCGGGATTTGTTTTAAAGCCTGATTATATCCCCAAGGGATAGCGTTGAAAAAGTTGGAAGAAATTAGATAGGAAAAGATACAGAGTGATTCAAATGTAGAGATGTCAAGATGTCAAGAACTAAAAAATACGTTTGTAACGTATTTCGGCGAGCTCTTTCCGATAAGGCTCATGGGATTTCGATTTGGATCCATTTTGACCCCCCAAAAAATTCAAAACCGTCAAAGATTTGCATGAAAATTCGTAATTTTCAGTTTTTCCCAAAATTTTTCCAATTTCCAGTCGTTTTAGGTATAGGTAAATGTATTGCAAAAAGAAAGTATTTGAGATTCTTTAGTTTATGTTCAAATACGTTTTTCTGTCCGATGTTCCGGTTTCGACTTATTCGGTGCCAAATTGGGGTCTACAAAGGGCATTTTTCGACATAAAAAAATTCAAAAAAATTACTTCCCATTTTCCGAATACCGCCAGTTTCAATAGGGTTCGGAACCCCCCGGTCTTCTACAACCTCTGAAAATTTAAATCGATTTAATTCACTTTTGCGACCTGTAATCGATTTCAACGGAAATCGCTGAAATTTCGACTTTGACGTTTAATAACTCCGAAACGGAACACCCTGTATAACTGAATTTTTTACCGAAGCTAGCCGCACTATCCCTCTATTAACCCAGAAAATTTGGTTGCCGCCTCTATAACCGTTTTCGAGAAAAAAAATTGAAAAGGTGAAAATGTCGAAACGGACGACAACATACATACATACACGCATTTTCTGACCAACGGCTCGGTATATAGACCGAGCCTGAAAGGCGGTATGGATAGACCGCCTAATCGCCCCCGAGGGGGCTCTATAAGGTCGGTAATATCATCATTGTCATTCCCTGAAAGTTTCGTGTTTCTAGAGCATGTATTAAGGAAGATATCACACTCCTACGGACTGATGATGCAAAATAGACCGCCCTTCGTAACCGAATCGCTATATACATACAAACACATATTACATATAAATACAATATGTACGATTTCGCTGAAACCCTACTAAATTAAACTTGTCATCTTTCGATCGGCTTTGAACCATACATTAGATAAAACATCATCTTCCTGAAATGGTCGAGCTGGATGAAGATTGCTGGCGAGCCCTTCGGGCACGCCACTGATGTCTCTATGGAAAAAAATTGTGCATACATATTATGACCGTCGCTTCTTTCAATCTAAGAAGCCGTTCGCGAGTTGTAAGTTGTTAACTTTACCCCTAATCGTTGCTATGGCAATCATTAAAATTGAAAATTGCAAAAATATTTTTCCATGATTGACCGAATTCTACTTAGACGCGAAATTTCTACTCTGCAACTCAATAAATAACGGAGAAATCAAATTGATCGTCGTCATGACTACCAAAAATCGAAATTATTTTCAAATAAAAAAGTAGTTTACTTCCATCCCTTTCGATAGCCACCTCACTCGTTCCAATCGCAGAAGGCATCCGCGAGTTATAAATTGTCAACTTTATCCTTAATCGTTGCTATGCCAACCATGGGAATCAATTTTTCCAGATATATTTTTGAATGAGTGACCGAATTCTTCCGAGATATCAGTTTTCAACTTTCCAACTGAATAAATAACGAAAATAGCAAATTGTTCATCGTCCCGGCAACGAAATGTCAAAATTATTTTCACATAAAAAAGTAGTGTACTTTCTAACATTTCGATCGTCACTTTACTGGTTTCAATCAGATAAGCCGTTCGCGAGTTAAAAATGATCAACTTTATGCTCAATCGTTGCTATGGTAATCATCGGAATCAAAATTTATAAAAATATTTTTGAATGATTGACCGAATTCTACCCAGATATCAAATTTCAACTCTAAAACTAAATAAATAATGGAAATAGCAAACTGTTCGTCGTCATGGCAACGAAATGTCAAAATTATTTTCACATAAAAAAGTAGCTTACTTCGTTCCCTTTCGATTGCCACCTCACTCGTTTCAATCGGATCAGCCGTACGTGAGTTAGAAATTGTCAACTTTATCCTTAATCGTTGCTATAGGAACCATGCGAATCAAAATTTACACATATAATTTTGAATGATTGACCGAATTCTTCCCATATATCAAATTTCAGCTCTCTAACTCAATAAATATCGGAAATAGCAAATTTTTCGTCGTCATGCCAACGAAATGTCGAAATTATTTTCAAATAAAATAGCTTACTTCCTCCCCTTTCGATTGCCACATCACTCTTTTCAATCGAATAATCCGTTCTCAATTAATAACAAATCTAAGCAAAATTTAAATCAGACCAGTCATTGTTATTTACCCCGTATACTACCTCATGGAATAGCCTTTCTATGATGCTTCGCCGCGTCATCGAAAAATTGTTAAAATTGGTATTTAATGACTAATTCTTCAAATTATATGTTCCGAAATCCACACGGGAAGGTCTATAGAGGCGTTGCCCGGTATTATACAAGTCGAAAACGGTTCAGAAACCCTAAAATCTCGCAAGGAAAACTGGCATTTTTGCGACATTTCGACCCTTCATATTTTAATACATTTCTCCGTATGAAACTGATTTTGACATGCATTTGCATGGTCTGAGAAAAATTTTAAAAATTCGTATTTAATGCTTAAATCGTCCAATGAAACGTATTTTAACTATAAATATAAAGTCCGTTTTACCTTTGCCATGTATATTTCAAGCCGAAATCGGTCCAGGAAGCTTCCAATATCGCTACAAAAACTGTTATTTTCATGACATTTTGACAGGTCATATTTTAATTTCGATGTAAAGAGGGTCAGTTTCATTTGTTTTTTTTTCAAGGCACGGCTTTTATATATGTACTTTTTAAAATTTTTCCTGCAGCGGTGCAAAAAAAGGTACTAATTTATAACTTTAACGAAAAAATATGGAGTTTTAATTAGTTAGGAGTGTTCTTAGATGATCAGGGAAGAAAATAAACCAAAAAAGAATCGTTAAATAAGAGAAATAATATATAATAATGCCTTTTAAAGATGAATTTTGGTTGAAAAAAACCGAAAAAATGAGTTTTTACCCCCTAAATGCGGCCCTGGATCACCCATTCGGGATTCATTTTAAAGCCTGATTATATCCCAAAGGGATAGCGTTGAAAAAGTTGGAAGAAATTAGATAGGAAATGATACAGAGTGATTCGAATGTAGAGATGTCATGAAAAAAAATGGTCAAAAATCGAAATTTAATTATCAATTGCTCCTTTCCTATTAGGAATAAAGGAACTAAAAAATACGTTTGTAACGTATTTCGGCGAGCTCTTTCCGATAAGGCACATGGGATTTCGATTTGGATCCATTTTGACCCCCAATTGACAACCGTCAAAAATTTGCATGAAAATTCGTAATTTCCCCTTTTTCCCAAATTTTTCCAATTTCCAGTCGTTTTAGGTATAGGTAAATGTATTGCAAAAAGAAAGTATTTGAGATTCTTTAGTTTTAAGTTCAAATACGTTTTTCTGTCCGATGTTCCGGTTTCGACTTATTCGGTGACAAATTGGGGTCTACAAAGGGCATTTTTCGACATAAAAAAATTCAAAAAAATTACTTCCCATTTTCCGAATACCGCCAGTTTCAATAGGGTTCGGAACCCCCCGGTCTTCTACAACCTCTGAAAATTTAAATCGATTTAATTCACTTTTGCGACCTGTAATCGATTTCAACGGAAATCGCTGAAATTTCGATTTTGACGTTTAATAACTCCGAAACGGAACACCCTGTATAACTGAATTTTTTACCGAAGCTAGCCGCACTATCCCTCTATTAACCCAGAAAATTTGGTTGCCGCCTCTATAACCGTTTTCGAGAAAAAAAATTGAAAAGGTGAAAATGTCGAAACGGACAACAACATACGCACGCACATACGTCCGCACATACATACATGCACACATTTTTATGACCAAGCAGGGGGTATATAGACCGCTCGTCGGGCGGTCTATAACTAGTACGGATAGACCGCCTAATCGCCCCCGAGGGGTCTCTATAAGGTCGGTAATATCATCATTGTCACGCCCTGAAAATTTCGTGTTGCTAGGCCATGTATTAAGGAAGATATCACACTCCTTCGGACTGATGATGGAGAATAGACCGCCCTTCGTAACCGTATAGCTATATACATACAAACACATATTACATATAAATACAATATGTATGATTTCGCTGAAACCCTACTAAATTAAACTTGTCATCTTTCGATCGGCTTTGAACCATACATTAGATAACATCATCTTCCTGAAATGGTCGAGCTGGGTGAAGATTGGTGGCGAGCCCTTCGGGCACGCCACTGATGTCTCTATGGAAAAAAATTGTGCATACATATTATGAACGTCGCTTCTTTCAATCTAAGAAGCCGTTCGCGAGTTGTAAGTTGTTAACTTTACCCCTAATCGTTGCTATGGCAATCATTAAAATTGAAAATTTCAAAAATATTTTTCAATGATTGACCGAATTCTACTTAGATGCGAAATTTCTATTCTGCAACTCAATAAATAACGGAGAAATCAAATTGATCGTCGTCATGACTACCCAAAATCGAAATTATTTTCAAATAAAAAAGTAGTTTACTTCCATCCCTTTCGATAGCCACCTCACTCGTTCCAATCGCAGAAGGCGTCCGCGAGTTATAAATTGTCAACTTTATCCTTAATCGTTGCTATGCCAACCATGGGAATCGATTTTTCCAGATATATTTTTGAATGAGTGACCGAATTCTTCCGAGATATCAGTTTTCAACTTTCCAACTCAATAAATAACGAAAATAGCAAATTGTTCATCGTCCCGGCAACGAAAAGTCAAAATTATTTTCACATAAAAAAGTAGTGAACTTTCTAACATTTCGATCGTCACTTTACTGGTTTCAATCAGATAAGCCGTTCGCGAGTTAAAAATGATCAACTTTATGCTCAATCGTTGCTATGGTAATCATCGGAATCAAAATTTATAAAAATATTTTTGAATGATTGACCGAATTCTACTCAGATATCAAATTTCAACTCTAAAACTCAATAAATAATGGAAATAGCAAACTGTTCGTCGTCATGGCAACGAAATGTCAAAATTATTTTCACATAAAAAAGTAGCTTACTTCGTTCCCTTTCGATTGCCACCTCACTCGTTTCACTCAGATCAGCCGTACGTGAGTTAGAAATTGTCAACTCTATCCTTAATCGTTGCTATAGAAACCATGCGAATCAAAATTTACACATATAATTTTGAATGATTGACCGAATTCTTCCCATATATCAAATTTCAGCTCTCTAACTCAATAAATATCGGAAATAGCAAATTTTTCGTCGTCATGCCAACGAAATGTCGAAATTATTTTCAAATAAAATAGCTTACTTCCTCCCCTTTCGATTGCCACATCACTCTTTTCAATCGAATAATCCGTTCTCAATTAATAACAAATCTAAGCAAAATTTAAATCAGACCAGTCATTGTTATTTACCCCGTATACTACCTCATGGAATAGCCTTTCTATGATGCTTCGCCGCGTCATCGAAAAATTGTTAAAATTGGTATTTAATGACTAATTCTTCAAATTATATGTTCCGAAATCCACACGGGAAGGTCTATAGAGGCGTTGCCCGGTATTATACAAGTCGAAAACGGTTCAGAAACCCTAAAATCTCGCAAGGAAAACTGGCATTTTTGCGACATTTCGACCCTTCATATTTTAATACATTTCTCCGTATGAAACTGATTTTGACATGCATTTGCATGGTCTGAGAAAAATTTAAAAAATTCGTATTTAATGCTTAAATCGTCCAATGAAATGTATTGTAAATAAAAATATAAAGTCCGTTTTACCTTTGCCATGTATATTTCAAGCCGAAATCGGTCCAGGAAGCTTCCAATATCGCTACAAAAACTGTTATTTTCATGACATTTTGACAGGTCATATTTTAATTTCGATGGAAAGAGGGTCCATTCAATTGTTTTTTCAAGGCACGGCTTTTATTATATGCACTTTTTAAAAATTTTCCTGCACCGATGCAAAAAAAGGTATTTATTTATAACTTTAACGAAAAATATGTAATTTTAATTAGTGTGGAGTGTTCTCAGATGATGTAGGAAGAAAATAAACCAAAAAAGAGCTGTTAAATAAGAGAAATA
This sequence comes from Philopedon plagiatum, assembly GCA_963971165.1. Taxonomy (NCBI): domain Eukaryota; kingdom Metazoa; phylum Arthropoda; class Insecta; order Coleoptera; family Curculionidae; genus Philopedon; species Philopedon plagiatum. The sequence goes on from OZ020195.1 coordinate 38,561,982, forward strand.
ATACATAATAATGCCATTTAAAGATGAATTTTGATGGAAAAAAACAGAAAAAATGAGTTTTTACCCCCTAAATCAGGCCCTGGATCACCCATTCGGGATTCATTTTAAAGCCTGATTATATTCCCAACGGATAGCGTTGAAAAAGTAAGAAGAAATTAGATAGGAAAAAATACAGAGTGATTCGAATGTAGAGATGTCATGAAAAAAAATGGTCAAAAATCGAAATTTAATTATCAATTGCTCCTTTCCTATTCCGAATGAAGGATCCAAAAAATACGTTTATAACGTAGTTCGGCGAGGTCTTTCCGATAAGGTACATGGGATTTCGATTTGAATCCATTTTGACCCCCAAAAAAATTGACAACCGTCAAAAATTTGCATGAAAAATCGTAATTTCCACCTTTTCTCAAATTTTTCCAATTTGCAGTCGTTTTAGGTATAGGTAAATGTATTGCAAAAAGAAAGTGTTTGAAATTCTTTAGTTTTAAGTTCAAATACATTTTTCTGTCCGATGTTCCAGTTTCGACTTATTCAGTGCCAAAGTGGGGTCTACAAACAGCATTTTTCGACATAAAAAAATTCAAAAAAATTACTTCCCATTTTCCGAATACCGCCAGTTTCAATAGGGTTCTGAAGCTCCCGGTCCTCCACAACCTCCAAAAATTTAAATCGATTTAATTAACTTTTGCGACCTGTAATCGATTTCAACGGAAATCGCTGAAATTTCGACTTTGACGTTTAATAACTCCGAAACGGAACACCCTGTATAACTGAATTTTTTACCGAAGCTAGCCACACTATCCCTCTATTAACCCAGAAAATTTGGTTGCCCTCCCTCTAACCGTTTTCGAGAAAAAAAAATTGAAAAGATAGAAATGTCGAAACAGACGACAACATACACACGCACGAACACATAACTTTTTTCCAAGGGCTCGGTATATAGACCGAGCCTGAAAGGCGGTCTATAACTAGGGTGCATCGACCGCCTAATCGCCCCCCGAGGGGGCTCTATAAGGTCGGTAATATCATCATTGTCATGCCCTGAAAATTTCGTGTTGCTAGGCCATATATTAAGGAAGATATCACACTCCTTCGGACTGATGATGGAGAATAGACCGCCCTTCGTAACCGTATCGCTACAAACATAAAAACGCCTACACGTAGAAACTATTTTTGCCAACGAAAAACTTTTCGGACACCCTGTATACATACATACAAACATAAACACATATTAATACAAATGTATTCGATTTGCGTGAAATCCGACCTAATAAAGTTTATCTAAGTAATAATAGGAATCCCATACCAAGACTTTTCGGACACCCTGTATATATTCAAACTAACACCCACACGTTTAAATAGGAATATAGTCGATTTACTTAAAATCCGAATTAATTAGGTTTATTTCGGTACTATTAGAAGTATTTGCCCATACCAAGACTTTTCGAACACCCTGTATACGTATATACAACACATATAAAAACAAATATAATCGATTTTGCATGAAATCCGGTTTAATTACATTTATCCTGGTATTACTAGGAGTATTTGCTCCTACAATGACTTTTTGGACAGCTTGTATACAGACATATACCTCCGTACAGATATAAATGCAAATGTATACGATTTGCTTTAAATCCGACAATTAAGTTTATATTTGTACAAATAGCAAAGGTATTTGTCCATACAAAGACTTTTCGGACACCCTGTACTATACATACATACAAACACAACAAAGACGACACATAGTACACAACTATCCAAATCAATACATTACGGAAATAGCAAATTATTCGTCGTCACGGCAGCGGAAAATCAAAATTATTTGCACATAAAAAAGTAGCTTACTTCCTTCCCTTTCGATTGCCACTTCAGTCGTTTCAATCAGATAAGCCGTGCGTGAGTTAGAAATTGTCAACTTTATCCTTAATCGTTGCTATAGAAACCATGGGAATCGATTTTTACAGATATATTTTTGAATGATTGACCGAATTCTTCCCAGATATCAAATTTCAACTATCCAACTCAATACATTACGGAAATAGCAAATTATTCGTCGTCACGGCAACGGAAAATCAAAATTATTTTCGCATAAAAAAGTAGCTTACTTCCGTCCCTTTCGATTGCCACTTCAGTCGTTTCAATCAGATAAGCCGTGCGTGAGTTAGAATTTGCCAACTTTATCCTTAATCGTTGCTATAGAAACCATGGGAATCGATTTTTACACATATATTTTTGAATGATTGACCGAATTCTTCCCAGATAACAAATTTCAACTATCCAACTCAATACTTTACGGAAATCGCAAATTATTCGTCGTCACGGCAACGGAAAATCAAAATTATTTTCACATAAAAAAGTAGCTTACTTCCTTCCCTTTCGATTGCCACTTCAGTCGTTTCAATCAGATAAGCCGTGCGTGAGTTAAAAATTGTCAACTTTATCCTTAATCGTTGCTATGCCAACCATGGGAATCGATTTTTACAGATATATTTTTGAATGAGTGCCCGAATTATTATCAGATATGAAATTTCAACTATCCAACTCAATACATTACGGAAATCGCAAATTATTCGTCGTCACGGCAACGGAAAATCAAAATTATTTTCGCATAAAAAAGTAGCTTACTTCCTTCCCTTTCGATTGCCACTTCAGTCGTTTCAATCAGATAAGCCGTGCGTGAGTTAAAAATTGTCAACTTTATCCTTAATCGTTGCTATGCCAACCATGGGAATCGATTTTTACAGATATATTTTTGAATGAGTGCCCGAATTATTCCCAGATATCAAATTTCAACTATCCAACTCAATACATTACGGAAATCGCAAATTATTCGTCGTCACGGCAACGGAAAATCAAAATTATTTTCACATAAAAAAGTAGCTTACTTCCTTCCCTTTCGATTGCCACTTCAGTCGTTTCAATAAGATAAGCCGTGCGTGAGTTAGAAATCGTCAACTTTATCCTTAATCGTTGCTATGCCAACCATGGGAATCGATTTTTACAGATACATTTTTGAATGAGTGCCCGAATTCTTCCAGGACATCAAATTTCAACGATCCAACTCAATACATTACGGAATTAGCAAATTATTCGTCGTCACGGCAACGGAAAATCTAAATTATTTTCACATAACAAAGTAGCTTACTCCCTTCCCGTTCGATTGCCACCTCACTCGTTTCAATCAGATAAGCCGTGCGTGAGTTAGAAATTGTCAACTTTATAATTAATTGTTGCTATAGAAACCACGCGAATCAAAATTTCCACATATAATTTTAAATGATTGACCGAATTCTTCCCATATATCAAATTTCCAATCTCCAACTCAATAAATACCGGGAATAGCAAATTGTTCGTCGTCACGGCAACGAAATGTCAAAATTATTTTCACATAAAAAAGTAGCTTACTTCCTGGCCAATCGATTGCCACCTCACTCGTTTCAATCAGATCAGTCGTGCGTGAGTTAGAAATTGGCAACTTTATCCTTAATCGTTGCTATAGAAACCATGGGAATCGATTTTTACACATATATTTTTGAATGATTGACCGAATTCTTCCCAGATAACAAATTTCAACTATCCAACTCAATACTTTACGGAAATCGCAAATTATTCGTCGTCACGGCAACGGAAAATCAAAATTATTTTCACATAAAAAAGTAGCTTACTTCCTTCCCTTTCGATTGCCACTTCAGTCGTTTCAATAAGATAAGCCGTGCGTGAGTTAAAAATTGTCAACTTTATCCTTAATCGTTGCTATGCCAACCATGGGAATCGATTTTTACAGATATATTTTTGAATGAGTGCCCGAATTATTCCCAGATATCAAATTTCAACTATCCAACTCAATACATTACGGAAATCGCAAATTATTCGTCGTCACGGCAACGGAAAATCAAAATTATTTTCACATAAAAAAAGTAGCTTACTTCCTTCCCTTTCGATTGCCACTTCAGTCGTTTCAATAAGATAAGCCGTGCGTGAGTTAGAAATCGTCAACTTTATCCTTAATCGTTGCTATGCCAACCATGGGAATCGATTTTTACAGATACATTTTTGAATGAGTGCCCGAATTCTTCCAGGACATCAAATTTCAACGATCCAACTCAATACATTACGGAATTAGCAAATTATTCGTCGTCACGGCAACGGAAAATCTAAATTATTTTCACATAACAAAGTAGCTTACTCCCTTCCCTTTCGATTGCCACCTCACTCGTTTCAATCAGATAAGCCGTGCGTGAGTTAGAAATTGTCAACTTTATCATTAATTGTTGCTATAGAAACCACGCGAATCAAAATTTACACATATAATTTTAAATGATTGACCGAATTCTTCCCATATATCAAATTTCCAATCTCCAACTCAATAAATACCGGGAATAGCAAATTGTTCGTCGTCACGGCAACGAAATGTCAAAATTATTTTCACATAAAAAAGTAGCTTACTTCCTGGCCAATCGATTGCCACCTCACTCGTTTCAATCAGATCAGCCGTGCGTGAGTTAGAAATTGGCAACTTTATCCTTAATCGTTGCTATAGAAACCACGCGAATCAAAATTTTACATATAGAATTTTGAATAATTGACCGAATTCTTCCCATATATCAACTTTCAACTGTCCAACTCAAAAATTAACGAAAATAGCTAGTTGTTCGTCGTCATGCCAACGAAATGTCGAAATTATTTTGAAATAAGAAAATTGCTTAATTCCTTCCCTTTCGATTGCCACCTCACTCGATTTAATCAGATAAGCCGTTCTCAAATAATAACAAACCTAAGCAAATTTTAAATCAGACCAGTCATTGTGATTTACCCCGTACACTAACTAATGGAATAAAACCATTCTATGCAGCTTTGCACCGTCATCGAAAAATAGTTAAAAATGGTTCTGAATGCCCAATTCTTCAAGTTATATGTTCCGGAATTCACACGGGAAGGTCTATAGAGGCGTTGCCCGGTATTTTTCAAGCCCAAAACGGTCCAGAAGCCCTAAAATCTCACAAGAAAAACTGGCATTTTTGCGACATTTCGACCCTTCATATTATAATACATTTCTCCGTATAAACTGATTTTTAAATCCATTTGCAGGGTCTCAGAAAGATAAAAAAAATTGGTATTTAGTGCTTAAATCGCCCAATGAAATGCACTATAATTAAAAATATAAAGTCCATTCTGTCTTTTCCATGTATATTCCAAGCCGAAATGGGCCCAGGATCTTTCCAAAATCACTAAAAATATTGACATTTTTGCATAATTCTGACAGGTCATATTTTTTAATTTCGACGTAAAGATAGGCTGCTTCAACTGATTTTCCAAGGCAGACTATTAATATATGCATTTTTTAAAAATTTTCCTGCACCGATTCTAAAAGAGCTTTTTATTTATAACTTTAACGAAAAAATATGTAATTTTAATTAGTGTGGAGTGTTCTCAGATGATGTAGGAAGAAAATAAACCAAAAAAGAGCTGTTAAATAAGAGAAATAATACATAATAATGCCATTTAAAGATGAATTTTGATGGAAAAAAACAGAAAAAATGAGTTTTTACCTCCTAAATCAGGCCCTGGATCACCCATTCGGGATTCATTTTAAAGCCTGATTATATCCCCACGGGATAGCGTTGAAAAAGTTGGACGAAATTAGATAGGAAAAGATACAGAGTGTTTCGAATGTAGAGATGTCATGAAAAAAATCGTAAAAAATCTAAATTTAATTATCCATTGCTCCTTTCCTATTAAGAATGAAGGAACCAAAAAATACGTTTATAACGTAGTTCGGCGAGGTCTTTCCGATAAGGTACATGGGATTTCGATTTGAATCCATTTTGACCCCCCAAAAAATTCAAAACCGTCAAAGATTTGCATGAAAATTCGTAATTTCCAGTTTTTCCCAAATTTTTCCAATTTTCAGTCGTTTTAGGTATAGGTAAATGTATTGCAAAAAGAAAGTATTTGAGATTCTTTAGTTTTATGTTCAAATACGTTTTTCTGTCCGATGTTCCGGCTTCGACTTATTAAGCTCCAAAAATGGGTCTGCAAACTGCATTTTTCGACATAAAGAAATTCAAAAGTATGACTTCCCATTTTCCGAATACCGCCAGTTTCAATAGGGTACTGAAGCTCCCGATCCTCTACAGCCTCCGAAAATTCAAATCGATTTAATTAAGTTTTGCGACCTGTAATCGATTTCATACGATATCGCGGAAATTTCGACTTTGGCGTTTAATAACTCCGAAACGGAACACCCTGTGTAACTGAATTTTTTACTGAAGCTAGATGCACTATCCCTCTATTAACCCAGAAAATTTGAACGTTCAACTAGCAACCATCTCGGAGAAAAAAATGGAGATTGTCGAAAAACACGAATAATCAAGCGACGAACATTTTCCTCGAGGACGGGGCGGTATAGAGACCGGCCTGAAAGGCGGTCTCTAACTAGTACGGATAGACCGCCTAATCGCCCCCGAGGGGTCTCTATAAGGTCGGTAATATCATCATTGTCACGCCCTGAAAATTTCGTGTTGCTAGGCCATGTATTAAGGAAGATATCACACTCCTTCGGACTGATGATGGAGAATAGACCGCCCTTCGTAACCGTATCGCTATATACATACAAACACATATTACATATAAATACAATATGTACGATTTCGCTGAAACCCTACTAAATTAAACTTGTCATCTTTCGATCGGCTTTGAACCATACATTAGATAACATCATCTTCCTGAAATGGTCGAGCTGGATGAAGATTGGTGGCGAGCCCTTCGGGCACGCCACTGATGTCTCTATGGAAAAAAATTGTGCATACTTATTATGAACGTCGCTTCTTTCAATCTAAGAAGCCGTTCGCGAGTTGTAAGTTGTTAACTTTACCCCTAATCGTTGCTATGGCAATCATTAAAATTGAAAATTGCAAAAATATTTTTCAATGATTGACCGAATTCTACTTAGATGCGAAATTTCTATTCTGCAACTCAATAAATAACGGAGAAATCAAATTGATCGTCGTCATGACTACCCAAAATCGAAATTATTTTCAAATAAAAAAGTAGTTTACTTCCATCCCTTTCGATAGCCACCTCACTCGTTCCAATCGCAGAAGGCGTCCGCGAGTTATAAATTGTCAACTTTATCCTTAATCGTTGCTATGCCAACCATGGGAATCGATTTTTCCAGATATATTTTTGAATGAGTGACCGAATTCTTCCGAGATATCAGTTTTCAACTTTCCAACTCAATAAATAACGAAAATAGCAAATTGTTCATCGTCCCGGCAACGAAAAGTCAAAATTATTTTCACATAAAAAAGTAGTGAACTTTCTAACATTTCGATCGTCACTTTACTGGTTTCAATCAGATAAGCCGTTCGCGAGTTAAAAATGATCAACTTTATGCTCAATCGTTGCTATGGTAATCATCGGAATCAAAATTTATAAAAATATTTTTGAATGATTGACCGAATTCTACTCAGATATCAAATTTCAACTCTAAAACTCAATAAATAATGGAAATAGCAAACTGTTCGTCGTCATGGCAACGAAATGTCAAAATTATTTTCACATAAAAAAGTAGCTTACTTCGTTCCCTTTCGATTGCCACCTCACTCGTTTCAATCAGATCAGCCGTACGTGAGTTAGAAATTGTCAACTCTATCCTTAATCGTTGCTATAGAAACCATGCGAATCAAAATTTACACATATAATTTTGAATGATTGACCGAATTCTTCCCATATATCAAATTTCAGCTCTCTAACTCAATAAATATCGGAAATAGCAAATTTTTCGTCGTCATGCCAACGAAATGTCGAAATTATTTTCAAATAAAATAGCTTACTTCCTCCCCTTTCGATTGCCACATCACTCTTTTCAATCGAATAATCCGTTCTCAATTAATAACAAATCTAAGCAAAATTTAAATCAGACCCGTCATTGTGATTTACCCCGTATACTACCTCATGGAATAGCCTTTCTATGATGCTTCGCCGCGTCATCGAAAAATTGTTAAAATTGGTATTTAATGACTAATTCTTCAATGACTAAATCGTCCAATGAAATGTATTGTAAATAAAAATATAAAGTCCGTTTTACCTTTGCCATGTATATTTCAAGCCGAAATCGGTCCAGGAAGCTTCCAATATCGCTACAAAAACTGTTATTTTCATGACATTTTGACAGGTCATATTTTAATTTCGATGTAAAGAGGGTCAGTTTCATTTGTTTTTTTTTTCAAGGCACGGCTTTTATATATGTACTTTTTAAAATTTTACCTGCAGCGATGCAAAAAAAGGTATTTATTTATAACTTTAACGAAAAAATATGGAGTTTTAATTAGTTAGGAGTGTTCTCAGATGATGTAGGAAGAAAATAAACCAAAAAAGAGCTGTTAAATAGGAGAAATAATACATAATAATGCCATTTAAAGATGAATTTTGATGGAAAAAAACAGAAAAAATGAGTTTTTACCCCCTAAATCAGGCCCTGGATCACCCATTCGGGATTCATTTTAAAGCCTGATTATATCCCCAACGGATAGCGTTGAAAAAGTTAGAAGAAATTAGATAGGAAAAAATACAGAGTGATTCGAATGTAGAGATGTCATGAAAAAAATGGTCAAAAATCGAAATTTAATTATCAATTGCTCCTTTCCTATTACGAATGAAGGAACCAAAAAATACGTTTATAACGTAGTTCGGCGAGGTCTTTCCGATAAGGTACATGGGATTTCGATTTGAATCCATTTTGACCCCCAAAAAAATTGACAACCGTCAAAAATTTGCATGAAAAATCGTAATTTCCACTTTTTCTCAAATTTTTCCAATTTGCAGTCGTTTTAGGTATAGGTAAATGTATTGCAAAAAGAAAGTGTTTGAGATTCTTTAGTTTTAAGTTCAAATACATTTTTCTGTTCGATGTTCCAGTTTCGACTTATTCAGCGCCAAAGTGGGGTCTACAAAGGGTATTTTTCGACATAAAAAAATTCAAAAAAATTACTTCCCATTTTCCGAATACCGCCCGTTTCAATAGTGTTCTGAAGCTCCCGGTCCTCCACAACCTCCAAAAATTTAAATCGATTTAATTCACTTTTGCGACCTGTAATCGATTTCAACGGAAATCGCTGAAATTTCGACTTTGACGTTTTATATCTCCGAAACGGAACACCCTGTATAACTGAATTTTTTACCGAAGCTAGCCACACTATCCCTCTATTAACCCAGAAAATTTGGTTGCCCTCCCTCTAACCGTTTTCGAGAAAAAAAATTGAAAAGATGGAAATGTCGAAACGGACGACAACATACACACGCACGAACACACAACTTTTTTCCAAGGGCTCGGTATGTAGACCGAGCCTGAAAGGCGGTCTATAATAACGAAGATATTATATATATATATATATATATATATATATATATATATATATATATATATATATATATATATATATATAATATATATATGTATATATATATATATATATATATATATATATATATATATATATATATATATATATATATGGATGTTGCATCGTCGAGAGGGATATAGGAAATCCCGTGTAATTTAAAATGGGGTCAATTATTGGCTTCCCTAATTATTTTAGAGAAAAAATCTATTTAGGTTTATTAAAGTGCACTAAAACCCACATTCAAAAGAATAACTAGATATATTTGATTAGCCCGTTTACGAGTTATCGCCGATTTCGTCGAATATGTCTCCTTTTTTATGGTCCCGTATTTGCGAGCATCAGTCAAGGTAAAAGATCACTGTCAAATGAAGTTGTCATTTTGAAATGTGTGCTTTATTGTTATAAAAACTCGTACATCGGAAATATTAGCCATGAATTACACTTTAGAGGAAAAAATATTGATGATGATTAAATGGAATTATCAAGGAAATAGTTATCAAAATGTGCCAGACATGTTTGCTGCTCTGTATCCGAATAGACCGATACGTGCAAAATCTGCAGTCGAAAGCATTATCAAGAAATTTGAGACAAAAGGCACTGTAATAAATAACTGCAGATGTGAAGCAAGGCAGAAACAAAGAGAAGATGCAAGAAATGATAGTGACTTGCAAGTTTTATTGTGCGTGGAAGAGAATGATGGGAAGATCAGCACAAGGAGACTTGAGGATGACATAGGATTAGATCACACCAGAGCGTTACGAGGTTTGAAACGACATGGATATTATTCATACAAATATGAAAAGCACCAAGAGCTAAGAGATAGGGACGAAATACGACGGCAGGAGTTTGGTTTTGATATGATGGAAAGAGCAAACATGGATAGGGAATTTTTAAAAAACATTTGTTTCACTGACGAATGCATATTTACCGTAAACAATAAACCCAATGTTCAAAATTATCGATATTGGAGCAAAGAAAACCAACACAGTTTTGTCGAAACAAGGACGCAATACCATCAGAAAGTAAATGTTTGGGCAGGGATTTTCGGACAAAATATTATCGGGCCATTATTTCTTACACGAAATTTAAATGCAGAATATTATTTGGAACTACTCGAAGATCATATTTTACCTACTTTACATGATGCCGCCAGGGAAAATCAGGAAGTTTGGTACCAAATGGATGACTGCCCGGCACATAGTACCCCTGGCTGTCAGGGAATATTTAAACCATGCTTTTAATGGAAATGTTATTGGCCTAAATCATACAGTAAATTGGTCAGCCAGGTCTCCTGATCTTTCGCCAAACGATTTCTTTCTCTGGGGTCATTTAAAAAACAGGATATACAAGAATAAAAAATTCCCAAATCTAGACGAATTAAAAAATTCTATTTCTGCGGAATGCAATAGAATTTCAGTTTACCAACTAGCGAATGTAAGAAGAGAATTTTATATTCGCCTCGGTTATTGTCTAGCAGTCAATGGAGGAATATTTGAACATCTTCTTAAATCCTAAAGTTGTGACAATTTAATAGTACCTATTAATTATTCGTAAGTTATTGAAGCATGTAAAATGTCATAATTAACCTTGTAGTTGGATACTTTATTTTAGTTTATTTCAGATTAATTTGTATTCATGAATATACCTTTAATATTTCCGATGTACGAGTTTTTATAACAATAAAGCACACTTTTCAAAATGACAACTTCACTTGACAGTCTCTTTACCTTGACCTTTTTCCTATGTCCCGCTCGACACGATGCAACACCCGGTATATATATATATATATATATATATATATATATATATATATATATATATATATATATACACATATATATATATATATATATATATATATATATATATATATATATATATATATATATATATATATATATATATATATATCACCCTATCATTTTTGCTTCCGAAAGGGGTCTAATCCCTATCATTTCTGCTACCGCTGCAAACTTGCTGCCGTATATCGGACGCAAGATTAACTTAGGCGTTTTTCTCGAACATGGCTATAAATTTTAAGTCCCACATTGTCGCAATGGCTGGTCCAAAGTACCATACCTTACGTAAAGAAATTGTTCTTTGACAGTTTAAAGCATAAACTAGTGGCGGGGAATAATAGCGGTACGAAATGGAAGTAAAAATGATCGAAAAATAAATGAAGACGTATAAATTTTAGTTGTAAAAATTTCCGATAGAGGCGCAAAATTATACATGCGTATATTAAAAGTTTTACTGGTCGGTGGATTTTGCTACCAGAAACTTGGCAACGCTAAAGTATGATAAAATTGTATTTAAATATTAGTTGTATAATTATGAAGTGTCCGTGACGCAGTGAACAGCATTTTCGCTAAGTGGTGTGCTTTTTAACCGTCTTCTCAAGAGGAGGTTATCAATTATTCGGCCCGCATGTGAGATTCTTTATATGTTCACGCATAATTCTTCAACGGACTTCTTCAACTTGGTTTGTCGATGAGTTTTTCCGAATGGTCTCATTTTAAGTTTTTTTTTTGCTGAAGTTATGTGTTTTTTTTTTCATTAAAAAATATACAGCATGTCTTCGAAATGGAAAAAAATTTATTATTGATTTTACGAAAAAAGTGCCTGTTTATAAAAAGTTCCGCATCGTGAGAAAATAGCATTGCTATTCAAAAATTTGATCTAGTACATACAGGGTGGCTCAAAAATAAAAAAGTCCTGATCTACGTGACGCTAAGAAGACAAAATCGTTATTTCAAGGTAAACTGCCACTGCAAATGTACAATTCAATAATATGTTTTTTCATTAAAAAAATAAACAGTATGTCTTCAAAATGGAAAAAATTTTGTTATTGATTTTACGAAAAAAGTGTCTGATTATAAAAAGTTCTGCATCGTAAAAAAACAGCATTGCCATTCAAAAATTTGATACGTACAGGGTGGCTCAAAAATGACAGTCATAATCCACGTGAAGCTAAAAAGACAAAATCGTTATTTAAAGGAAAACTGCCACTACAAATGTACAATTCAATAATGTGTTTTTTTTCATTAAAAAAATATACAGCATGTCTTCGAAATGGAAAAAAATTATTATTGATTTTACGAAAAAAGTGTCTGTTTATAAAAGGTTCTGCATCGTGAGAAAATACCCATTGCCATTCAAAAATTTTATCTAGTACATACAGGGTGGCTCAAAAATAAAAAAGTCGTGATCCACATGAAGCTAAGAAGACAAAATCGTTACTTAAAGGTAAACTGCCACTGCAAATGTACAATTCAATAATATGTTTTTTCATTAAAAAAATATACAGTACGTCTTCAAAATGGAAAAAATTTTATTATTGATTTTACGAAAAAAGTGTCTGATTATAAAAAGTTCTGCATCGTAAAAAACAGCATTGCCATTCAAAAATTTGATCTAGTAGGTACGTACAGGGTGGCTTAAAAATGAAATATTCATAATCCAAGTGAAGCTAAAAAGACAAAATCGTGATTTAAAGGAAAACTGCCACTGCAAATGTACAATTCAATAATATTTTTTTCATTAAAAAATGTACAGCATGTCTTCAAAATGGAAAAAAATATATTATTTATTTTACGAAAGAAGTGTCTGCTTATAAAAAGTTTTGCATCGTAAAAAAACAGCATTGCGATTCAAAAATTTGATCTAGTATGTACAGGGTGGCTCAAAACTGACAGTCATAACCCACGTCAAGCTAAAAAGACAAAATCATTATTTAAAGGAAAACTGCCACTGCATATGTACAATTCAATAATATGGTTTTTTCTCCTTAAAAAAATATACAGCATGTCTTCGAAATGGAAAAAAAATATTATTGATTTTACGAAAAAAGTGTCTCTTTGTAAAAAATTCTGCATCGTTAGAAAATAGCATTGCTATTCAAAAATTTGATCTCGTATAAACAGGGTGACCCAAAAATAAAAAGTCCTAATCCATGTGAAGTTAAGAAGACAAAATCGTTATTTAAAGGTAAACTGTCACTGCAAATGTACAATTCAATAATATGTTTTTTCATTGAAAAAATATACAGTATGTCTTCAAAATGGAAAAAATTTTGTTATTAATTTTACGAAAAAAGTGTCTGATTATAAAAAGTTCTGCATCGTAAAAAAACAGCATTGCCATTCAAAAATTTGATACGTACAAAGTGGCTCAAAAATGACAGTCATAATACACGTGAAGCTAAAAAGACAAAATCGTTATTTAAAGGAAAACTGCCACGACAAATGTACAATTCAATAATGTGTTTTTTTTTCATTAAAAAAATATACTGCATGTCTTCGAAATGGAAAAAAATTATTATTGATTTTACGAAAAAAGTGTCTGTTTATAAAAGGTTCTGCATCGTGAGAAAATACCATTGCCATTCAAAAATTTGATCTAGTACATACAGGGTGGCTCAAAAATAAAAGAGTCCTGATCCACATGAAGCTAAGAAGACAAAATCGTTACTTAAAGGTAAACTGCGACTGCAAATGTACAATTCAATATGTTTTTTCATTAAAAAAATATACAGTACGTCTTCAAAATGGAAAAAATTTTATTATTGATTTTACGAAAAAAGTGTCTGATTATAAAAAGTTCTGCATCGTAAAAAACAGCATTGCCATTCAAAAATTTGATCTAGTACGTACAGGGTGGCTCAAAAATGAAATATTCATAATCCAAGTGAAGCTAAAAAGACAAAATCATGATTTAAAGGAAAACTGCCACTGCAAATGTACAATTCAACAATATTTTTTTCATTAAAAAATGTACAGCATGTCTTCAAAATGGAAAAAAAATATTTATTTTACGAAAGAAGTGTCTGTTTATAAAAAGTTCTGCATCGTAAAAAAACAGCATTTCAATTCAAAAATTTGATCTAGTATGTACAGGGTGGCTCAAAAATGACAGTCATAATCCACGTGAAGCTAAAAAGACAAAATCATTATTTAAAGGAAAACTGCCACTGCATATGTACAATTCAATAATATGTTTTTTTCTTCTTAAAACAATATACAGCATGTCTTCGAAATGGAAAAAAAATATTATTGATTTTACGAAAAAAGTGTCTCTTTATAAAAAAGTCTGCATCGTTAGAAAATAGCATTGCCATTCAAAAATTTGATCTCGTATAAACAGGGTGACCCAAAAATAAAAAGTCCTAATCCATGTGAAGTTAAGAAGACAAAATCGTTATTTAAAGGTAAACTGCCACTGCAAATGTACAATTCAATAATATGTATTTTTCATTCAAAAAATATACAGCATGTCCACGAAAAGGACAAATTTTTATTATTGATTTTACGAAAAAAGTGTCTGATTATAAAAAGTTCTGCATCGTAAAAAAATAGCATTGCCATTCAAAAATTTGATCTAGTACGTACAGGGTGGCTCAACAATGAAATATTCATAATCCAAGTGAAGCTAAAAAGACAAAATCGTGATTTAAAGGAAAACTGCCACTGCAAATGTACAATTCAATAATATTTTTTTTCATTAAAAAATATACAGCATGTCTTCGAAATGGAAAAAATGTATTATTGATTTTAAGAATAAAGTACCTATCTGTTTATAAAAAGTTCTGCATCGTAAAAAACTAGCATTGCCATTCAAAAATTTGATCTAGTACGTACAGGGTGGCTCAAAAATGAAATAGTCATAGTCCAAGTAAAGCTAAAAAGACAATGTCGTTATTTGAAGGAAAACTGCCACTGCGAATGTACAATTCAATATGTTTTTTTTTTCATTAACAAATATACAGCATGTCTTCTGCATCGTGAGGAAATAGCATTGCTATTCAAAAATTTGATCTTGTATAAACAGGGTGGCTCAAAAATAAAGAAAGTCCTAATCCACGTGAAGCTAAGAAGACAAAATCGTTATTTAAAGGTAAACTGCCACTGTAAATGTTCAATTCAATAATATGGTTTCTTCATTAAAAAATATACAACATATCTTCGAAATGGAAATTTTTTTATTATTGATTTAACGAAAAAAGTGTATCTTTATAAAAAGTTCTGCATCGTGAGAAAATAGTATTGCTATTCAAAAATTTGATCTTATACTTACCGGGTGGCTCAAAAATGAAAATGTCCTAATCCACGTGAAACGATTTAGCTTTAAAAAATAATAAAGGGGAGGAGGTGAGAGGGGATAAAACCGGAGCGACTGAGAATTTTTTAAAAATGTTGACTAATATGTCATTTTCGGGGTTATTGAGGTCAGAATTTTTTTTTTCTAGCAGGTGTTAAAAATTACCGTAGGGGGGGGGTGGCGAATAAAAAGGGGCGGCTGGGAATTTGTCCAAAAATGTTAACTAATGGGCCATTTTCGGGATTACTGAGGTCAGAAAATCTGACTTTGTGTAACAGATGCTAAATAAAATTTACGGAGAAGGGAGGGGAGAGGGGATAAAAGGGCGGCTGAAAATTTCTCCAAAAATGTTAGCTTAGTATTTTCAGAGTTATTGAGGTCAGAAAATCTAATTTTGTTGGAACTGATTTTTAAAAAATTAACGGGAGGGGGAGATATAAAGGAGCGAATGGGAATTTACCTAAAAATGTTAAGTAATATGTAAGGCTGCCCACTTGAATGCCACACCAGGGGCGCCCTTGGAAAAAATATGCGTCCGGTGAGCGGGCGTCCTTAAGAAAAATACGCGAGGGAGCGGAAGACCTAAGGAATAACACGCGTCGGGGGAGGGAGCGACCTTGAGGTAAATAAGCTTCTTTAAAACGGACGACCTTAGAAAAATACGCGTCTGGGGAGCGGGCGACCTTGGGGAAATACGCATCTAGGGAAGCGGACGACCTTGTAAAAATACGCGTCTGGGGAGCGGGCGATCTTGGGAAAAATACGCACCTGGGAAGTGGACGACCTTGATGAAAAGTCGCGTTTGAGGAACGGAGGACCCTGGGGAATAGACGCGTCTGGGGAACAAACGATCTTCGAAAAAAGTACGCGCTTAAGGAAAATACGCATCTGGGGAGCGGATGGCCATGGAAAGAATTACGCGTTTGGGAACCGGAGGACCTTAGAGAAATGCGCGCCTGGGAAACTGACGACCTTGGGAAAATACGCGTCTGGGGAGCGGACGCCCTTTAAGAAAATACGCATCTAGGTTCCGGACGACCTTGGAAAAGTACGCGTCTGGGGAACGGACGACTTTGGGGAAAAGGAGCTGGTGGGAATTTCTTCAAAAATGTTAACTAATATGTTATTTTCGAGGTTATTGAGGTCAGAAAATCTAATTTTGTGTAATGGATGTCAAGAATAACGTGGGGAGTGGGGTGATATTAGGGCGCAACTGGGAACTACTCCAAAAATGTTAACTAATCTGTCATTTACGGGGATATTTAGGTCAGAAATCTAATTTTGTTGAAACCTATATTTAAAAAAATTAACGGCGGGGGGATAAAAAGCAGCGACTGAAAAAATGTTAACTAATTTGTCATTTTCGGTGTTATTACGGTCAAAAAATGTACTTTGGTCTAACATATTTAAAAAAATATAACGAGGGAGAATAAAAACAGGCAACTGATCATTTTTCAAAAAAAGTTATCTGATATATCATTTTCAAGGTTATTGAGGTCAGCAAATCTAATTTTGTTTAACGAGCGAATGGCAATTTCCCCAAAAATGTTAACTAATAAGTATGTCAATTGAGGTCAGAAAATCTAATTTTGTCTAACGAATGTGAAGAAAATGAACGGCACGGAACGGAATATTTCATAAGTTTTTAACGAAGACTTATTAACTATGACAGGAAAAAACCTGTCAAAACATACCTGATCAACTAGAAGATCCTAATTTAAACCATGCAGTACTAAATCTTAAACCTTCTTAGTGTATCTGAGAGTTAATGTTTAAACACGTGTTTTTTTTCAGTTTTTAATAAATCAACCCCTAAGGGGGTATTACGATGGTATTTAAAGTTTGTAATGGAGTAAAATTGTTATACCGTGGAAGAAGTTGCGGGCGAAAGCTAGTTATTAAATAAAACAGCGATGCATGCCTGCATATCTTATTTGAATAGGTATACTGCAATTGCTGCAATACAAAATTACCGTTAAAGTGTCAAAAATCAATGGTGTTGTAAGTGGAATGTAAAGTAGAAATAGAACAGTTGTACTGTACAGGGTGTAAGTTAGGAACAATGAAATTTTATTTTCTATTAGATACAACAGCCGCGTAAAATTTTCTTTTCTTGTTGGAGCTTTAAAAGTTTTAGTACTTTTAATTTTACGGCTTTTTTATTACAAAAAAATCTATACCATTTTATATTTGTTTCTAAAATATAACAAGTAATCGATTTGGGATATAGTTTGTACTAGCCCATTTTAAAGGTATAATATCAAGAAATAATCGCACTTTCTTATGGAAATTACCACTTCATTATAACTGGAGGTTATTAATTTTAATTTGACATTTCTACACATCCTAAATTTATCTTTTCACGGAATATTTTTGCATTTTTAAAAATCATTTCTAATTTTAGTAATTTCAACTTTTTACTTCTCTCGCTAGAAAAAATCACTTCCCGGGATTTTTTCAGATCTTTACGTGTTGAGGTCCCTATATCAGATGGTCTCCCATTTTCGTCGGTTTGTCTGTCCGTCTGTCTGTCGGATTGTCTGTTGGAGCGAACGCTTAAAACTGCTTGACCAAAAAGAAAAGGAAAAATTTTGCATATGGACTACTTTTCAACCTGGCTTGGAACAGGCTGTATTTCCGGTGAAATATATACAGAAAATTAGTTTCTATTTTTTGTTGCTCAAACTCGAAAACGATTTATGTTACAGAAACTGTATTTTGTACATATAGTTGACATATAAATTGCAAAACTTTTTGAAGCTTAAGTTTAACAAAATGATTAAGTTTTATAGACGTTTTAGATACGTTTCCTGTGTAACATTTTCACCTATTTCGATTGATGCAGTTTTTCGAAAAAATAAAACTTAAAAAGTTATTTAACAAAAACTACATTTTGGAATTTATTTGTTAAATAAAAAAACTAGCTCGCCAGTTACTGTGGTCGACATTTTACATTATCTTTGTAGTGTATTAAAAAGGTTTATTTCGGTTGGTAAATTTAACTGTACTTAACTGTTATTTAAATCGCTCTTTTCTTTATAAGTTGGCGAGAAAAATTAAAAAGAAACTAAAAGTATAAAATTTGGTTGTCTTATCTTAACACTTGCCAATTTAAACCCTTAATTATATAAAGCTGAGCACTGAGCAATGAGCAAGACTTTAATTGCCAAATTACACCTGTCTTATCAATAGTGATTCCAGCCAAAAAGCATTAAGAAGAAACTTGCTTGTGTCTGTCGACATTAAATATATCTGTTTTAGTTCTATTAGGTGGATAATTTTTGTTGGACGCCTTGTCATATTTTGAGCTAATCTGGTGACTTAACCCAAATAAAATAAACGAAAGTTATAATAAAAATAGGTTTTTATTATAATTCGCAATCTTATTTCCAGGTTCCAGCAAAACAACTCAAAATAAACTTAAATCATGGAATGAGGTAAGGAGAGTCCATGGCTCAAAACTCCTTTTTATAGCGATCTCATATGTAAAGAATGCGGAGAACTCTTGGTAAAAAAGCGTCATTCTGTGATAGCAATGTGTACATGTCAGTGCCATGTCAGTAAATTAAAATAAAAATTGTCAGCCTTGATCTATCACCTATATATTAATTATCACTTTTACCAAAAGGAGGGCAAATGTCTGACACCGTTACTGTTATGAAAAATTGAAATTTGTCGACGGCTAAGCATTCCTAATTTCACATAAAAATAAACTAAAAATAATATTATATTCTATAAGCATGGAAAATACTTACAATATTGTTATTCATATTACTATTGTTATCAACCTTTTTATTCTTCAATAAATTTTACAAATTAAGAAATAAGCAGTAAAAATGTATATAATATTAATATTATTTAAACTTATATTTTCAACTTGCATTTTAGGTTAAAAAAATAAATTATAATTTAAAAATCTAAAAAAAAACGCTTTTATGAGTAGCGCACTAAAAAGTTCAAAATAATTATTTTCCTTTTGTAGTTACCTAACAGTAAACCGTATAGTTTTTTAAACTATACCTAATTTATTTTTAACTTTTTAGTGCGCTACTCATAAAAACGTGTTTTTAGTATTTTAAACTATAATTTATCTTTAACTTTTTAGTGCGCTACTCATAAAAGCGTGTTCTTTTAGTTTTTTAGTGAATTAGTTTTGGAACATACACGAGGTCTCAAAAATAAAATTAATTTTTTTATTAGCGATTTTACAAAAAAAGTACCTATATCTTTATAAAAAGTTCTACATTGTAAAAGAAGCATGGTTATTCAAAAACTTGATGAAGGACAATACAGGGTGGCTCATAAAGCTGAAAGTCCCAATTTTAATTTAAATTTTTAGCCACCCTCTATGCCCTATAAAAATATTTAAACCATGCTCTTTTTTCACAATGTAGAATTTTTTATGAAGATATACTTTTTTTGTAACGGCGATTTTAAAAAATTAATTTTACTTTTGGGACCTCCTGTGTGTTCCAAACATATCATAAAAATAACTCTTTTATGTACATTTGCAGTGGCAGTTTACCTTTAAATAACGATTTTGCCTTTTTAGCTTCACGTGGATTATGACTTTTTCATTTTTGAACCACCCTGTACGTACTGGATCAAATTTCTGAATGGCAATGCTATTTTTTCACGATGCAGAACTTTTTATAAAAATACACTTTTGTCGTAAAATCAATAATACATTTTTTTCCATTTCGAAGACATGCTGTATATTTTTTTAATGAAAAAAAACATATTATTAAATTGTACATTTGCAGTGGCAGTGTACCTTTAAATAAAGATTTTGTCTTTTTAGCTTCACGTGGATTATGACTTTTTCATTTTTGAGCCACCCTGTACGTACCGGATCAAATTTATGAATGCCAATGCTATTTTTTCACGATGCAGAACTTTTTATAAAAATACACAATTTCGTAAAATCAATAATACATTTTTTCCATTTCGAAGACATGCTGTATATTTTTTAATGAAAAAAACATATTATTAAATTGTACATTTGCAGTGGCAGTGTAATTTCAAATAAAGATTTTGTCTTTTTAGCTTCACGTGGATTATGACTTTTTCATTTTTGAGCCACCCTGTACGTACCTACTGGATCAAATTTCTGAATGGCAATGCTATTTTTTCACGATGCAGAACTTTTTATAAAAATACACTTTTTTCGTAAAATCAATAACAAAAATTTTTCCATTTCGAATACATACTGTATATATCTTTTAAACAAATGTCCCATTACAATGTTATAAGTCAAGCTAATAAAAGCATGTTAATAAAAGATCGATGGTTTTGTAATAGACTCATAGCACCTTGGTTATCTCATTCTGCTCTTGGCGTAAAGATTTACATGTCTTCATCATATTATGAGGAAACAATTAATTATACCTTTAAGTTATAAACAGCCCAGTCCCTCAAGCTGTTTCTGGTGACAGATTAGTTCAAAAGCGCTGTGTAATCTTTCCCACCTTTCGGACTTTTCAAAATTCTGGCAACAGGGCAGTAGTAAAAATGATAGAGAAGTGTCCAAATATTATACGGCTCGGAAGCAAAATGCGTCGACAAATGTACAAAATTATACGCCGGACGCAAATTTGATTATAATATGAAAGGAGTTGAAAATGCTGCATTATAAAATAAAAGGTATATTTTAGTTTTAAGAGATATTTAAAAGAAAAATTAGGAGCAATACAAAAAAAGGAAAAAAATCGATATACACTTGAAATACAAAGCCTAAAGCCTCTATTTCTAGGGGACGCAAAAATGATGGATTATGAAAGGACGCAGAAATGATGAAAGATGTATATATATATATATATATATATATATATATATATATATATATATATATATATATATATATATATATATATATATATATATATATATATATATATATATACATATATATATATATATATATATATATATATACAGGGTGTCCCAGGATAGGTGTTACGATAGGACATATGGGTCAAAAAAATTTGAAAATAGCATTTTGGGAACATGCCCCGCTTGGTCCAAAACTGAGGAATATAAAATTTCACTCGGATTGGTATTATACAGGGCGAGTTATAACTAAACATATGAAAAATGGCCAAGAGTAAAGTACTCTTATTTTTTCAAATGGAACAAAAGCTTAGTAGAAAAAGTTGTTCAGAAATGAAACTAATATTATAATTTGAAATTAGAGCTTTCTAGTCAATATTTTTATTTTCGTCAAATTTTTTGAAATGTAATAGTACATTTTCCACCAATATCGTATTACAATACATTATTAGGCTATACCTGGTAAATGTACATATTACATGTTAGAAAACGTAGTTTCCAAGTATAATAAAAAACCGAATACGATAGTGGTGGAGAATGTACTATCACATTTCAAAAAATTTGACAAAAATAAAAATATTGACTAGAAAGCTGTAATTTCAAATTATGATATTAGTTACATTTCTGAACAACTTTTTCTACTAAGCTTTTGTTCCATTTGGACAGATAAGAGTACTTTACTCTTGGTCATTTTTCATATTTTTAGTTATAACTCGCCCTGTATAATACCAATCCGAGTGAAATTTTGTATTCCTCAGTTTTGGACCAAGCGGGGCATGTTCCCAAAATGCCATTTTCAAATTCAAAATTTTTTGACCCATTTGTCCTATCGTAACACCTATCCTGGGCACCCTGTATATAGGATAACATGTTCTGACTGACTGAATGAGTAATCATCGCCGGGCCGAAACCGCTGAAGCTATAAATATGAAATTTGACAAGTAGTTTTATTTTATAATGTAGGGACTCACTAAGAAGGGATTTTATTAAAAAATTCAACCCCTAAAGGGGTCGCAAGGGGGTTGAAAATTTTATGGAGAAAAAATATTAATTGATCACACAAATGATTAAACACGTGTTTTACAGTTTATATTATATCACCCCCTAAGGGGGTAAAATGGGGGTTCAAAGTTTGTAATGGAGTAAAATTGTTATACCGCGAACGAAGTCGCGGGCGCAAGCTAGTATGGTAATATATTACTAGACATCCTTTTACATTTAATAGTTATTATAGAGCGCCAACAGCGCTCTATATAACGCCCCGTCAGTGAAAAATGTTCGTATGTTGTCGTGGCTTTTGACACTTGCACTTTCTCAATTTTTTTTCTCGAAAACGGTTAGAGGTGAGGCAATCAAATTTTCTGGGTTAATAGAGGGATAGTGCTTCTAGCTTCAGTAAAAAATTCAGTTATACAGGGTGTACCGTTTTGGAGTTATTAAACGTCAAAGTCGAAATTTCAGCGATTTCCGTTGAAATCGGGTACAGGTCGCAAAACTTAACTAAATCGATTTAAATTTTTTGTGATTGTAGAGGACCGGCAGCTTCAGAACCCTATTGAAATTGGCGGTATTCGGAAAATGGGAAGTAATTCTTTTGAATTTTTTTAGGTCGAAAAATGGCACTTGCAGACCCATATTCAATTCTACATTGCTCGAAAACGCAGCGTCGGACAGAAAAACGGTGTTGAACTTAAAACTAAAGAATCTCAAATACTTTCTTTTTGCAATGCATTTACCTATACCTAAAACGACTGGAAATTGGAAAAATTTGGGAAAAACAGGAAATTACGATTTTTCATGCAAATTTTTGGCGGTTGTCAATTTTTTGGGGGTCAAAATGGATTCAAATCGAAATCTCATGTACCTTATCGAAAAGGCCTCGCCGAACTTCGTTATAAACGTATTTTTTGGTTCCTTAATTCTTAATAGGAAAGGAGCAATCGATAATTAAATTTCGGATTTTAACCATTTTTTTTTCATGACATCTCTACATTCGAATCACTCTGTATCTTTTCCTATCCAATTTCTTCCAACTTTTTCAACGCTATCCCTTGGGGATATAATCAGGCTTTAAAATGAATCCGGAATGGGTGATCCTGGGCCGGATTTAGGGGGTAAAAACACATTTTTTCTGTTTTTTTCCGTCAAAATTTATCTTTAAATGGCATTATTATATATTATTTCTCCGATTTAACAGTTCTTTTTTGGTTTATTTTCTTCCCTTATCATCTGAGAACACTCTACACTAAGTAAAATTGCATATTTTTTCGTTAAAGTTATAAATAAAGAGCTTTGTTTGCATCGGTGCGGGAAAAATTTTAAAAAGTACATATTTTAAATGGCTTGCCTTGGAGAAACAAATGAAACGGACTCTCTTTACATTGAAATTAAAATATGACCTGTCAAAATATCATGAAAATAACAGTTTTTGTAGCGATATTGGAAGCTTCCTGGACCGTTTTCGGCTTGAAATATACATGGCAAAGGTAAAACGGACTTTATATTTTTAGTAACAATACATTTCATTGGACGATTTAAGCATTAAATACGAATTTTTTTAATTATTCACAGACCATGCAAATGCATGTCAAAATCAGTTTTATACGGAAAAACGTATTAAAAAAATATGTGTCTAAATGTCGCAAAAATGCCAGTTTTTCTTGGGAGATTGGAAACAGTCTGGACCAACTTCGGCTTAAAATTTACCGGGCAAGGGAATTAGGGACCGTATACTTTCAGTAGACAGACATTTCATTTCATAATATACCGATTAAATACCATTTTAATCGATTTTCCTATGACGCTACAAAGCATCATTGAAGATTCTAATATGGAGTTCAGTGGCTTCGAAAAAAATCCAGAAATATGCATTTTATTTTCTAACCATGAGCGTGTATACCTTTGGGACAATATATTAATTATTATTGAATCATTTTAATTTAATTTTAGGGAAATGACTTGATAAGGATCGTTTTAAAGTAACCAGAACGATTCGAAAAGACACTTTATACCTTTCGGGTATGTGAATGGTTGTACATATGTCTACAGGGTGTCCGAAAAGTATTTGTATGCGCAAATATCTTTGTCATTAGCAAGAAGAGAAGAATAATTGAGCCTTATTTCAAGGAAATCGTAAATTTTTTATTCCTTTGTGTGGCTGTTTATGTTTGTATGTATACAGAATGTCCAAAAAGTCTTTGTATGCGCAAATATCTTTGTCATTAGAACGAAGAAAAACTTAAATGAGTCTTATTTCAAGGAAAACGTAATTTTTTTATTCCTTTGTGTGGCTGTTTATATGTTGGTATGTATACAGAATGTCCAAAATGTCTTTGTATGCGCAAACATCTTTGCAATTAGTACGTATATAAACGTAATTGAGCCGGTTTTCAATCGCAAAAATATAAAAATATAAAATATTTAAATTACTGTGTCGTGTTTGTTGTGTTTGTATGTATGTACAGTACAGGATGTCCGAAAAGTCTTTGTATGGGCAAATTCCTTTGCTATTTGTACAAATATAAATTTAAAGCAAATCGTATATATTTGCATTTCTATGTGTACGGAAATATATGTCTGTATACAGGCTGTCCAATAAGTGTTGGTTTGAGCAAATACTCCTAGTAGTACCAGGATAAATGTAATTAAACCGGATTTCATGCAAATCGATTATATTTGTTTTTACATGTGTTGTATATACGTATACAGGGTGTCCGAAAAGTCTTGGTATGGGCAAATACTTCTACTACAACCGAGATAAACCTAATTAATTCGGATTTTAAGTAAATCGACTATATTCCTATTTAAACGTGTGGGTGTTAGTTTGAATGTATACAGGGTGTCCAAAAAGTCTTGTATGAGAAAATACTCCTATTATTATTTAGATAAACTTTATTAGGTCGAATTTCAAACAAATCGAATATATTTGTACTAATATGTGTTTATGTTTGTTTGTATGTATACAGGGTATCCGAAAAGTCATGGTATGGGCAAATACTTCTACTAGTACCGAGATAAACCTACTTAATTCGGATTTGAAGTGAATCGACTATATTTCTATTTAAACGTTTGGGTGTTAGTTTGAATATATACAGGGTGTCCAAAAAGTCTTGGTATGGGCAAATACTCCTATTATTACTTAGATGAACTTTATTAGGTCGGATTTCACGCCAATCGAATATATTTGTATTAATATGTGTTTATGTTTGTATGTGTGTATACAGGGTGTCCGAAAAGTCTTGATATGGGCAAATCTTTGTACTAGTACCGAGATAAACCTACTTAATCCGAATTTTAAGTAAATCGACTATATTCTTATTTAAACGTGTGGGTATTAGTTTGAATGTATACAGGGTGTCCAAAAAGTCTTGGTATGGGCAAATACTCCTATTATTACTTAGATAAACTTTATTAGGTCGGATTTCACGCAAATCGAATACATTTGTATTAATATGTGTTTATGTTTGTATGTATGTATACAGGGTGTCCGAAAAGTTTTTCGTTGTCAAAAATAGTTTCTACGTGTAGGCGTTTTTATGTTTGTAGCGATACGGTTACGAAGGGCGGTCTATTCTCCATCATCAGTCCGAAGGGGTGTGATATCGTCCTATTGCTGCCAAAAGTCACTAACTTACATTTTGTTACTTTCGAGAAAAACGCGTCTAAAGATTAATGGCATTGCACAAATCGGTAGTCCAATTGAATGTTTTATTTTCTTTACTAAGAAGTACCTGATGGTCTGGGGTATCAATTTATAGAATTATTTCGATTTCACACAAAAATTTACAAGGGTAGAAAATCAAAAAAGTGTAGTTAGTGAATTTTGGCAAATAAAAAAATCACTACATTAGAAGTTAACAACACTTTTATTTAGTAAAGATTATTTTAGTGATACAGGTTCAACATAACGATTAACTCTTATAATAGAAAAGAATGAATTAATGATAAAGAATCAGAAAAAGAAGAATATTCAGTTTTATGGTTCTTGATCAGACTCTTCACCTAATGCTGGTTCAGTAGTTTCTTCTCTTATCTTGCTATCTG
This sequence comes from Philopedon plagiatum, assembly GCA_963971165.1. Taxonomy (NCBI): domain Eukaryota; kingdom Metazoa; phylum Arthropoda; class Insecta; order Coleoptera; family Curculionidae; genus Philopedon; species Philopedon plagiatum. The sequence continues at coordinate 38,588,357 of OZ020195.1, forward strand.
CGGGTAGAGACTCGTACCATGGATGCAATTCCTGTGGTATAATTCCTTTATTGCAAAGCTTCAGCAAATCGTTTTTCTTTACAGTACTGATTGGAAGCAGTTTATCGTAAGCCTTTTTAATATTGGTTTGACTTATGTTTATATTTCTACCTCTTCCAAGTATATTGATTGTACTGTAAGGACCATCGTGGCTATACCGATACTTTATTTTACCAGGGTGTTCTTTTTCCTAACGCAAACATTTAATCCGCAACCAGTTGGCTTGAGTTCCATCTTCGTCTTTGGTGCGATTTTTTATTATGCATTTAGATAAATCTTTTAGATCTCCCATGTCAGCAAACGTTAATTGGTGCACATTGTAGGGACGTGCACTTTTACGGTTTCTTGTGGATCGTGCTCTTCTCATAACGTTCATCCAATCTGATACTGGTTTAAACTCCTAAAATTGATGTAGTTTGTTACTAAAATGATACAATGGTTCATTAAATTTGTACCTAATATTTGAATGTTGAATGTGCTATACAAAAATGTGCTATATAAAGCCATGATACAAAGCAATCAACTTAATACGTTCAATTTAGTATAGGTACAACAATTTTTGAGGTTATATTTCGACTTACCTCTTTTTTTATCATTTTTACTATACGCTTTCCTCTACAATCCATGTCTGTACACATTTATAGTATTCCAGTAACTAGTCACACTTTTAAAGTCTTTAACTACGTCTAATTATAGTAAACTTGCACAAAATCTGCAACCGGATGTTAACTTGACCATGGAAAATCACCAACTGCGCATATCATCATAGCAACTTAACAGTTTTCATGCCAAAACTCACTAAGTGCTGTTAGTGAGTTTTTGCACTCACGTTTCGACTAACAACCGCAACAATCTGTTTTCAGCAAAAATCACTAACTCACTTGATTAATTTTGCTTTTAGAGTATTTTACTATAATTTAACTTAGTGATTATTCGGTTTTAAAATAAAGCAGAAATAGCAAGAGGTGGTAGATAGTGACTTATTCCATAGACATTATCCTTCAAAATATAGTTAGTGATTGCCTTTTCAGATTTTTCCCAAAAATGTTGGTTAGTGACTTTTGGCAGTAATAGGACGATATCTTTCTTAATATATGGCCTAGCAACACGAAATTTTCAGGGCATGACAATGATATTACCGACCTTATAGAGCCCCCTCGGGGGGCGATTAGGCGGTCTATGCACCCTAGTTAGAGACCGCCTTTCAGGCTCGGTCTCTATACCCCCTGCTTGGTCATAAAAATGTGTGTATGTATGTATGTGCGTGCGTATGTTGTCGTCCGTTTCGACATTTTCACCTTTTCAATTTTTTTTCTCGAAAACGGTTATAGAGGCGGCAACCAAATTTTCTGGGTTAATAGAGGGATAGTGCGGCTAGCTTCGGTAAAAAATTCAGTTATACAGGGTGTTCCGTTTCGGAGTTATTAAACGTCAAAGTCGAAATTTCAGCGATTTCCGTTGAAATCGATTACAGGTCGCAAAAGTGAATTAAATCGATTTAAATTTTCAGAGGTTGTAGAAGACCGGGGGGTTCCGAACCCTATTGAAACTGGCGGTATTCGGAAAATGGGAAGTAATTTTTTTGAATTTTTTTATGTCGAAAAATGCCCTTTGTAGACCCCAATTTGGCACCGAATAAGTCGAAACCGGAACATCGGACAGAAAAACGTATTTGAACTTAAAACTAAAGAATCTCAAATACTTTCTTTTTGCAATACATTTACCTATACCTAAAACGACTGGAAATTGGAAAAATTTGGGAAAAAGTGGAAATTACGAATTTTCATGCAAATTTTTGACGGTTGTCAATTTTTTTGGGGGTCAAAATGGATCCAAATCGAAATCCCATGTGCCTTATCGGAAAGAGCTCGCCGAAATAGTTACAAACGTATTTTTTAGTTCCTTTATTCCTAATAGGAAAGGAGCAATTGATAATTAAATTTCGATTTTTGACCATTTTTTTTTCATGACATCTCTACATTCGAATCACTCTGTATCATTTCCTATCTAATTTCTTCCAACTTTTTCAACGCTATCCCTTTGGGATATAATCAGGCTTTAAAATGAATCCCGAATGGGTGATCCAGGGTCGCATTTAGGGGGTAAAAACTCATTTTTTCTGTTTTTTTCAACCAAAATTCATCTTTAAAAAGCATTATTATATATTATTTCGCTTATTTAACAGCTCTTTTTTGGTTTATTTTCTTCCTACATCATCTGAGAACACTCCACACTAATTAAAATTCCATATTTTTTCGTTAAAGTTATAAATAAATACCTTTTTTTGCATCGCTGCAGGAAAAATTTTAAAAAGTGCATATATAAAAGCCGTGCCTTGACAAAACAATTGAACGGACCCTCTTTACATCGAAATTAAAAAATATGACCTGTCAAAATGTCATGAAAATAACAGTTTTTGTAGCGATATTGGAAGCTTCCTGAACCGATTTCGGCTTGAAATATACATGGCAAAGGTAAAATGGTCTTTATATTTTTAATAGCGGTACATTTCATTGGACGATTTGAGCATTAAATACCAATTTCATTAATTTTGCTGAGGACCTGCAAAGGCATTTAAAAATCAATTTCTATACGGGGAAATTTATTCATTTAATTATAATGTATGAAATGTCACAATTTGGCTAAAATGTCAGCATTTTGATGCGAGATTGGAAGGAGTCCGGACCAACTTCGGCCTCGAATTTACCGGGCAATGCATTTAGGGACCTTATACTTTCGGTAGAAAGACATTTCATTTCATATTATACCGATTAAATACCATTTTAATCGATTTTCCTATGACGCTACAAAGCATCATTGAAGATTCTAATATGAAGCTCAGTGGCATCGAAAAAATCCCAAAATATGCATTTTATTTTCTAACCATGAGCGTGTATACTTTTGGGGCAATATATTAATTATTATTGAATAATTTTAATTTAATTTTAGGGAAATGACTTGATTCGGATCGTTTTAAAGTAACCAGAACGATTCTAAAATACATTTTATACCTTCCGGCATGTGCATGATTGTATATATGTCTACAGGGTGTCCGAAAAGTCTTTGTATGCGCAAATATCTTTGTCATTAGAGCGAAGAAAAACTTAAATGAGTCTTATTTCAAGGAAATCGTAAATTTTTCATTCCTTTGTGTGGTTGTTTATATGTTGGTACACAACAGAATGTCCAAAAAGTCTTTGTATGGGGAAATATCTTAGCCAAATTTAATTTTAGGGAAATGAATTGACTCCCTTTTAAAGTAACCTGAACGATTCGAAAGTACATTTTATACCTTTCGGCATGTGGGTGATTCTGTATATGCCTACAGGGTGTCCGAAAAGTCTTTATATGCGCAAATAACTTTGTCATAAGTACGAAGATAAAATTAATAGGGTCGGTTTTCAAGAAAATCGAAAATATTAAAATTACCATGTGTCGTGTTGTGTTGTGTTTTTATGTATGTATACAGGGTGTCCGAAAAGTCTTTGAATGGGCAAATACCTTTGCCTTTCGTACAAATAGTAACTCGATGGTCGGATTTAAAGCAAATCGTAGGTATATATTTGCATTTCTATGTGTACGGATTTATATGTTTGTATACAGGGTGTTGGAAAAGTCTTAGTTTGGAATGGGCAAATACTCCTATTAGTACTTAGATAAACATTATTAGGTCGAATTTCAAGTAAATCGAATATATTTGTATTAATATGTGTTTATGCTTGTACGTGTGTATACAGGGTGTCCGAAAAGTCTTATTATTTGCAACTCCTTTTATTAGGACCAAAATAAACTTAATTAAGGCGGATTTCAAGAAAATTGTCTATATTTGTATTACTATGTGTTTATGCTTGTGCGTGTGTATACAGGGTGTCCGAAAAGTCTTATTATTTTCAACTCCTTTTATTAGGACCAAAATAAACTTAATTAAGGCGGATTTCAAGAAAATTGTCTATATTTGTATTACTATGTGTTTATGATTGTACGTGTGTATACAGGGTGCAACTCCTTTTATTAGGACCAAAATAAACTTAATTAAGGCGGATTTCAAGAAAATTGTCTATATTTGTATTACTATGTGTTTATGATTGTACGTGTGTATACAGGGTGCAACTCCTTTTATTAGGACCTAAATAAACTTAATTAAGGCGGATTTCAAGAAAATCGTCTATATTTGTATTACTATGTGTTTATGATTGTACGTGTGTATACAGGGTGTCCGAAAAGTCTTAGTATTTGCAACTCATTTTAATACGACCAAAATAAACGTAATTAAGGCGGATTTCAAGAAAATCGTCTATATTCCTATTTAAACGTGTGAGTGTTAGATTGAATGTATACAGGGTGTCCAAAAATTCTTGGAATGGGCAAATACTCCTATTAGTACTTAGATAAACTTTATTAGGTCGAATTTCAAGCAAATCAAATATATTTGTATTAATATGTGTTTATGTTTGTATGTATGTATACAGGGTGTCCGAAAAGTATTTTTGTTGGCAAAAATAGTTTCTACGTGTAGGTGTTTGTATGCATGTAGCGATGGGGTCACGAAGGGCGGTCTATTCTCCATCATCAGTCCGAAGGAGTGTGATATCTTCCTTAATACTTGGCCTAGAAACACGAAATTTTCAGGGCATGACAATGATGATATTACCGACCTTATAGAGCCCCCTCGGGGGCGATTAGGCGGTCTATCCGTACTAGTTAGAGACCGCCTTTCAGGCCGGTCTCTATACCGAGCCGTCCGTGAGGAAAATGTTCGCCGGTTGGCTAATCGTGTTTTTCGACAATCTCAAATTTTTTTCTCCGAGATGGTTGCAGGTGGAATGTTCAAATTTTCTGGATTAATAGAGGGATAGTGCGTCTAGCTTCGATAAAAAATTCAGTTATACAGGGTGTTCCGTTTCGGAGTTATAAATCGCCAAATTCGAAATTTCCGCGAATTCCTATGGGATCGATTACAGGTCACAAAACTTAATTAAATCGATTTATATTTTCAGAGGTTGTAGAGGACCGGGAGCTTCAGAACCCTATTGAAACAGGCGGTATTCGGAAAATGGGAAGTAATTTTTTTGAATTTTTTTATGTCGAAAAATACAGTTTGCAGACTCCTCTTTGGCACCAAATAACTCGGTCGCCGGAACGCCGAACAGAAAAACGTATTTTAACTTAAAACTAAAGAATCTCAAATACTTTCTTTTTGCAATACATTTACCTATACCTAAAACGACTGGAAATTGGAAAAACTTGGGAAAAAGTGGAAATTACGAATTTTCATGCAAATTTTTGACGGTTGTCAATTTTTTTGGGGGTCAAAATGGATCCAAATCGAAATCCCATGTGCCTTATCGGAAAGAGCTCGCCGAAATACGTTACGAACGTATTTTTTAGTTCCTTTATTCCTAATAGGAAAGGAGCAATTGATAATTAAATTTCGATTTTTGACCATTTTTTTTCATGACATCTCTACATTCGAATCACTCTGTATCTTTTCCTATCTAATTTCTTCCAACTTTTTCAACGCTATCCCTTGGGGATATAATCATGCTTTAAAATGAATCCCGAATGGGTGATCCAGGGCCGCATTTAGGGGGTAAAAACTCATTTTTTCGGTTTTTTTCAACCAAAATTCATCTTTAAAAGGCATTATTATATATTATTTCTCTTATTTAACGATTCTTTTTTGGTTTATTTTCTTCCCTGATCATCTAAGAACACTCCTAACTAATTAAAACTCCATATTTTTTTGTTAAAGTTATAAACAAAAACCTTTTTTTTTGCATCGCTGCAGGAAAAATTTTAAAAAGTACATATATAAAAGCCGTGCCTTGAAAAAACAATTGAACATTGAAATTAAAATATGACCTGTCAAAATGTCATGAAAATAACAGTTTTTGTAGCGATATTGGAAGCTTCCTGGACCGATTTCGGCTTAAAATATACATGGCAAAGGTAAAACGGACTTTATATTTTCAATTACAATACATTTCATTGGACGATTTAAGCATTAAATACGAATTTTTTAAATTTTTCTGAGACCATGCAAAATGCATGTCAAAATCAGTTTTATACGGAAAAACGTATTAAAATATGAAGGGTCGAAATGGCGCAAAAATGCCAGTTTTTCTTGGGAGATTGGAAACAGTCTGGACCAACTTCGGCTTGAAATTTACCGGGCAAGGGAATTAGGGACCTTATACTTTCAGTAGAAAGACATTTCATTTCATAATATACCGATTAAATACCATTTTAATCGATTTTCCTATGACGCTACAAAGCATCATTGAAGATTCTAATATGGAGCTCAGTGGCTTCGAAAAAATCCAGAAATATGCATTTTATTTTCTAACCATGAGCGTGTATACCTTTGGAACAATATATTAATTATTATTGAATCATTTTAATTTAATTTTAGGGAAATGACTTGATTCGGATCGTTTTAAAGTAACCAGAACGATTCGAAAACACATTTTATACCTTTCGGGCATGTGAATGGTTGTACATATGTCTACAGGGTGTCCGAAAAGTATTTGTATGCGAACATATCTTTGTCATTACCAAGAAGAGAAGAATAATTGAGCCTTATTTCAAGGAAATCGTAAATTTTTTATTCCTTTGTGTGGTTGTTTATGTTTGTATGTATACAGAATGTCTGTCATTAGAACGAAGAAAAACTTAAATGAGTCTTATTTCAAGGAAAACGTAAATTTTTATTCCTTTGTGTGGCTGTTTATATGTTGGTATGTATACAGAATGTCCAAAAAGTCTTTGTATGCGCAAACATCTTTGCAATTAGTACTAATATAAACGTTATTGAGCCGGTTTTCAATCGCAAAAATATAAAAATATAAAATATTTAAATTACTGTGTCGTGATTGTTGTGTTTGTACAGGATGTCCGAAAAGACTTTGCATGGACAAATTCCTTTGCTATTTGTACAACTATAAACTTAATTGTCGGATTTAAAGCAAATCGTATATATTTGCATTTCTACGTGTACGGAAATATATGTCTGTATACAGGCTGTCCAAAAAGTGTTGGTTTGAGCAAATATTCCTAGTAGTACCAGGATAAATGTAATTAAACCGGATTTCATGCAAATCGATTATATTTGTTTTTATATGTGTGGTATACACGTATACAGGGTGTCCGAAAATCTTGGTATGGGCAAATACTTCTACTACAGCCGAGATAAACCTAATTAATTCGGATTTTAAGTAAATCGACCATATTCCTATTTAAACGTGTGGGTGTTAGTTTGAATGTATACATGGTGTCCAAAAAGTCTTGTATGGGCAAATACTCCTATTATTATTTAGATAAACTTTATTAGGTCGAATTTCAAGCAAATCGAATATATTTGTATTAATATGAGTTTATGTTTGTATGTATGTATACAGGGTATCCGAAAAGTCTTGGTATGGGCAAATACTTCTACTAGCATCGAGATAAACCTAATTAATTCGGATTTTATGTAAATCGACTATATTGCTATTTAAGCGTGTGGGTGTTAGGTTGAATGTATACAGGTTGTCCAAAAATTCTTGGTATGGGCAAATACTCCTATTATTTGTATAGTTGTATTAATATGTGTTTATGTTTGTATGTATGTATACAGGGTGTCCTAAATGTATTTTTGTTAGCATAAATAGTTTCTACGTGTAGGTGTTTGTATGTATGTAGCGATACGGTTACGAAGGGCGCTCTATTCTGCATCATTAGTCCGAAGGAGTGTGATATCTTCCTTAATACATGGCCTAGAAACACGAAATTTTTAGGGCATGAGAATGATGATATTACCGACCTTATAGAGCCCCCTCGGGGGCGATTAGGCGCTCTACGCAGGCTAGTTAGAGACCGCCTTTCAGGCCGGTCTCTATACCGAGCCGTGAGTCAGAAAAATGAGTGTGTGTGTGTGTGGCCGTATGTTGTCCGTTTCGACATTTTCACCTTTTCAATTTTTTTTTCTCGAAAACAGTTAGAGGGGCAGCAACCAAATTTTCTGGGTTAATAGAGGGATAGTGCGGCTAGCTTCGGTAAAAAATTCAGTTATACAGGGTGTTCCGTTTCGGAGTTATTAAACGTCAAAGTCGAAATTTCAGCGATTTCCGTTGAAATCCGATACAGGTCGCAAAAGTGAATTAAATCGATTTAAATTTTCAGAGGTTGCAGAAGACCGGGGTGTTCCGAACCCTATTGAAATTGGCGGTATTCAGAAAATGGGAAGTAATTCTTTTGAATTTTTTTATGTCGAAAAATGCCCTTTGTAGACCCCATTTTGGCACTGAATAAGTCGAAACCGGAATATCGGACAGAAAAACGTATTTGAACATAAAACTAAAGAATCTCAAATACTTTCTTTTTGCAATATATTTACCTATACCTAAAACGACTGGAAATTGGAAAAATTTGGGAAAAACTGGAAATTACGAATTTTCATGGAAATCTTTGACGGTTTTGAATTTTTGGGGGTCAAAATGGATTCAAATCGAAATCTCATGTGCCTTATCGGAAAGAGCTCGCCGAAATACGTAGTTTCCATATTTTTTGGTTCCTTAATTATTAATAGGAAAGGAGCAATCGATAATTAAATTTCGGTTTTTAACCTTTTTTTTCATGACATCTCTACATTCGAATCACTCTGTATCTTTTCCTATCCAATTTCTTCCAACTTTTTCAACGCTATATAATCAGGCTTTAAAATGAATCCCGAATGGGTGATCCTGGGCCGGATTTAGGGGGTAAAAACACATTTTTCTGTTTTTTTTTTCATCAAAATTCATCTTTAAATGGCATTATTATGTATTATTTCTCTTATTTAACAGCTCTTTTTTGGTTTATTTTCTTCCGTCGTCATCTGAGAACACTGCTAACTAATTAAAACTCCGTATTTTTGCGTTAAAGTTATAAATAAATAGGTTTTCTTCCTTCGGTGCAGGAAAAATTTTAAAAACTGCGAATGTTAAACCATGCCATGAAAAAAAAAACAATTGAACAGGTGACGCTTTAGATCGAAGTTAAATATGAGTTGTCAAAATATCCAGCTTTCCTAGCGATATTTTAAAGATCCTGAGCCAGTTTCGGCTTGGAATATACATGGAAGTGATAGAATGGATTTTTTTTATCTATTCCTGACCATTTCGTAGCACGAGATGGGCATTAAATATCATTTTTTTGAAATTTTTGTTGACCCTACATTGCATTATAAAAATCAATTTCTATATGGGAAAATGTATTAATTTAATTATTATAATGTATGAAATGTCACAATTTGGCTAAAACGTCAGCATTCTGATGCGAAATAGGAACGACTCTGGACCAACTTCGGCTTCAAATTTACCGGGCAAGGGATTTAGGGACCTTATACTTTATGTAGAAAGACATTTCATTTCATAAATTTGGCTTCAAAAACCAATTTTATCGATTTTCCGATGACGCTACAAGTCACCAATGAAGATTCTAATATTGAGCTCAGTGGCATCGACAAATTTGTTATAATATCTAAAAATATGCATTTTATTTACTAAGCGGGGAATACCTTTGGGCCAATATATTAATTATTATTAAATAATTGTAATTTAATTTTAGGGAAATGAATTGATTCGGATCGTTTTAAAGTAACCAGAACGATTCGAAAATACATTTTATACCTTGCGGCATGTGCTGTGCATGATTGTATATATGTCTACAGGGTGTCCAAAAAGTCTTTGTATGAGGAAATATCTTTGCCATTAGTACGAAGATAAAATTAATTGAGCCGGTTTTCAAGAAAATCGAAAATATTTAAATTACTATGTGTCGTGTTGTGTTGTGTTTTTATATATGTCTACAGGGTGTCCGAAAAGTCTTTGACTGGGCAAATACCTTTGCCTTTTGTACAAATAGTAACTCAATTGTCGGATTTAAAGCAAATCGTAGGTATATATTTGCATTTCTATGTGTACGGATTTATATGTTTGTATACAGGGTGTCCTAAAAGTCTTAGTATGGGCAAATACTTCTACTAGTACAAAGATAAACTTAACTAATTAAGATTTTACGTACACCGACTATATTCCTATTTAAACGTGTTAGTGTTAGTGTGAATGTATACAGGGTGTCCAAAATGTCTTGGAATGGGCAAATACTCCTATTAGTACTTACATAAACTTTATTAGGTCGAATTTCAAGCAAGTCGAATATATTTCTATTAATATGTGTTTATGTTTGTATGTATGTATACAGGGTGTCCGAAAAGTCTTGGTATGGGCAAATACTTCTACTAGTACCGAGATAAACCTACTTAATTCGTATTTTAAGTAAATCGACTATATTCCTATTTAAACGTGTGGGTGTTAGTTTGAATGTATACAGGGTGTCCAAAAAGTCTTGGTATGGGCAAATACTCCTATTAGTACTTAGATAAACTTTATTAGGTCGGATACGCAAATCGAATACATTCGTATTAATATGTGTTTATGTTTGTATGTATGTATACAGGGTGTCCGAAAAGTCTTGGTATGGGCAAATACTCCTATTATTACTTAGATAAACTTTATTAGGTCGGATTTCACGCAAATCGAATACATTTGTATTAATATGTGTTTATGTTTATATGTATGTATACAGGGTGTCCGAAAAGTTTTTTGTTGGCAAAAATAGTTTCTACGTGTGGTGTTTGTATGTGTGTAGCGACATGGTTACGAAGGGCGGTCTATTCTACATCATCAGTCTGAAGGAGTGTGATATCTTCCTTAATACAAGGCCTAGCAATACGAAATTTTCACGGCGTGACAATGATGATATTACCGGCCTTATAGAGCCCCCTCGGGGGCGAATAGGCGGTCTACCCGTACTAGTTAGAGACCGCCTTTCAGGCTCGGTCTCTATACACCCCCGTAACTCAGAAAATGTGCGTTGGTTGTCGTCAGATTCGGTATTTGCCCAATCTTATTTTTTTTTCTCGAAAACGGTTAGAGGTCGAGCAACCAAATTTTCTGGGTTAATAGAGGGATAGTGCATCTAGCTTTGATAAAAAATTCAGTTATATAGGGTGTACCGTTTCGGAGTTATTAAACGTCAAAGTCGAAATTTCCGCGATTTCGTATGATATACAATACAGGTCGCAAAAGTTAATTAAATCGATTTAAATTTTCGGAGGTTGTAGAAGACCGGGGTCTTCCGAACCCTATTGAAATTGGCGGTATTCGGAAAATGGGAAGTAATTCTTTTGAATTTTTTTAGGTCGAAAAATGGCACTTGCAGACCCATATTCAATTCTACATTGCTCGAAAACAAAGCGTCGGATAGAAAAACGTATTTGAACATAAAACTAAAGAATCTCAAATACTTTCTTTTTGCAATACATTTACCTATACCTAAAACGACTGGAAATTGGAAAAATTTGGGAAAACTGGAAATTACGATTTTTCATGCAAATTTTTGACGGTTGTCAATTTTTTCAGGGGTCAAAATGGATCCAAATCGAAATCTCATGTCCCTTATCGGAAAGACCTCGCCGAACTACGTTATAAACGTATTTTTTGGTTCCTTCATTCTTAATAGGAAAGGAGCAATCGATAATTAAATTTAGATTTTTTACGATTTTTTTTCATGACATCTCTACATTTGAATCACTCTGTATCTTTTCCTATCTAATTTCTTTCAACTTTTTCAACGCAATCCCGTGGGGATATAATCAGGCTTTAAAACAAATCCCGAATGGGTGATCCTGGACCGGATTTAGGGGGTAAAAACTCATTTTTTCTGTTTTTTTCCATTAAAATTCATCTTTAAAAGGCATTATTATATATTATTTCTCCGATTTAACAGTTCTTTTTTGGTTTATTTTCATCCCTTATCATCTGAGAACACTTCTAACTAATTAAAATTCCATATTTTTTCGTTAAAGTTATAAATAAATACCTTTATTTTCATCGGTGCAGGAAAAATTTTAAAAAGTACATATATTAAAAGCCGTGCCTTGAAAAAACAAATGAAACTGACCCTCTTTACATCGAAATTAAAATATGACCTGTCAAAATGTCATGAAAATAACAGTTTTTGTAGCGATATTGGGAGCTTCCTGGACCGATTTCTGCTTGAAATATACATGGCAAAGGTAAAACGGACTTTATATTTTTAGTTACAATACATTTCATTGGACGATTTAAGCATTAAATACGAATTTTTTTAATTTTTCAGACCATGCAAATGCATGTCAAAATCAGTTTTATACGGAAAAACGGATTAAAATATGTGTCTAAATGTCGCAAAAATGTCAGTTTTTCTTGGGAGATTGGAAACAGTCTGGACCAACTTCGGCTTGAAATTTACCGGGCAAGGGAATTAGGGCCCTTATACTTTCAGTAGACAGACATTTCATTTCATAATATACCGATTAAATACCATTTTAATCGATTTTCCCATGACGCTACAAAGCATCATTGAAGATTCTAATATGGAGCACAGTGGCTTCGAAAAAATCCAGAAATATGCATTTTATTTTCTAACCATGAGCGTGTATACCTTTGGGACAATATATTAATTATTATTGAATCATTTTAATTTAATTTTAGGGAAATGACTTGATTCGGATCGTTTTAAAGTAACCAGAACGATTCGAAAACACATCTTATACCTTTCGGGCATGTGAATGGTTGTACATATGTCTACAGGGAGTCCGAAAAGTATTTGTATGCGCAAATATCTTTGTCATTAGCAAGAAGCGAAGAATAATTGAGCCTTATTTCAAGGAAATCGTAAATTTTTTATTCCTTTGTGTGGTTGTTTATGTTTGTATGTATACAGAATGTTCAAAAAGTCTTTGTATGCGCAAATATCTTTGTCATTAGAACGAAGAAAAACTTAAATGATTCTTATTTCAAGGAAAACGTAAATTTTTTATTCCTTTGTGTGGCTGTTTATATGTTGGTATGTATACAGAATGTCCAAAATATCTTTGTATGCGCAAACATCTTTGCAATTAGTACGAATATAATCGTAATTGAGCCGGTTTTCAATCGCAAAAATATAAAAATATAAAATATTTAAATTACTGTGTCGTGTTTGTTGTGTTTGTATGTATCTACAGTACAGGATGTCCGAAAAGTCTTTGTATGGACACATTCCTTTGCTATTTGTACAACTATAAACTTAATTGTCGGATTTAAAGCAAATCGTATATATTTGCATTTCTATGTGTACGGAAATATATGTCTGTATACAGGCTGTCCAATAAGTGTTGGTTTGAGCAAATACTCCTAGTAGTACCAGGATAAATGTAATTAAACCGGATTTCATGCAAATCGATTATATTTGTTTTTATATGTGTTGTATATACGTATACAGGGTGTCCGAAAGGTCTTGGTATGGGCAAATACTTCTACTACAAACGAGATAAACCTACTTAATTCGGATTTTAAATAAATCGACTATCTTCCTATTTAAACGTGTGGGTGTTAGTTTGAATGTATACAGGGTGTCCAAAAAGTCTTCTATGAGCAAATTCTCCTATTATTATTTAGATAAACTTTATTAGGTCGAATTTCAAACAAATCGAATATATTTGTATTAATATGTGTTTATGTTTGTATGTATGTATACAGGGTATCCGAAAAGTCTTGTTATGGGCAAATACTTCTACTAGTACCGAGATAAACCTACTTAATTCAGATTTTAAGTAAATCTACTATATTCCTATTTAAACGTTTGGGTGTTAGTTTGAGTGTATACAGGGTGTCCAAAAAGTCTTGGTATGGGCAAATACTCCTATTATTACTTAGATGAACTTTATTAGGTCGGATTTCACGCCAATCGAATATATTTGTATTAATATGTGTTTATGTTTGTATATGTGTATACAGGGTGTCCGAAAAGTCTTGGTATGGGCAAATACTCCTATTATTACTTAGATAAACTTTATTAGGTCGGATCTCACGCAAATCGAATACATTTGTATTAATGTGTGTTTATGTTTGTATGTATGTATACAGGGTGTCCGAAAAGTTTTTTGTTGGCAAAAATAGTTTCTACGTGTGGTGTTTGTATGTGTGTAGCGACATGGTTACGAAGGGCGGTCTATTCTACATCATCAGTCTGAAGGATTGTGATATCTTCCTTAATACAAGGCCTCGAAACACGAAATTTTCAGGGCATGACAATGATGATATTTCCGACCTTATAGAGCCCCCCCAGGGGGCGATTAGGCGGTCTACCCGTACTAATTAGAGACCGCCTTTCAGGCTCGGTCTCTATACCCCCCGTCACTCAGAAAATGTGCGTTGGTTGTCGTCAGATTCGGTATTTGCCCAATCTCATTTTTTTTTCTCGAAAATGGTTAGAGGTCGAGCAACCAAATTTTCTGGGTTAATAGAGGGATAGTGCATCTAGCTTTGATAAAAAATTCAGTTATATAAGGTGTACCGTTTCGGAGTTATTAAACGTCAAAGTCGAAATTTTCGCGATTTCGTATGATACACAATACAGGTCGCAAAAGTTAATTAAATCGATTTAAATTTTCGGAGGTTGTAGAAGACCGGGGTCTTCCGAACCCTATTGAAATAGGCGGTATTCGGAAAATGGGCAGTAATTCTTTTGAATTTTTTTAGGTCGAAAAATGGCACTTGCAGACCCATATTCAATTCTACATTGCTCGAAAACGAAGCGTCGGATAGAAAAACGTATATGAACATAAAACTAAAGAATCTCAAATACTTTCTTTTTGCAATACATTTACCTATACCTAAAACGACTGGAAATTGGAAAAATTTGGGAAAAACTGGAAATTACGATTTTTCATGCAAATTTTTGACGGTTGTCAATTTTTTCAGGGGCCAAAATGGATCCAAATCGAAATCTCATGTACCTTATCGGAAAGACCTCGCCGAACTACGTTATAAACGTATTTTTTGGTTCCTTCATTCTTAATAGGAAAGGAGCAATCGATAATTAAATTTAGATTTTTTACGATTTTTTTTCATGACATCTCTACATTTGAATCACTCTGTATCTTTTCCTATCTAATTTCTTCCAACTTTTTCAACGCTATCCCGTGGGGATATAATCAGGCTTTAAAACAAATCCCGAATGGGTGATCCTGGACCGGATTTAGGGGGTAAAAACTCATTTTTTCTGTTTTTTTCCATCAAAATTCATCTTTAAAAGGCATTATTATATATTATTTCTCCGATTTAACAGTTCTTTTTTGGTTTATTTTCATCCCTTATCATCTGAAAACACTTCTAACTAATTAAAATTCCATATTTTTTCGTTAAAGTTATAAATAAATACCTTTATTTGCATCGGTGCAGGAAAAATTTTAAAAAGTACATATATTAAAAGCCGTGCCTTGAAAAAACAAATGAAACTGACCCTCTTTACATCGAAATTAAAATATGACCTGTCAAAATGTCATGAAAATATCAGTTTTTGTAGCGATATTGGAAGCTTCCTGGACCGATTTCGGCTTGAAATTGCGACGCTAATTTTACATTAAACCAAAGACCGATAAAAATAATTTTGAATTTTCAAAATGATCCCTAGTACCAAACTAGGTCAAGCTTAATCACAGACTAGCAACGAATTGTTCCAGGGGACAATGGTGGCCGCCAGCTTTTAAACAGCGAGATGGGTCGGAGTTAAGATGTTTATTTTAGAGAGCCACGTGATTTTAAATGTTTTACACCATGCCCCTGTATATAGATGTTGTGCGAGGAAAGACCAAAATCACGAATTGTCCAGCCCCGGCTGCAGTCTGCCTTCCACCAGCACTCGTTCCGATACTAGGACCAAATAAAACAACACCGCTTAAAACAACAAATTGGTTATATTAATAACCAAAAACAAAACAGAAATTGGTACAAATTGGTGGTCGTGATGACCAATTAAAAATATAATATATACTACCGTGTCGGTCTCTAGGGGTATAACCGGCGCATGCTCAGTCCCCAAACGTGATCACGTCTAAGTTTACAGCACTTTCGCACACCCTGTATTATAACCCCTGACTTAAATCTAACAATAATATGGGACACGATAGGATTCCCACTGGTTAATTACCAAGATAAAAGAATCATTGAATGACACTTATAACTAGTAAGTATCAGTAAGTATTATATACAGTACACAGTAAATTTTACATTAAAGGGGAAAATAAAAAGTAAATTTTACATTTAGGGGGGGGGGGTGAACAGAAAAATTTCCTGTTGCTCCTCGAGGTAAAAATCTTGGAAACTTATTATTATTATTATTATTGAGTCGACGAGCAACAAAATAATGGTCGATATAGGAAAAATGATTTAAAGTTATTCAAAAACTTGCGGTTTCCTTGACTGGAAAGGGCTCAGCCTCTTTTCTGCGGGCGAGGGTGGTGAGCCAGCAACAATCGCTTGAGGTCTGACAGGTCAAGATGGACAATCTTGGTGGTAAAAGTCCTGTAGAAATGACTGGGACAGCTGTGAGTGATCTTAAAAAGCAGGCCGGACGCAAGGAAGGCCGCTCTATCCCAGGACACGATAAATCCAACTAACACATAAACATAAAACAAAAATCCCTGGAAAGAGAAAACAATCAGCATAACATTCTCTGACCAGTAAATCTTAATTATCAATATTTCTACACTATTTACGACACAATAAATGTACATTTACCTTGGATCTTAATCGGGGTTGTTCAAAATAGCACGTGGACCTTGAGAATTTTGGTCCTTCCAATGAAGTACGGGCGGTCAAATTCCATACAAACTAATACAAAGTTCCCATACATGACCTAAGCCCGCAACAAGTTATTTGGATACACTCCCTAACAAATGGGTACTGCTGAATCATTCACAACAGTGAAATTTCCAAAAAAACTTAATTTTCTCGGTCCACGCCCCAAAACGTGTCGTGCTAGCACGGAGTCTAATCTTCGTCTAATTCAAGCTTTCCACACCAGTCAACTACCAACCCTCTACTTCCGGAATCTACGCATACGCAGAAACTAAGGGGTCTAGATTATTTTTCGTTTTCCAATCTAACGCGAATTTTATTGCAATTCCATTAGGACAAGTTTCCTCAAGACAAAATAGAATTTTTAAGAATTTTCCGGAGAAATTTCGCATATTACTTTTGGAGATTTTCACCAAAACGTATCCTAAATTTGGGGGTTCATAGCTATATTACCAGATCTCTCCCTAGATATCAACAAATACCCCAAAACTGGGTGTGTCAGGTCACTTCAAGCAACACCGTCAGGTTATTTCGTCAAGTTGGCAACAGCGTCTTGCTAACGTCACTCTATCCGATAGCAGTGACAGACGTCAGGCAGACGTCAGAATTTCAGAAGTAAATAATCAAACGAATGCAAGAGAAGATTGAAAATTGCTGTTCAAACAACACCAAAAACATGAATAACACTGAAAAACAACCACAGTAAGTACAGTAAATCATTCCTCAAACCCTGGTGTCCTGGTAGTGAAAATTAACCCAATGTTTACATCTACACCCACATGACAGTGTTCTAAATACCAATTTATTTTAGGAAATTCGACCAAGACTCAGTCTGAAACCATCTCCAGAACGCTCCTCTAAGTGCATTACTTATCCACAAATAACAGTAGTCAATATAAACCAGAAATATTTAGGCAAACATAATGTAAACAAACCAGATCGAGAATGGCTAAGCAAGGAAGGGGGCCCTCCAGGAGAAGCTTGTAAAATACAATAGGACTGTATGCAAATAATGCTTGGAATTATGCCAATAGTTGTTAAATATATTAGAAATTCAACAATTAATGACAATCAGGCATCTGATTAATCAATTGGTCAAATTATCGAGCGAATATTAAGGTAACAATAATAATAGCTAATTAGCACCCCGTCTTACATTCCTTTTTGCCTTTCTTTTAGTGGATTGGAAACCCCGATTCAGAGAAGCATACCTGAAGTCAATCAAACTGTGAGTCTGCAATGAAGCGTGCAACCTTGGTAAAATGATATGTCATATTTTAATTTCAATAAAAACTAGCCAAAAAGACAATTAGAATAATTGAATGTTACTTATAGTAAGTATATTATATTATTAAGTTGTAGAAATCGTTACTTTAATGAATAAATATCTAAACAAAAGAAAAGAAGGCATAGATCTCTATACTACTATAATTTAGTTTCTTTAATAGTCCTTCCTTCCTAAATATCAAGAACAACTTACTAATTACTTATTAATATGCCTCTAAATTACTGAAAAAAAAATAAGAAAATTATAGATCACGCATTCGCCAAAATATAAAAATATTAAACTGAAATTTTAACAGGTTACAAATCCCCCCCTTACTACAAGATGATTAACCCTTCTGAGGTTAATCACTGAAGTAAGGTGCTTCTTTTAGATCCTTCAGATGCCAGATACCTGGATTTCCACCATTCTCATCCCTAAGTTCGTATGTCCATGGAGAAATTCGTTTGTGGACTATCAAAGGTCCTATATATTTAGGTGCCAATTTCTTACTAAAATGTTTGGTTGCGTCCGAGATGACATAGTTCTTTCTCCATACTCTTTGTCCAATTGTCAATTCCGTGCCTCTTTTTCGCAAATTATACCTTAAAACACCCTTTTCACAGGCTACCTTCAATCGTGTTCTAACATCTTCATACATCTTTACAAAAGCTGTGTTTCTAGAGACTGGTGTCGATTCGTCATTATCTTTTGGAGCTAACACACTCCTGTCATAATCTTTACCTGATAAACACATGTTCCGGCCAAAGTTCACAAAATAGGGTGAAACTTTAGTCACTTCCTGACGTGTTGTGCGTAAAGCACAAGCCAAACTATGTATATTAGCATCCCAAAGTCTATGATTTTCTTGAACATACATGGCCAACATTGTTTTCAGGGTTTTGTTTTGTCTCAGTCGGGTTTGCACGAGGATGGTAATTAGCATTAAATTTAATAGTACAGTCGTACTTATCGGTAAACTTCCTAAACTCAGTACTTCTGTACTGTGGTCCATTGTCACACAACAGGACTCGTGGGACTCCAAACATCAAAAATACATCCTCTTCTATACGCTTTATGATAGTGGCTGATGTTGCCTTGCGAAGGGGAAACACAAGTGAAAACTTACTAAAATAATCTGTCACTACTAAGATAAATGAGTTCCCCTTTGTGGACCTTGGCAGTGGTCCCATTAAGTCTGTCGAGATCATTTCCCATGGTCGTGAAGGTTTGGGATGTGACACCATATGATCTTTGTTTCCTTGAGAGTCACTTTTATAAGCGATACAGGTGGCACATTTTCTGATGTACTGAGCCACATCACTTCGCATCTTAGGCCAATAGTATTTCTCTGCCAATCTAGCGTGAGTCTTATATACGCCCATATGACCTCCTGTGGGAGGATCATGAGCTTCCTTGATTATGGTTTGTCGGTTATCTTTCGGTACTACTATCTTCCAGCAGTCACTATCGGGTGAAAGTGCAGCATAGTCGTCTTTAACATATTTGTACAATACTTCCTCCTGGTAACGCCAATTCAGAAACTTTAGAGGTGTGTGTTCTACCTTCTTTATCATTCCATTATACCATTTATCTAAAATAATCTTTGGCTGATCACAATCCCCTATACTATCTATAACAGGTACGGTCCTTGACAACATATCAGGAAGAGCTAAATCTTTACCTCGTCTATGCTGTACTTTAAAGTCATATTGTTGTAGTTTAACGGACCAACGTCCTAATCGACCAGTTGGATCCTTCAAATTCAATAACCATCGTAGGCTGGAATGATCTGTTATAACGGTGAACGGTACACCCTCTATATATGGACGAAGTTTTTCAATAGCGTAAATCAATGCTAACATTTCCCTTTCAGAAGTGGTGTACAGTCTTTCCTGCTTCGTAAGCGAACGGCTCAAATAACAGATTATCTTCTCTCCATTCTCTTGAGGTTGAAGCAATACTGCACCGATGCCATATCCTGAAGCATCAGTCTGGACTATGAATTCTTTGCTATAGTCTGGGCAACTTAGTATTGGTGCTGTTACCAGTAATTCCTTAATTTTTCTAAAAGCAGTTTCACATTCCGGTGTCCAGTTAAACTTTTTGTTCTTCTTAATAAGCGCTGTGATTGGTGTGACGATGGCAGAGAAGTCCGGAACAAATCTCCTATACCAAGAGAAGCGTCCAATTACTCGGCGAACCTCGGTGACTGTTTTAGGCCTAGGTAGTTCTAACATAGCTATTACCTTATCAGGATCCACATGTAGGCCACGCCTATCTACAACATACCCAAGATATTTCATTTCAGGCCGACAGAACTGACATTTATCCCAACTCACCGTGATTCCCGCTTCTCGGAGTCTTCTAAAAACTTCATTTAATACTCTTAGATGTTCATCAAAAGATTGTGAAATCACTACCACGTCATCCAAGTACACAAATACTGAAGGTTCTAAATCTTGGAGAACTTGATCAATCAATCGCTGCCAAGTTGCTGGTGCGTTATGTAATCCAAAAGGCATCCGTTTGAACTGGAATAATCCTCGGTGACAGATGAATGCTGTAAGTGGTTTCGACTTTTCTTCGATTGGGACTTGCCAGTAAGCACTCTTGATGTCAAGACTAGACAGGTATTTGGCGTCTTTGAGCCTATCCAGGGTCTCAGATACTAGTGGAATTGGATAACTATCCCTCTGTGTCACGTTGTTCAATTTGCGATAGTCCACACAAAATCTTACTTTATCGGTGTTCCTTTTCTTTACAATTACCACTGGGGACGACCAAGGACTACGAGATGGCTCAATTACGCCAAGTCTCAACATTTCGTTAATTTCTTCATCTATATGCTTCTGGATCACCGGTGAAACTCTATAACTTCTTTGTCTAATCGGTTCTGAATTTGTCATAATTTTATGTTGGACGAGAGTCGTACAACCTATCTCTGATCCCATCAAATTTTTATGTGTCTCTACAAGTTCATTTAGTTCAAGCTGTTGTTTTTCAGTTATAACAGTTTGCAATTGCTCCTTCTCAAGAGTACAGATGGTGTCAATATTTTCAGAAAAATGCCACTCGTCATGCCTTAGATTGGGTACTATACCCATAGTCATCCAAAAATCATATCCCAAAATCAGCGAGTGTGGCAACTCTGGTAGAACTATAACTTCCATGATCTTCAATCTATCTCTAAGTCTCATCGGTAATTCCAATGTTCCTATACTCTCTTCTCGTTGTCCATTAGCAACGGTACAAACTGTCTTTTTACTAGTATTTAACGGTAGGTGTAGATTTTGCAAGACTGACCATCCTTTTTGACCTATAAATGTTCTAGAGGCTCCAGAATCCAATAAACCTAAGAAGGTATATCCAAGGATATCAACTTCAAGGTATGGTCGCTCGTCATTTTGTGCATGGTTAATAATAAAGTCCAAAATTGGTTTGTAGCCGGTGGATTGAACAGGCTTCCTCAAAGGCCGACTTCCTAAGAGTGCCGTTTTCCGTTTCCCGAATTGCAAGATGGACAGGTGAGCTTCGTAAAACCTTCTTTTCTACATCCATAGCAATATCTTTTCTGGCTTTGCTCCGCGCATCCTATAGCTCTATGGCCTGGCTTCTGGCATTTAAAAAAGACTACCTCCCGTCTAGAACTTCCACTTGAACCTGGCTCAGACAATCTAATTTCATCAACTTGGTCTTCTAAACCAACATAAGCCAAATCAGGTTCCAAAAATTTTCCTTTCCTCGGGGGAGCTACATAGTCGCCAGACTGCATCCTTTGTTCAATCCTTTTACATAAAGTTTTTAATTGGGATAAACTTGTAATCTCCAAAGCTCCTAACTGAGTCCGATATATTGGTGCAATATTTCTAAGCAAGATATTCAGCTTCGCATCTTCAGGTATAGGACATTGCAATCGTTGGAAATACTTTGACATTATTGCCATATATGTTCCTATCGTCTCATCTGAACCTTGACTCCTTCGTTTAATTTCTTCCAATAACTTTTCACTGTAAAAAGCCGGTTGATATTCCTCCTTAAATTTTGCAACTAGTTCATCCCATGTCTGAACTTCTGTTCGACAGTCCTGGTAAAATTCATAGGCTCTTCCATCAAACAAGTCAATGCCAGAATCAAATAAAATCTCCTTAGTAACATTCCTGGCACGTCGCAGTTCTTCAACTCGCTCAAAGAAAGCCATGACAAACATACCTTTTCTGTCACCAGTAAAACATAAATTCCATTTATGGGGCAAAATCGGCTTAATACCGGCTACAGTATATGATGTAGGAAGTGCACTACTAGTACTAGGAGGCTGCGAACCAATAACTGAAGAACTTGGGAGTGAAGGACCTACAGGTGTTGAAGTAGGGTTAGCAGGCTGCTGTTGTGGCACAGGAGCAGGGTTAGTAGCTGTCTGCGATGGTGGTAAATTACTCTGAAGTACAGCAAGATTAGGGGGAATCGATTGAGTTTTTCCGTCAACTAATGAGGCCTTGGTGTTAAGTTGATCAATCATAGTCAATGCTTGAGCTACCACTATACCTCGTAACGTTCCTTCTTCTACGGTAGTGCAGACCATGTGATCAATTCTTCCTAATACATGATTCAACCTAGTCCGTAACCTCAAAAATAGTCCACTCTTACTTGTATCTGAGAATGAATCCACAACATTGCATAGTCCGTCTAACTCCTTGGTCACTGCTGCAATATCCTCTTGAAACGAAAATGGGTAAGGCGGATAATTTAAACTTTCTCCAGATCTTTCCATTTGTCTCGCCAACACCAATCGATGTCTCATTTCATCCACGGTACCAGTACCTATACCTCTCCATTCCAGCTCGTATACAAGTTCATCCCTGTCTAGTCTGTTAATTTCAATTTTTCTGGACATCTTGGAAACTTATCACTGATCAGTTAAATCACAAAATATATACAAGTAGTCACTGGGATACACACCTAATTATCCACTATTACAGCACTGTACACTACGTAACTAAACCACTGTACTATTTCACGCTATATATATCACCACACTTCACTGACACGAAGTCACCAAAAAAAACTGACACGAAGTCACCAAAAATAACTGATAAATATCTGTACGTAATGCCTTAATACGAGTGGTATAGCTGCGGTCACACGAACCAACCAAGATCCTCAGTAGACCAAACCCACGATCAAATTTTTCCAAGATATCACTAAATACACATTTCACTGACACAAACCCAAAAAACTGACACGAAGTCACAAAAATCGACACAAAGTCACCCAATAATAAACCCCAACAAAACACCCAAAAAAAAAAATAATTATATCTGTACCTAAAGCCTTAATACAAGTGGTATAGCTGCGGTTACCTGAACCAACTAATACTTCCTGTTGAGCTTCTTTCCTAATAGTCCTATGCTCACAGACCTAACCCGCGACACCAATCTTTCTACTATACCACTATATAATTATAAATTAAAATAATAAAAAAAATCAATGAAGATTTGGGAATTTATGGCAACGCCGCGATTAAGACAGCTCTAAATACCAAATTCTCTACCAAATCATCAAAATGTAAAATGAGAAAAAAAAAGCCTCAGATTTAGGGAAATTTCTCAAAAATGGCAACCACGCAATTAAAATGGTCCCACTTCAATAAAAATGGCCCCACTTCAATAAAAATGGCCCCACGTTGGGCGCCAAAAATGCGACGCTAATTTTACATTAAACCAAAGACCGATAAAAATAATTTTGAATTTTCAAAATGATCCCTAGTACCAAACTAGGTCAAGCTTAATCACAGACTAGCAACGAATTGTTCCAGGGGACAATGGTGGCCGCCAGCTTTTAAACAGCGAGATGGGTCGGAGTTAAGATGTTTATTTTAGAGCGCCACGTGATTTTAAATGTTTTACACCATGCCCCTGTATATAGATGTTGTGCGAGGAAAGACAAAAATCACGAATTGTCCAGCCCCGGCTGCAGTCTGCCTTCCACCAACACTCGTTCCGATACTAGTACCAAATAAAACAACACCGCTTAAAACAACAAATTGGTTATATTAATAACCAAAAAAAAAAACAGAAATTGGTACAAATTGGTGGTCGTGATGACCAATTAAAAATATAATATATACTACCGTGTCGGTCTCTAGGGGTATAACCGGCGCATGCTCAGTCCCCAAACGTGATCACGTCTAAGTTTACAGCACTTTCGCACACCCTGTATTATAACCCCTGACTTAAATCTAACAATAATATGGGACACGATAGGATTCCCACTGGTTAATTACCAAAATAAAAGAATCATTGAATGACACTTATAACTAGTAAGTATCAGTAAGTATTATATACAGTACACAGTAAATTTTACATTAAAGGGAAAAATAAAAAGTAAATTTTACATTTAGGGGGGGGGGGGGAACAGAAAAATCTCGTGTTGCTCCTCGAGGTAAAAATCTTGGAAACTTATTATTATTATTATTATTGAGTCGACGAGCAACAAAATAATGGTCGATATAGGAAAAATGATTTAAAGTTATTCAAAAACTTGCGGTTTCCTTGACTGGAAAGGGCTCAGCCTCTTTTCTGCGGGCGAGGGTGGTGAGCCAGCAACAATCGCTTGAGGTCTGACAGGCCAAGATGGACAATCTTGGTGGTAAAAGTCCTGTAGAAATGACTGGGACAGCTGCGTGAGTGATCTTAAAAAGCAGGCCGGACGCAAGGAAGGCCGCTCTATCCCAGGAGACGATAAATCCAACTAACACATAAACATAAAACAAAAACCCCTGGAAAGAGAAAACAATCAGCATAACATTCTCTGACCAGTAAATCTTAATTATCAATATTTCTACACTATTTACGATACAATAAATGTACATTTACCTTGGATCTTAATAGGGGTTGTTCAAAATAGCACGTGGACCTTGAGAATTTTGGTCCTTCCAATGAAGTACGGGCGGTCAAATTCCATACAAACTAATACAAAGTTCCCATACATGACCTAAGCCCGCAACAAGTTATTTGGATACACTCCCTAACAAATGGGTACTGCTGAATCATTCACAACAGTAAAATTTCCAAAATAACTTAATTTTCTCGGTCCACGCCCCAAAACGTGTCGTGCTAGCACGGAGTCTAATCTTCGTCTAATTCAAGCTTTCCACACCAGTCTACTACCAACCCTCTACTTCCGGAATCTACGCATACGCAGAAACTAAGGGGTCTAGATTATTTTTCGTTTTCCAATCTAACGCGAATTTTATTGCAATTCCATTAGGACAAGTTTCCTCAAGACAAAATAGAATTTTTAAGAATTTTCCGGAGAAATTTCGCATGTTACTTTTGGAGATTTTCACCAAAACGTATCCTAAATTTGGGGGTTCATAGCTATATTACCAGATCTCTCCCTAGATATCAACAAATACCCCAAAACTGGGTGTGTCAGGTCACTTCAAGCAACACCGTCAGGTTATTTCGTCAAGTTGGCAACAGCGTCTTGCTAACGTCACTCTATCCGATAGCAGTGACAGACGTCAGGCAGACGTCAGAATTTCAGAAGTAAATAATCAAACGAATGCAAGAGAAGATTGAAAATTGCTGTTCAAACAACACCAAAAACATGAATAACACTGAAAAACAACCACAGTAAGTACAGTAAATCATTCCTCAAACCCTGGTGTCCTGGTAGTGAAAATTAACCCAATGTTTACATCTACACCCACATGACAGTGTTCTAAATACCAATTTATTTTAGGAAATTCGACCAAAACTCAGTCTGAAACCATCTCCAGAACGCTCCTCTAAGTGCATTACTTATCCACAAATAACAGTAGTCAATATTAACCAGAAATATTTAGGCAAACATAATGTAAACAAACCAGATCGAGAATGGCTAAGCAAGGAAGGGGGCCCTCCAGGAGAAGCTTGTAAAATACAATAGGACTGTATGCAAATAATGCTTGGAATTATGCCAATAGTTGTTACATATATTAGAAATTCAACAATTAATGACAATCAGGCATCTGATTAATCAATTGGTCAAATTATCGAGCGAATATTAAGGTAACAATAATAATAGCTAATTAGCACCCCGTCTTACATTCCTTTTTGCCTTTCTTTTAGCGGATTGGAAACCCCGATTCGGAGAAGCATACCTGAAGTCAATCAAACTGTGAGTCTGCAATGGAGCGTGCAACCTTGGTAAAATGATATAGTCCATTAATATTAGCATAAATAGGAAAAAAAATTATAAAGTTTTGCCGTTTGGAGATTATACGCACCAAGGGAAGAGTTTTTAAAACCAAAAGAGTTCTTAAGTCGCAAGTGGTTGCTTCACCCCCAAAAACCACCCCTAACATGCACTGAAATGATTTGTGGCGTTTTTCTCATAAACTATTGATCGCACAGAAAATTTTTGTTCGTACCAAAAATCATCCTTATTAAATTTCCTACAAAAAAGGTTTTTTTGCTATTTTCATTTTTTTCAATAAATTTCGAGCAATAAGCGATTGAAAAGTGGGGTGGAAACAAACACAGGTCGCATTCCGTATTATATTCTCGAAAAGTGATTTAACGTTCATCGCATACACGCGACAGATATAATATTGCAAATTATAGACAAAAACATGTTTTTCGTGTAATAGTTTTGTTCTCTGTTTATAATATTTTGACTTCTTTGTACGTTGCTGCTCGTTTCCACACCACCCATGAGGTAGAGCTATCGGCGCGTTTTTTTTTAAGTGGTTTCCCCAAGAGGCCTACTCCACTAAGCCTAGTTTGATCTACATGCCATCGTCTCCAGTGTCTATCATGTACTCAGTATTCGTACAACTTTGCCCACGACAAGTTCCGCACATAGTTGTGCAACGCAATCCAGCTTTAACACAGCCGCATCTTTTACCACAACCTTGTTTGCAGTTGCAAGTGATTAATAATAGAATTGAAGCCGGAGCAGGCGCTTCTGTTGTGTATATAGGTGACAGCGTGGTATTAATTTTCTTCCAGCCCCAAAGGTCGGGTTTTAAAGATTGTTCTCGCCATATTTGTACTTGGAGGTAAGTACGCCGGGAATGTTGATGTGCTGCAGCTGATGTGGGAGGTAATTTTGATAACACTACGGTGCTATTTGCTTGACCAACTAGCTTATTAAAACATGCGTATCTTTGCTCACTCAGGCTGCCTTCTGATGGTTGAAGTTTGTACAGTTCCAGGATAAACCGTTCTCCGGCTTTTTCAATTTCTTCAGGAGGTGACTCAGCGTTATTGAAAACATCTACGACGCTATCAAGGTCTTTTTTCCTATTGAATATTTGTACGTATTGTTGCTTTCCTTTTCCAAAAAAGCCTGAAGTTGTGTCACAGCCGCTTATAGCGTGAATAAATAAAATTGATTTTTTCAAATTACTTAAAATACTAGATGACTGTAAGTCCCGCGAACTGTACATTCGTCTCTTCACGTTACCTAGGGCCTCTTTTAGAAATATAATATCTCTATCTTCAGGAGAAAGTGCTGTTAACAAAACAAGAAGGTCGACGTCTTGTCCAACAACTAGAACTTGTTCGTTTTGCTCGGATATTTTGATGGCAGTACGAACTATCTGGACATCAGCATCATCTACTGCAATTGATGTGCATATATTCTCGCTATTCAGGTGTACAGCAAGCTGAGAAATGAGCCGTTCCTTATTTTTAATATTGCTTAAAAGTTTACTTTGCTGTTCGACCAATACGGTATTGTTAACAAAAACGATCTCACGAGTCGTGCGTTTGAGCAATCGCCTTTCACGCTCGATGTATTTTGTGCTTGTACTATGTTCGGAGTAACCGTCGAATACCACAGTAACTTTTTGACCATAGCGCTTGCGAATGAAGTTGGCATAGGCAGCATAAACATCCCCGAAGGTACCTTCTTTTGGCCACACCATGCGGTGGATAAGACAACCACCGTCGAGAACAAAGTGATAATTTTCTGTGTTAATTTCTCGTTCCGCAATAACATTAAAGATATCATAAAATGATGATTTTTTCGTTTTTCTTAGCATTCCATTGTTGTCAAATAAAGATAAAGGTACAGAAGCAAGTTCATGCTTAAAACAAGAGCGCATATCCTCGGGAGAATGAACAGTGCATATTATTCATTGGAAAAGTTTGGTGGAATCGACTTGAATAATGTTATTGCCAACTTTAATTTTTCCAGCTGACGAAGCCATAGTCCTTACTATGTTCGCACGCTTCAATTTAAGCGTTCCAAATTCACTGCCTTCGGTGACATGCAAAATTTTCTCTCCAACAGTTTGCGCTTCATAACAATTTGTTTTCTCCTCGGCAACGAAGCCAGTAGATAGTGAAACAAGATTGCTTGTACTAATGAACGGAGAGTGTTCTCGAAGCCACTGTTCAAATTTTCGACAATCTTGTTCGTCTGCCTGTATTCTTGAGTCTCTCATTTCTACATGCTGATCTGTGGTGCTTGGTGTGATATCGCAATAATTTTCCACAGCTTCGTAAACGTGATGAGTAGATGGCATTCCAAGAATCCATTTATTTAGAACACTTTCTGAAAAACCTCTTCCATGAGTCAAACCACCAAGACTTTTCATGCCTCTCATGAGCGTTTGCTCAATAGTCATGTCCGACCAAATTCCGGACCAATGTTTTTTCTGAACGACGAATTGTAAAAAAAACCCTGCTGTGTAAATTGCTGATATTCCTCGTTAGTCATCTTCTGATTAAGACAATCCATTTCCTGAAGGTAAAGCTGACACGACTTTGCATATGGAAAATGACCAGTTGCATGAAAAATTGGAAGCATTGCTCTAATGCAACGCAAATGAAGTTCCCAATTCCCAGTGCGTTCCGCTTGAATAAAATGGATTACAATGGTCACTAATTCCAAATACTGCAACCATAATTTTGCAGTTTTTCCATTTTCTCGCAGCCGGTTTGTTGCTTCTGAAAATTTTAATCCCATTTTTGTTTGGGTTTGATTGCGTTTCATACCTAAGCCAACTGTTCAGAGTTCAGTCTTGCTAGATGGCAAGTTGTGAGCCGCCAGAAATCCACTAAATCCCTGTTAGTTAAAAAACCGCCAGAAATTCGCTAAATATTTTTCAAAAACGGACACGCTGAAAGCAACCCCTCACTTCGATCGCTCGTTGCTCCAAATCCATTAGAAAAAATAGAATTAGCAAAAAACCCTTTTTTGTAGAACATTTAATAAGGATGATTTTTGGTAAGAATAAAATTTTCTGTGCGACCAATAGTTTATGAGAAAAGCGCCACAAATCATCTCAGTGCGTGTTAGGGGTGGTTTTTGGGGGTGAAGCAACCACTTGCGACTTAAGAACTCTTTTGGTTTTAAAAACTCTTCCCTTGGTGCGTATAATCTCAAAACGGCAAAACTTTATAATTTTTTTTTTCTATTCGGCTATTTTAGGTCTAATATCAATGGCCTAATATGTCATATTTTAATTTCAATAAAAACTAGCCAAAAAGACAATTAGAATAATTGAATGTTACTTATAGTAAGTATATTATATTATTAAGTTGTAGAAATCGTTACTTTAATGAATAAATATCTAAACAAAAGAAAAGAAGGCATAGACCTCTATACTACTATAATTTAGTTTCTTTAATAGTCCTTCCTTCCTAAATATCAAGAACAACTTACTAATTACTTATTAATATGCCTCTAAATTACTGAAAAAAATAAGAAAATTATAGGCCACGCATTCGCCAAAATATAAAAATATTAAACTGAAATTTTAACACGTTACAAAATATACATGGCAAAGGTAAAACGGACTATATATTTTTAGTTACAATACATTTCATTGGACGATTTAAGCATTAAATACGAATTTTTTTAATTTTTCACAGACCATGCAAATGCATGTCAAAATCAGTTTTATACGGAAAAACGTATTAAAATATGTGTCTAAATGTCGCAAAAATGCCAGTTTTTCTTGGGAGATTGGAAACAGTCTGGACCAACTGTTCTGGATACAATTAAATGGACTATATTTTTTAATTTATACTAATGGATTTTATTATAAAATTATAACATGGAATAACATAAAAACTTATTATTCTTCTTGACGTCTGTCTATTCATTTCCATAACAACCTCTCGTCGTCTTCTAGACGTAGGAATCTCTTGCGCGGTGGGTCATGCACGCTTTGAACTTAGAATTCTTAGCTAAGCCCGAACATTCCGCCCGCCTTGAAGAATTCTAGTCTCTTCAACACAATACTTTACAATCTTTACAAGTTACTACAACAATATGCATTGCAATAAAAGCAAAAATTAATAGTCAATTGGTAAACCACAAATACTATTAACGGATCGTCTAAATATTCCGGATGACGTTTTTACATCCACTACTCTTATTACATTGTCGTTTCCCGGGACAAATCCCCCAATTAGGCCTAACTGCCAGTTCAGTGTCGCGGAATTTTCACACTTTACTAGTACTAGACTGTCCAGTTTAAGCAACTGATTTGACTTCTTCTTCCATTTGGTACGGCATTGTAGTTCTGAAATATATTCTTTCTGCCATCGGCTCCAGAAGTGTTGTATAATGGACTGGAGGTGCTCATAAAACTTAAGTCGGTTCTAGGGTATCTCCATTAAGTTATGTTCAGGAAGTGCAGTAAAAGTTCTTCCAATCATAAAATGTGCAGGTGTCAACGCTACAAGGTCCTCAGGGTCAGATGATAGGGGGATAAAGGACGGCTATTAAGGACAGCTTCAATTTGACATAGTATGGTAGCAAAATCCTCAAAAGTATACGAGTTCTGTCCTAGTACCCGGTTGAGATGATGTTTAACGCTTTTAACTCCGGCTTCCCAAATTCCGCCAAAACTAGGTGCTCGGGCCGGTATAAAATGCCAACAGATGCGTTCTAAAGCTAACTGTTCCTTGATATATTCGGAATTCGACTTCAAAAAGTCATATATGCTTAATAATTCATTATTACTACCAACAAAGTTTGAACCGTTATCGCTATAAATGTTAGCTGGTTTACCACGGCGACTGACAAAACGTTTTAAAGTTGCTATAAAAGTATCTGTACTAAGTCCGGAGACTAGTTCTAAGTGAACTGCTTTAGTACACATACATACAAAGAGGCAAACGTAAGCCTTGGTTATTTTAGCACCACGGGTTTTACGGTCTTTTATATAAAATGGTCCCCCATAGTCAACTCCGACATTTAAAAATGGCAAATACACATTTGTGCGCACATCAGGTAAATTTCCCATTAAATAATTAGAATTGGAGGGTTTTACCTTAAAACATATTATACAACCACTTACAATTTTTTTGCAAAGATTACGCCCATCTATTGGCCAAAATCTCTCTCTTACAGAGCACAACAACATTTGACTTCCACAATGTAATAAACGTTTATGCTCTTGTCTCATAATAAGTTCCGTAAAAACATGAGATTTTGGCAACAAAATTGGGTGCTTTTTATCAAAACTATAGGACGAATTTTTGAGCCTACCACCAACTCTTATTAAATTATTATGTAAAAACGGATTAAGAGATAAAATTTTACTCTTTTGATTTAAAGGCTTACCTTTACTTAAACAATTATAATCGTCTACAAAGGATTCCCTTTGCACTACCAAAACTATCACATTAAGAGCGTTGTCTAGTTCATTTGAACTTAAGGACTCAAAATTTCTTTGTTCTTTCTTACATTTAGCATTTTGAATAAATCTATAAATATAAGCCAAAACCCTCTGAATTTTATAAAGAGATGAATATTTACTTAAAGGAAAATTAACAATACTATTTTTTTCTGCTACTTCTGTAGCAATATTACAAGACACCCTTTGTTCGGGAACATCAACATTATCAGGACAAAGATTTGAGCACCATTTTTCTTTTTGAAACAAAAGAAAATCTGGACCAGACCACCACGATTTGTCGGCCAGATTAGCCAACAAAACGGCACCGCATAACTCTAGCCGGGGCAGACTAACTTGCTTAAGAGGACTAACACGCGATTTAGCACATAATAAATTAGATGTTATCCTACCAGATAAAAATATACATCTTATATATAAACAAGCGCCATATGCCCTTTCACTACTATCAGAAAACCATGTAATTCTATTTTTACACATTCTGAGAAACAAACATTTCTAGGAATATTGAATCTATTAATAATATTTAAATCCTTTATAAAATTAGACCACTGATTATGTAATTCAAGGGGCACAGGATCATCCCAATCACTTTTTAACTTCCATAAATCCTGAATAATTAATTTTCCTGTAATAACGACGGGTCCCAGTAAACCCAAAGGGTCAAATATTTGACACATGAGTGACAAAATGGTTCGTTTTGTAACACACCTTTCATTCATATCAGAGTTTATTACAAACTGGATTAAATCCCTGTTAGCATTCCAATATATACCCAGAGTTTTATTTTGTTCATTTTCACCAATATGTAACACGCTCACATCTACAGGGTGTCCGGGAAAATGTGGGAAATCTCCCGGATATGAAAAAAACACGTGAAAAGAGTACTACAAGTTCATATAAACTTTTTCATATCGGCCTCCTCTTCGGAGATATGGGCTCCCAAAGAGCTCCAATGAAAT
The DNA here is from genome assembly GCA_963971165.1 of Philopedon plagiatum. Classification (NCBI taxonomy): domain Eukaryota; kingdom Metazoa; phylum Arthropoda; class Insecta; order Coleoptera; family Curculionidae; genus Philopedon; species Philopedon plagiatum. The sequence continues at coordinate 38,620,952 of OZ020195.1, forward strand.
CAAGTTTTTTACACATAATTATTGAACCACCAGGTATATTCCAATTTTTTTTTAATATGATGTATACCAGGTTAGACCCTTCAAATTACTATCCAAGAAAGTATTGTGAAGTACTCACAGCTGCAGGGACGGACTAGCTCTGCCACTCATGACCCCATTTTTTTTACGCCCTATCTGATAAGAACTTTGGACCACGTTTTTTACATACCTTTAACTATTGACTAAAAATTAAGTACTCTTCATTCATGTCGTTAATCCTAACCGTTTTCGAAAAAAACGTCATTTTATTTACACTGTTAGTCCCCTAACTTCTGTCGGGTTGAATATGAAAAAGAGGAATTTTTCCCTGTCGCCAACATAGTTTCAATAAAACGTTAAAATTTAACTGCTTAGTTAAAAACTTCGTGAAAGGGTTCAACATGGGCCCCGTGAAGTCTTATACACTCGCGGGCACGACGACCTGAGGACTGCTGTACCCGCCACAATAACCCAGCATTGTTCCTTATTTGATCACAATGGAACGTGATTCTCCGTAGAAGTTCCTCCCTACTATCGACGGGAGTAGAATACACCAAGGTTTTGAGGTGTCCCCACAGGTAAAAATCCAACGGCGTTAGGTCGGGAGATCGAGGAGGCCTGGCAATAGGTCCTCCCCTACCTATCCAACGGTTTGGATAGACGTTATTCAGGTGCTCCTGCACAGCAACGCTGAAATGAGGTGGTGTTCCTTCGTGCATGTAGTACACGTTTCGGCGGATTTCAAGTAGTAAGTGCTCTACTAAATCATGAAAAGCGTTCTGGAGGAATTCCAAATAAAGTTGTCCTTTCAGTCGTACCGGCAATACGAATGGTCCAATCAAAAAGTTGCCAATGATTCCTGCCCAGACATTAATTGATTGGAACCGATGTTGACGATGCGAAACAATAATTGCATGAGGATTTTCATCAGCCCATACATGTGAGTTGTGTAAATTCATGCTTCGTCCGTGAAGAGAATCTTCTGGCTTCCAAAGCATTGCAAGATGCAAGACCATACATCAGTGCATATCTGCATACTCAATAAACGTGTTATTTCGAATTATTTCACAATTAATTTCACCACGAAATCAGCGATGTGAAAGTTGACAAGTTCTAAAATGCAGGATATTTATTTCTTTCGTACCTAGTAACGTTTGCAACAACAATACTTTGTTTTTGGGGCCGATAAAATAAAACGCACATTTTTTGCGAACCTAGGTCGAATTGCAATTCACAGAATTAGACGTATCTGTTATCGAAATACGCCAAATACATGATGTAAATAATATGACGTTTTTTCGAAAACGGTTAGGATTAACGACATGAATGAAGAGTACTTAATTTTTAGTCAATAGTTAAAGGTATGTAAAAAACGTGGTCCAAAGTTCTTATCATACAGGGCGTAAAAAAAATGGGGCCATGAGTGTCAGAGCTAGTCCGTCCCTGCAGCTGTGAGTACTTCACAAGACTTTCTTGGATAGTAATTTGAAGGGTCTAACCTGGTATATATCATATTAAAAAAAAATTGGAATATACCTGGTGGTTCAATAATTATGTGTAAAAAACTTGATTTCATTGGAGCTCTTTGGGAGCCCATATCCCCGAAGAGGAAGCCTATGCGAAAAAAGTTTATATGAACTTGTAGTACTCTTTTCACGTGTTTTTTTTTCATATCCGGGAGATTTCCCACATTTTCCCGGACACCCTGTATATCGTTATTAAGTCTAAAATCCCTTAATAGATTTTTATTGTTACAAAGCCATTTTCTAAGCCCAAAACCTGTCGTAAATAAAATATATGAAACATCCTTTTGTATATTTACAAGTTCAGTTACTGTGTCTGCACCAGTTAGCAAGTCATCCATATAAAAATCATTTAAAATTACTTCACTTGCAACTGGAAATTTAGAATTATTTTGAATAGCCAACTCAGTCAGACATCTTACCGCTAAATAAGGTGCAGATGCAGTACCATATGTAACAGTTTGCAATTCATAACACTCTAATTGTTCACTAGGCTCCTGTCGCCAGAATATTTTTATGTACTTAGTATGATCTTTACTCATTAACACTTGCCTATACATTTTTGATACATCAGCAGTCATGACAAAAGCATATTTAATAAAATAGAGAATATATCTTGCTGTAGCTTTGGCCCGCAGTATTGAACATCATTTAAACTTAGTCCTGAAGAGGATTTTGCTGATGCATCAAAAGCCACCCTACATTTAGTAGTCAAACTACTAGTCTTTATGACCGCATGATGCGGTAAATAAAATTCTTTACCATCATCATCTTTCATATCAAGTTTTTTCATGTGTCCCAAATCTATATATTCATTCATAAATTTTGAATATTCCGTTTTTAATTCCAAATTTTTTGCTAATTTAGTCTCCAAAGATTGGAACCTGCTTAAAGCCAACTTTCTACTATTACCTAACTTGGTTACCGAAACTTTAAACGGCATCTCAACTATGAATCTACCTGTTTTATCTCTAATAGTAGTTTTCTTAAAGTTTTCTTCACAGATCTCTTCACTTTTAGATAACAAGGGCTGACTATTATGTACTTCCTCTAGTTCCCAAAATTTAACTATATGTTTATCTAAAGAACAGCTTTCATTAATATTTAAATGAGCAACAGAGAAGTTACACTTTGACTTATAATTTAAACATAAAGGTCCAGCTATAATCCAACCCAATTCACTATTTTGTAAAACAGGTAAATTCTTACCTAAACGCTCTTGCCCTAAACAAAATATATTCCAAAATATGCCTGAGCCCAACAACATATCGATTTCTCCCGGTATATTATAATTTGGATCGGCTAGTTGTATGTTACTAGGAATATTCAAAATATTTTTGTCAAAATACAATAATGGCAACTTATCAGTTATCTGAGGCAAAATCAGACAATTAATATTAACTTTAAAGTTATTATAACAAGATCCAATACAAATATTAACCTGTTCATTTACTTTCGATAATGACAAACCAACACCTCTTACAACATGATTTATTTTATTTGGTGTTAAATTAAGCCTCTTACTTAATGATTCTGAAATAAAATTGCTCTGAGAGCCACTGTCTAACAATGCACGACATAAAATAAATGTGTCGTCAATAAATATTTTAATAACTACTGTTGACAATAAGACCTGAGACTTACCACTATTATTGGCAACGTTGCACTCAAGAATTGTCTGGCTGCTGACGCTCTCGCGGATTTCGCCGACTCCCGCATGAATGACGGCACTCGACGCGCTTCGAGAGGAATCCAACGAATTTGACTCAGTGGCAGGACTTGCAGCATTACTTACCGTACCAATATTTGAGTCATTTTTAACACCAGAATAATTTTCAATATGTAATAATACATTATGTGGTTTTTTACATTTATTACACTTTTGAGAAGGGCATTGCCAAAAAGAATGACCGGGACGGAAACAATTTAAACAAAGTCTTAGCCTTTTAATTAAACTTCTCCTGTCTGATACATTTAAATTTAAAAGCATAGGACAAGAAGTAATACCATGTTCTTCCTTACACAGTTATAGCATGATGTTTTTGGCTTTTCCAACGCCGGAAAAGAAGAACTGTGGCCGGGTTTGTATGCAAAACCTTTGTTTGGTTTATTTTTACTAAACTCTAATTTTTCCAAAATTTCACACTTATTTTTTAAAAAGGTTTTCATATCATTCCAAGTAGGCAAATCACCATTATATTGGTATGACTCCCAGTCTCTTTTTGTAACGCTGTCAAACTTATTTGACACTATGTAAATCATAAGGCGATCCCAATACTCAGTTTTTTCGCCCATAGAACTTAAGGCTTGTAAATGCTCATTAACATTGTCAAATAAATGTCTTAAACTAGTATGACACTCTTTTACTACCGGTGGATATTCAAAAATAGCTCTTAAGTGGTTATGCACTATAATTTTTTTGTTCTCATACCTATCAGCTAATAGGTTCCAAGCAATTTTATAATTTTGTGACCAAATTTCCACCGAGTTAATTAACTGTAATGGATCCTTGTCCAATGAAGATCTAAGATAATATAATTTTTGAATATCTGTCAAATATTCATTACTGTCAACTAAACTCAAAAATATCTCTTTAACATTTAACCAGTTTTCATAATTGCCTTTAAATGTCGGAATCTGTATGGGAGGCAGCTTTACAACAGACTTAAAATTAATATTGTTAGGGCCGTTGTTTTGAGAAGATACTGTCGAGTTATTGGAATGTTGTTTAAATTTATCACAGATTGCGCTAGCTTTACTTATCAATTCAAAATACTTATCCTCAAAATTTTGACATTCTGTCTCGTCGGTTTTTTCGTCCAAAATTTCAATCTGACTTTGAATATCGTTAAACTCATCCCAAACAGGACTAATCTTTTCTATCCGACTATTTAATTGCGAAACAATCAAATCATCTATACTATTTAAATCCAAACTATTAAAATACGTTTCAAAACGCGTCAATCTACCCTTAAGTATACCCCTTTTTTGAACTAATATCCCCATTTCCGCCTTGGCCGCCGCCATTTGCTCCTCGTTGGCCATACTAAATCAAATTAAATAGGCAAAAACAGGATAAAAGGTATATAAAATACACATAAGGAATTAGGGAATCAATATAAAGGAACGGACTTACTGAGGTTTAAGGAACTCCCTGAGGACTAAGTACTCAATAAACCATATAATACAGTGAGCACCTCCTGAATTCCCAACACGCAGCTTCACACAATGACAATGACGGCTTCCTTTTCAATCTTGCACAAATAACCAATTGCTAATTCGGCTCTTTTGGACCAATGTTCTGGATACAATTAAATGGACTGTATTTTTTAATTTATACTAATGGATTTTATTATAAAATTATAACATGGAATAACATAAAAACTTATTATTGTTCTTGACGTCTGTCTATTCATTTCCATAACAACCTCTCGTCGTCTTCTAGACGTAGGAATCTCTTGCGCGGTGGATCATGCACGCTTTGAACTTAGAATTCTTAGCTAAGCCCGAACACCAACTTCGACTTAAAATTTACCGGGCAAGGGAATTAGGGACCTTATACTTTCAGTAGAAAGACATTTCATTTCATAATATACCGATTAAATACCATTTTAATCGATTTTCCTATGACGCTACAAAGCATCATTGAAGATTCCAATATAGAGCTCAGTGGCTTCGAAAAAATCCAGAAATATGCATTTTATTTTCTAACCATGAGCGTGTATACCTTTGGGACAATATATTAATTATTATTGAATCATTTTAATTTAATTTTAGGGAAATGACTTGATTCGGATCGTTTTAAAGTAACCAGAACGATTCGAAAACACATTTTATACCTTTCGGGCATGTGAATGGTTGTACATATGTCTACAGGGTGTCCGAAAAGTATTTGTATGCGCAAATATCTGTCATTAGCAAGAAGAGAAGAATAATTGAGCCTTATTTCAAGGAAATCGTAAATTTTTTATTCCTTTGTGTGGTTGTTTAAGTTTGTATGTATACAGAATGTCCAAAAAGTCTTTGTATGCGCAAATATCTTTGTCATTAGAACGAAGAAAAACTTAAATGAGTCTTATTTCAAGGAAAACGTAAATTTTTTATTCCTTTGTGTGGCTGTTTATATGTTGGTATGTATACAGAATGTCCAAAACGTCTTTGTATGCGCAAACATCTTTGCAATTAGTACGAATATAAACGTAATTGAGCCGGTTTTCAATCGCAAAAATATAAAAATATAAAATATTTAAATTACTGTGTCGTGTTTGTTGTGTTTGTATGTATGTACAGTACAGGATGTCCGAAAAGTCTTTGTATGGACAAATTCCTTTGCTATTTGTACAACTATAAACTTAATTGTCGAATTTAAAGCAAATCGTATATATTTGCATTTCTATGTGTACGGAAATATATGTCTGTATACAGGCTGTCCAATAAGTGTTGGTTTGAGCAAATACTCCTAGTAGTACCGGGATAAATGTAATTAAACCGGATTTCATGCAAATCGATTATATTTGTTTTTATATGTGTTGTATATACGTATACAGGGTGTCCGAAAAGTCTTGGTATGGGCAAATACTTCTACTAGTACTACCGAGATAAACCTAATTAATTCGGATTTTAAGTATATCGACTATATTCCTATTTAAACGTGTGGGTGTTAGTTTGAATGTATACAGGGTGTCCAAAAAGTCTTGGTATGGGAAAATGCTTGCACTAGTACCAAGATGAACTTAACTAATTCAGATTTTAAGTACATCGACTATATTCCTATTTAAACGTGTTAGTGTTAGTGTGAATGTATACATGGTATCCAAAAAGTCTTGGTATGGGCAAATACTTCTATTATTACTTAGATAAACTTTATTTGGTCGGATTTCACGCAAATCGAATACATTTGTATTAATATGTGTTTATGTTTGTATGTGTGTATACAGGGTGTCCGAAAAGTTTTTTGTTGGCAAAAATAGTTTCTACGTGTGGTGTTCGTATGTGTGTGGCGACACGGTTACGAAGGGCGGTCTATTCTGCATCATCAGTCCGAAGGAGTGTGATATCTTCCTTAATACATGCTCTAGCAACACGAAATTTTCAGGGCATGACAATGATGATATTAACGACCTTATAGAGCCCCCTCGGAGGGCGATTAGGCGGTCTACCCGTACTTTAGAAACCGCCTTTCAGACCGGTCTCTATAACGCCCCGTCACTCAGAAAAATATTCGTTGGTTGGGGAATCGGGTTTTTCCACAATCTCAATTTTTTTTCTCCGAGATGGTTGCAGGTGGAAGGTTCAAATTTTCTGGGTTAATAGAGGGATAATGCATCTAGCTTCGATACCAAAATTCAGTTACACAGGGCGTATCGTTTCGGACTTATTAAACGTCAAAGTCGAAATTTCCGCGATATCGTATGAAATCGATTACAGGCTGCAAAACTTAATTAAATCGATTTAGATTTTCGGAGGTTGTAGAGGACCGGGAGCTTCAGAACCCTATTGAAACTGTCGGTATTCGGAAAATGGGAAGTCATACTTTTGAATTTTTTTATGTCGAAAAATGCTGTTTGCAGACTCCTTTTTGGCGCTAAATAACGTGAAGCCGGAACGCCGGACAGAAAAACGGATTTGAACATAAAACTAAAGAATCTCAAATACTTTCTTTTTGCAATACATTTACGTATACCTAAAACGACTGGAAATTGGACAAATTTGGGAAAAACTGGAAATTACGAATTTTAATGCAAATTTTTGACGGTTGTCAATTTTTTTGGGGGTCAAAATGAATTCAAATCGAAATCCCATGTACCTTATCGGAAAGACCTCGCCGAACTACGTTATAAACGAATTTTTTGGTTCCTTCATTCTTAATAGGAAAGGAGCAATCGATAATTACATTTAGATTTTTTACGATTTTTTTTCATGACATCTCTACATTCGAATCACTCTGTATCTTTTCCTGTCTAATTTATTCCGGCTTTTTCAACGCTATCCCTTGGGGATATAATCAGGCTTTAAAATGAACCCAGAATGGATGATCTAGGGCCGGATTTAGGGGGTAAAAACTCATTTTTTCTGTTTTTTTCCATCAAAATTCATCTTTAAATGGCATTATGTATTATTTCTCTTATTTAACAATTCTTTTTTGGTTTATTTTCTTCCTACATCATCTGAGAACACTCCACACTAATTAAAATTGCATATTTTTGAGTTAAAGTTATAAATAAAAAGCTCTTTTAGCATCGGTGCAGGAAAAATTTTAAAAAATGCATATATTAATAGTCTGCCTTGGAAAATCAGTTGAAGCAGCCTATCTTTACGTCGAAATTAAAAAATATGACCTGTCAGAATTATGCAAAAATGTCAGTATTTTTAGTGATTTTGGAAAGATCCTGGGCCCATTTCGGCTTGGAATATACATGGAAAAGACAGAATGGACTTTATATTTTTAATTACGGTTCATTTCATTGGACGATTTAAGCATTAAAGACCAATTTTTTTTATCTTTCTGAGACCCTGCAAATGGATTTAAAAATCAGTTTATACGGAGAAATGTATTAAAATATGAAGGGTCTAAATGTTGCCAAAATGCCAGTTTTTCTTGCGAGAATTTTAGGGTTTCTGGACCGTTTTGGGCTTGAAAAATACAGGGCAAGGCCTCTATAGACCTTCCCGTGTGAATTCCGGAACATATAACTTGAAAAATTGGGCATTCAGTTTCAGTACCATTTTTAACAATATATAGGTGACGCTGCAAGGCATCATAGAATGGTTTTATCCCATTAGGTAGTATATGGGGTAAATCACAATGATGGGTCTGATTAAAAATTTGCTTAGGTTTGTTATTATTTGAGAACGGCTTATTCGATTAAATCGAGTGAGGTGGCAATCGAAAGGGAAGGAAGTAAGCAATTTTCATATTTCAAAATAATTTCGACATTTCGGTGGCATGACGACGAACGACTAGCTATTTTCGTTAATTTTTGAGTTGGACAGTTGAAAGTTGATATATGGGAAGAATTCGGTCAATTACTCAAAATTCTATATGTAAAATTTTGATTCGCATGGTTTCTATAGCTACGATTATGGATAAAGTTGCCAATTTCTAACTCACGCACCGCTGATCTGATTGAAACGAGTGAGGTGGCAATCGATTGGCAAGGAAGTAAGCTACTTTTTTATGTGAAAATAATTTTGACATTTCGTTGCCGTGACGACGAACAATTTGCTATTCCCGGTATTTATTGAGTTGGAGATTGGAAATTTGATATATGGGAAGAATTCGGTCAATCATTTAAAATTATATATGTAAATTTTGATTCGCGTGGTTTCTATAGCAACAATTAATGATAAAGTTGACAATTTCTAACTCACGCACGGCTTATCTGATTGAAACGAGTGAGGTGGCAATCGAAAGGGAAGGGAGTAAGCTACTTTGTTATGTGAAAATAATTTTGATTTTGTGTTGCCGTGACGACGAATAATTTGCTATTTCCGTAATGTATTGAGTTGGATGGTTGAAATTTGATATCTGGGAACAATTCGGGCACTCGTTCAAAAATATATCTGTAAAAATCGATTCCCATGGTTGGCATAGCTACAATTAAGGATAAAGTTAACAATTTCTAACTCACGCACGGCTTATCTGATTGCAACGACTGAAGTGGCAATCGAAAGGGAAGGAAGTAAGCTACTTTTTTATGTGAAAATATTTTTGATTTTCCGTTGCCGTGACGACGAATAATTTGCGATTTCCGTAAAGTATTGAGTTGGATAGTTGAAATTTGTTATCTGGGAAGAATTCGGTTAATCATTCAAAAATATATCTGTAAAAATCGATTCCCATGGTTTCTATAGCAACGATTAAGGATAAAGTTGACAATTTTTAACTCACGCACGGCTTATCTGATTGAAACGACTGAAGTGGCAATCGAAAGGGAAGGAAGTAAGCTACTTTTTTATGTGAAAATAATTTTGATTTTCCGTTGCCGTGACGACGAATAATTTGCGATTTCCGTAATGTATTGAGTTGGATATTTGAAATTTGTTATCTGGGAAGAATTCGGTCAATCATTCAAAAATATATCTGTAAAAACCGATTCCCATGGTTTCTATAGCAACGATTAAGGATAAAGTTGACAATCTCTAACTCACGCACGGCTTATCTGATTGAAACGACTGAAGTGGCAATCGAAAGGGAAGGAAGTAAGCTACTTTTTTATGTGAAAATAATTTTGATTTTCCGTTGCCGTGACGACGAATAATTTGCTATTTCCGTAATGTATTGAGTTGGATAGTTGAAATTTGATATCTGGGAAGAATTCGGTCAATCATTCAAAAATATATCTGTAAAAATCGGTTCCCATGGTTTCTATTGCAACGATTAAGGATAAAGTTGACTATTTCTAACTCACGCACGGCTTATCTGATTGAAACGACTGAAGTGGCAATCGAAAGGGAAGGAAGTAAACTACTTTTTTATGTGAAAATAATTTTGATTTTCCGCTGCCGTGACGACGAATAATTTGCTATTTCCGTAATGTATTGATTTGGATAGTTGTGTACTATGTGTCGTGTTTGTTGTGTTTGTATGTATGTATAGTACAGGGTGTCCGAAAAGTCTTTGTATGGACAAATACCTTTGCTATTTGTACAAATATAAACTTAATTGTCGGATTTAAAGCAAATTGTATACATTTGCATTTCTATGTGTACGGAGGTATATGTCTGTATACAAGCTGTCCAAAAAGTCATTGTTGGAGCAAATACTCCTAGTAGTACCAGGATAAATGTAATTAAACCGGATTTCATGCAAAATCGATTATATTTGTTTTTATATGTGTTGTATATACGTATACAGGGTGTTCGAAAAGTCTTGGTATGGACAAATACTTCTAATAGTACCGAAATAAACATAATTAATTCGGATTTTAAGTAAATCGACTATATTCCTATTTAAACGTGTGGGTGTTAGTTTGAATGTATACAGGGTGTCCGAAAAGTCTTGGTATGGGATTCCTATTATTACTTAGATAAACTTTATTAGGTCGGATTTCACGCAAATCGAATACATTTGTATTAATATGTGTTTATGTTTGTATGTATGTATACAGGGTGTCCGAAAAGTTTTTCGTTGGCACAAATAGTTTCTACGTGTAGGCGTTTTTATTTATGTAGCGATACGGTTACGAAGGGCGGTCTATTCTCCATCATCAGTCCGAAAGAGTGTGATATCTTCCTTAATAGATGGCCTAGCAACACGAAATTTTCAGGGCGTGACAATGATGATATTACCGACCTTATAGAGCCCCTCGGGGGGCGATTAGGCGGTCTATGCACCCTAGTATAGAGCGCCTTTCAGGCCGCTCTATATTCCGAGCCGTTGGTCAGAAAAATGTGTGTGTGTGGCCGTATGTTGTCGTCCGTTTCGACATTTTCACCTTTTCAATTTTTTTTTTCTCGAAAACGGTTAGAGGGGTGCAACCAAATTTTCTGGGTTAATAGAGGGATAGTGCGACTAGCTTCGGTAAAAAATTCAGTTATACAGGGTGTTCCGTTTCGGAGATATAAAACGTCAAAGTCGAAATTTCAGCGATTTCCGTTGAAATCGGGTACAGGTCGCAAAACTTAATTAAATTGATTTAAATTTTCGGAGGTTGTGGAGGACCGGGAGCTTCAGAACCCTATTGAAACTGGCGGTATTCGGAAAATGGGAAGTAATTCTTTTGAATTTTTTTATGTCGAAAAATGCCATTTGTAGACCCCATTTTGGCACTGAATATAATTAAACGTGTGGGTGTTAGTTTGAATGTATAGAGGGTGTCCAAAAAGTCTTGGTATGGGAAAATGCTTGCACTAGTACCAAGATGAACTTAACTAATTCAGATTTTAAGTAAATCGACTATATTCCTATTTAAAAGTGTGGGTGTTAGTTTGAATGTATACAGGGTGTCCAAAAAGTCTTGTATGAGCAAATACTCCTATTATTATTTAGATAAACTTTATTAGGTCGAATTTCAAACAAATCGAATATATTTGTATTAATATGTGTTTATGTTTGTATGTATGTATACAGTAGGGTGGATCGAAAAAATCTTTTTTTGGATTTTCAGTTGACCTTACCTGGCGAAAGTTGTCAGTAGATATCATGATTGCTTCAGCCAAATCTCAGAAATTTCGAACATCATCTTCAGGTTCCCCGCGAGTGTCAAAGTTTAGGGAAAATGTCAATTTTTTACCTTTACCAAAAAAATAACGGAATGTTTTTCTTTAATTATTTTACTTGGGCTGATATGCCCAATCAATGTTGTATTATTAAAAGAAAGCTCGGAATTTTTGATAAACATCTAGAGGTTCCACTGCTGTATACAAATTAAGAAAAAAATTAAAATAAAAAACTTTTTAAAAAAATATATTTTGTGTAATTTTTGTTAAGCAAATGATTTTTGTTTTGCTTGACAGACGAAACAAAATCATTTTTTGGTATTAAAATATGGAAGCTTGTTCCTAGAGTCTATTTTGGCCCTAATGAATCGGTCTCTAGCTTCTTGGCCTGAAAGAGCTAGAGAAGCCTCTGTTACAAGCTTAATACTCCTCTCCACAGCTTGGGTATGGCATAAATTTTAAAATATGCCTCTTCCTACATTTCTTGCCACACCCAAGCTCTGGAGAGGAGTATTAAGCTTGTAACAGAGGCTTCTCTAGCTGTTTCAGGCCAAGAAGCTAGAGACGGATTCATTAGGGCCAAAATAGACTATAGGAACAAGCTTCCATATTTTAATACCACAAAATGATTTTGTTTCGTCTGTCAAGCAAAACAAAAATCATTTGCTTAACAAAAATTACACAAAATATATTTTTTTAAAAAGTTTTTTATTGTAATTTTTTTTCTAAAAATAGTATACAGCAGGGGAACCTCTAGATGCTTATCAAAAATTCCGAGTTTTTTTTTAATAATACAACATTGATTGGGCATATCAGCCAAAGTAAAATAATTAAGAAAAACATTCCGTTATTTTTTTGGTAAAGGTAAAAAATTGACATTTTCCCTAAACTTTGACAATCGCGGGGAACCTGAAGATGATGTTCGAAATTCTGAGATTTGGCTAAAACAATCATGATATCTACTGACAACTTTCGCCAGGTAAGGTCAACTGAAAATCCAAAAAAAGATTTTTTCGATCCACCCTAGTATACAGGGTATCCGAAAAGTCTTGGTATGGGCAAATCCTTGTACTAGTACCGAGATAAACCTACTTAATCCGATTTTAAGTAAATCGACTATATTCCTATTTAAACGTGTGGGTGTTAGTTTGAATGTATACGGGGTGTCCAAAAAGTCTTGGTATGGGCAAATACTCCTATTATTACTTAGATAAACTTTATTAGGTCGGATTTCACGCAAATCGAATACATTTGTATTAATATATATTTATGTTTGTATGTATGTATACAGGGTGTCCGAAAAGATTTTTTTGGCAAAAGTAGATTCTATGTGTGGTGTTTGTATGCGTGTAGCGACATGGTTACGAAGGGCGGTCTATTCTGCATCATCAGTCCGTAGGTGTGTGATATCTTCCTTAATACATGGCCTAGAAACACGAAATTTTCAGGGCATGACAATGATGATATTACCGACCTTATAGAGCCCCCTCAGGGGGCGATTAGGCGGTCTACCCGTACTAGTTTATGATATAAATGTTAAAAGTACAATTTACGGCACGAATTTAAAAGTTTGCAAATGAGCGAGCGAATTCTGCAATTCAAATGAGTGCCTTAAAAGTACTTTTAACACAAATATCATACAAATTTTTTCTACAAACATCAATAAAAAACAATAACACAATTACAATTTTTAGAAATTTTAACATATTGGAAACACATAGTTTTAAGTAGTATCGTAGATATAATATAAAATTATTAAGTTGACATTTGTCAAAAAACCTGACAACCATTGTTGTCGTCGTAGTTGTTGTTGTTGCTGTTGCTGAGGGGTATATTGAAGATTCTTGGAAACTAAGAATTCTATTGCCCGAAAACTGCTTACTGTGCAAAGAACAGAAGATGTTGCCTCAGCGTCAACTGGAATGCGGTTGTTTCTATTCAATCCTCCTCAACCACAGAGGGTGGTAGACCTGTGGAAGGAATTTGCTTTTCAAGTTGTTTGAATTGGACCATTAATATTAACGTTAATAAATAAAATACAAATATAATTTGATGTTTCCTTTTAAAATATTACATTTCTCTTTTAACACTAGCGCCATAGGTACTTTTAACACTAGTGTCATAAAGTAACATTTTTAAGGCCTCTGCGGGTGTTATAAAATGCATTTTTAACACGTTTGTAGAAAAAAAAAATATTTCTAAATAATGCCCCGCTCATATTCCCATCGAAGTTATTATTTTGGACCAGAATTAATGATTATATTCCACGATTTAAATCCATCTTAATTCCACCTAATGATGTTTTAAGGCTAACAAGAAAAGCTCTTAAGCAAGAATTTTCTACATCCATACTGTCAAACTTTTTTGTCTTTTGTAGTATATCTGCTAGGATTTACCAAGTAGGTACAGTGTTTTGTCTATTTTGTCCTGCTTATTTAATCGTAATTTCGCCGATTGAAGTTTTATGAGAGAAATAACTGAAACAGCTTTTTATTTCTACAGAGTATAAAAAATTTAAGGGGGGGATACGGCTGGGAATTTCTCCAAGAATGTTAGATGTATCATTTTTGGGGTTATTGTGGTCCGAAAATCTAATTTTGTCTAACAGATGGTAAAAAAATTATCGGCGAGGGGGGATAAAAAGAGAGCGATGACAATTTCTTTCAAAAATGTGGACCAATATGCCATTTTTAGGGATATTAAGGTCTTATTTTGTGTACTATATGTTAAGAAAATTAACGTGTTTGTGCGTGGGGGGGGGGGGGGGGGGGGGGGGGGGTGGAGCGAATGCCAATTTCATCAAAAACGTTAACTAATTTATCATTATCGGGATTATTGAGGTCAGAAAATCCAATTTTCTCTAACAGAACGGCTGAAAAATCCTCTAAAAATGATAACGAATATGTCAGTTTCGGGATTATTGAGGTCAGTAAATCTAATTTTGTCCCACATATGGTAAACAAAATTACCGGGGGGGGGGGGGATAAAAAGAAGCGCCTGGAAATCTTTCCACAAAATGTTGGAAATGTTGGACGTCGGGGAATATCTTCAAAAATGTTAACTAATATGTAATTTTTGGGGTTATTGAGGTCAGAAAATCTAAAATAACACGGCCATTACAAATTTAAAGAGGGGGAGATAATATGAAGTCGGGCAAGATAGGTACACTAAAAAGAAAAAAACATCATGTTCTCATAAAAATGAACAAAATTAAGTTGACCATTAACCGCAGTAATAAATACGTGATAATATTATTTCATACTTTTCAGTGCTTTTCCTTCTGTGAGTTGGTTCATTTTTTTGAAAAACAAAGAAATATTTTTTAGGAGCAATAATTCATAATACAACCTGACAAAATCTAATATTATTTCATTTCATTTACCTTTTCTATCAGTTACCTGGGTCGACCCCGATTTTTGCGTCATTGTGTCATATTGAAATCCGGTCGCTAGATATAACTAACCTAAACCTAACATAACTCATGTTTCATGTATTCGTAATCATGACATCAAAACTACACTATTATCTCCTTATACCACGCGGATGAAGTCGCGGGGGGAAGCTAGTATATCATAAAAGCTAAGATAGGAAGCAGAGTTTTTATGTCACCGGAATCTATAGCTTGAAAATTAATGAGAGAAAGCTATTGCAATGTAAATGAACATTTTTAACACGCTGTAGCACAAGAATTAAGTGGCCGCTGAAAACAAAATAAAAAAATTTCAAATACAAAGTTGCTTATCAGAGTTCTTGTGATATGACAGCACTTTATGAAATTAAACTATCAGTTTAAAGACAAAACCTATGTTATGAATGTTATGATACATGTTTGAAATAGTAGACCAGTAGATAGTACCAGTATCCGTGTGACATGAAAGACGGGAAAAGCAGTTTATGAACATATAATGAACGATATTTTTCAATACACCTGTCTGAAAATAACACAAAATAAATAAACAAACATTCAATTATTAATTAATATTATTATAGGCCAATCATTAGAGCAAAAAAAAAGGTCATATATTGACAAAAAGACTAGTAGAAAACCACCTGTGTCATCATTTAAAATATAGTCCGTAGATGTATTCGGATATGTTTTCGACTCTCAACTCTCATTAGTTAATTTGTTGTTAACATTTTAGTGCAAAAAAACGCGTTTTTTTTTTGGTTTTTTGCTTATAAAACGAAAATCCAGGAAAATCGGAAAATTCAGCTTTATTTTCAAAAATTCATAACTTTTCCTTTTATGAAGATTAAGAGCTGAAATTTGGCACAGAAGTAGATAATTATATCAACTTTAAGTGTGCGCAAGGCAGGTGCTATCGGACCATTAGTTTTTGCGCAAATGCAATTTCAATTTTTTTATGCATTTTTTGCCGGGAGCCAGCTTGGGTTACAAATGGTCCTATTTTAATTCTAATACCGGTTTTCAAAACTAGAAGTAAAATACTATCCATCGTATATCCCAAGTTTTCATTAAAATACAGCGAAATGGATGAAACATGCACTTGAACATCGGTGTAAATGGCCTTGGGCGCACGAGCGCGCGAGTAGTGGGGGAAGGAGGGGAAGCGTACATCATACAGGCGCGCCGCGCGGAGCGTCGCATCTTTTCACTGGATTTTCTCAGCGACTACTGCACCTTTTTGGAAGATTTTTTTTGATTTTGGGTTTATTGAATACGAGGAATCTGATCCTCTATTCAGATTCCACGAATAATTCAAGATAAAGCTTCTATTTCAGCGTCTTGAGTAAGATTCTTATATTTCTATTCTATAAATAAACGAGCAGGAAGGTTGTTAATTTAAACACATAAATATATATTTTTTTCTCCACAACCATTAAAGAATGTAGAAATTCCGAAATCATTTTTCATAATAGAACATATACAATAATATACATTCTTACTCTTGAGTTAGAATATTTATTCTGAAACACTTACTTCTTATGTGTTTCGCATGTATTTTCATTCCATAACAAGGTCCGGTATAGTCGCGGCAATGAAGCACTAAAACAGCCAAAATCTCGGAATTTTTTGCACTAAGACGGATCGGAATGCGTTTTTTTGCATTCGCTTCCAAAAATTATTTGTAAAAAATGTACCTACTTTGTATCTTATACAAACCGGAAATTGCATTGCTGCAGTCAAAAATGAATTCACAAAAATGAATTTTTTGAATTCGCTTTAAGAAAATTAAATAACTTTCTTAATAAGACTCAGAATTAGCTCAAACCGGGTTCCCGGGGGTTTTCGAGGTCGCTGATCACGATTATGATGTTCTAGTTGACCCACAGCCGACCTGGAGCTCAGGATCGCTGATGAACGTCATCTCCGTGGGACTCTCCCAAAATTCACGCGGGGAAGGAGAGAAACTCGGCACCCGGGGTTTTTTTGGGTTGCTGAATTGAAATATCGCATCGGCGAACACCCCCCGGACACCTGGTGCGCCGGAACCTGGACGTGGACGTCATCTCCGAGGTTTTTCCAGACACGATCGCTAAAGACAAACCGAAAATCGTTATGGGGGTTTTTTCGGGCACTGAATCCAAATTTCTCATCAAAAACGACTCCCCGAACACCTGGTGCACCGGAATTTGGACGCGATCGTCATCTCCGAGGGTTTTCCAGACACGATCGCTAAAGACAAAACGAAAATCGTTATGGGGGGTTTTTTGGGGCGCTGAATCCAAAGTTCTCATCGAAAACGACCCCCGAACACCTGGTGCACCGGAATCTGGACGCGATCGTCATCTCCGAGGGTTTTCCAGACACGATCGCTAAATACAAACCAAAAATCGTTATGGGTTTTTTTTTTGGATTTTCGTTTTGTCTTTAGCGATCGTGTCTGGAAAACCCTCGGAGATGACGATCGCGTCCAGATTCCGGTACACCAGGTGTTCGGGGGGTCGTTTTCGACGTGAAATTTGGATTCGGCGCCCCAAGAAACCCCCCATTACGAATTTCGTTTTGTCTTTAGCGATCGTGTCTGGAAAACCCTCGGAGATGACGTCCGCGTCCAGATTCCGGTGCACCAGGTGTTCGGGGGGTCGTTTTCGACGTAAAATTTGGATTCAGCGCCCCAAAAAAAACCCCATAACGATTTTCGTTTTGTCTCTAGCGATCGTGTCTGGAAAACCCTCGGAGATGACGTCCGCGTCCAGATTCCGGTGCACCAGGTGTTCGGGGGTCGTTTTCGATGAGAAATTTGGATTCAGCGCCCCGAAAAAACTCCCCATAACGATTTTCGGTTTGTCTTTAGCGATCGTGTCTGGAAAAACCTCGGAGATGACGTCCCCGTCCAGGTTCCGGCGCACCAGGTGTCCGGGGGGTGTTCGCCGATGCCATATTTGAATTCAGCAACCCAAAAAACCCCCGGGCGCCGAGTTTCTCTCCTTCCCAGCGTGAATTTTGGGAGAGTCCCACGGAGATGAGGTTCATCAGCGATCCTGAGCTCCAGGTCGGCTGTGGGTCAATTTGAACATCATAATCGTGATCAGCGACCTCGAAAACCCCCGAGAACCCGGTTTGAGCCAATTCTGAGTCTTATTAAGAAAGTTATTTAATTTTCTTAAAGCGAATTCAAAAAATGCATTTTTGTGAATTCATTTTTGACCGCAGCAATGCAATTTCCGATTTGTATAAGATACAAAGTAGGTACATTTTTTACAAATAATTTTTGGAAGCGAATGCAAAAAACCGCATTCCGATCCGTCTTAGTGCAAAAAATTCCGAGGTTGAGTGCTTCATTGCCGCGACTAGTATGAATATTCTGTAATCGAACCGTGAATCGAACCAAACGACATAGATTGCCGTGGATTTCAAAATTGTCAGTGACAGATGCAAATGGTGGCGGCGTCATAAAAGTCAGAAAAGCTTCAATTTAAATGAAATAATGAGTGAAAAATCGAATGAATCAGATATAGAATTTGACAGTACTCCACCTGAAATAACAAATTATGCAAATAATATAAGCGAAAACCTGCTGCAGCAAAAATCGAGACAGGAATATGAAAAGTATTATACACTTTTAAGGGATTGGCCACAAGAAAAGAAAACGGACTCTTTTTCCGAAAATGTTCTTATTGCATTTTTCGGTGATTTATTGAAAAAATGGAATTCCTCGACTTTATGGAAAATATATTCAATCCTAAATGCAACGATAAATGTGAAACACAATATCGATATTTCAAGATACAAAAAATTAAAAACGTTGTTGAAACGCTCTTCTGAAAATTATGTAGCTAAGAAATCGAAGGTTTTTACAGAAGAAAATGTTAAGCAATTCTTAGCAAATGCTCCGGATGAGATATATTTAGCCACGAAGGTAATAGAAAATTATAATTTAAAAGCAATTTTACTAAAACATAGTTTTTATTTTCAGGTCGCCCTCGTCATTGGTGTTTTTGGGGCTTGTCGCAAGAATGAGCTTTACAATATTAAAATTTCCGATATTAAATAGTTGGGATCAACAATACTAATTGCAATTCCTAATACGAAAACTAAAAAACCAAGAGAATTTATAATCACGGGAGATTTTTACAATATTGTAAAAAATACTGGAGTCTGAGACCTTGTAATGTTCCTTCTGATAATTTTTTTATTAATTTCCAAAAAAATAAATGTACACCACAAGTAATCGGGATAAATAAACTGAACAATATGCCTAAACAAATTGCCACATTTCTGAATCTAGATAACCCACAAGAGTATACTGGCCACTGTTTCCGCCGTACTTCAGCGACTACATTGGTAAATGCAGGTGCGGATATTACAACATTGAAAAGGCATGGAGGTTGGAAGTCTTCTCAAGTGGCAGAAGGATGCATAGAAAATTCTCTGCAGAATCGAATAAATGTAGCAAATCAATTGGTTTCTTCAATTACTGGATCTAATTCGTCAATAACCGTCCCCTCCTCATCAACCTCCAATTCTTCCTGCTACACGACTGTAAAGTCCGCCTCTACAAATCAATCTGTTTTGAAAAATATTACGGAAAATATTTCCAATGCACCTACTTTTAATTTTAGTAACTGTACCAACACTATAAATATAAATATTAATACAATGTAATGTAAATGAAATCTAAATAAATAACTTGTTTTGTTCAAATTTAATTTAATTGTTTTTGATTCATACTTTCTGGTCGCGGAGAAAATATATATAATAATATATATAATAATATTCTGTAATCGAACCAAACGACATAGATTGCCGTGGATTTCAAAATTGTCAGTGACAGATGCAAATGGTATCTGTACCAAGACTATAAATATAAATATTAATACAATGTAATGTAAATCTCAATAAATAACTTGTTTTGTTCAAATTTAATTTAATTATTTTTGATTCATACTTTCTGGTCGTGGAGAAAATATAGTCTGTTACTCAGTTAGAATGAAAAACTCGATACTCGTTGTTCCTCACGCTCGCGTTCGGAATTTTCCACTCGTATCGAGTTTTTTCGTTCTAACCTTGTTACAGAATATACTATTCCGTGACGGGAAAAACGTTTGACATTTTATCTCTGTTGACAGGTAACAAATGAAATTTTTCTACGAATGTTAATAAAAACCTTTATTGTATGTTCAATAGTAAATTTCGGAACATAGTGCATTGTTTTTTACACATTTTCATTGTGCTTCAATCACCATGGTGATTCAACTACAAAATTCCCATTGTGCACGGGTATATTTTTACAAAGGTGGCGTTGACATACAAAATCTTTATAATTTCTTTTGTGAAATGTCAGATTGACATTTTTTGACATCTTAAAAAGAAAAATATTACTACTTAATTCCATTTTATGTAACAGTAACATTCGTAGAAAAAGTATAGTGTAAAACTCGCATGGAATGACCATTTCCTACTCGTATGATTTGCAGCACTCGCCTGCGGCTCGTGTTGCAAACGTCATACTCGTAGGAAATGCATATCATTCCATGCCCGTTGTACAAGATACTATTATGAAATTACTTTTTCCCGGATATATATACACATAACTAGAGGTAGATATTTAATTTTAGAATATTTTATTATACAGAAGTTACATTTCCTTCCAGACATTTTTTAACTTTATATTATTCAAAATAACTACTAAACAACCACTGCAATTTTTAAATCAAATCACAGAATTAGAATGACAGATGTTTGATTACTTTAAAGGTTTCCTTAGCAACGCAGGTCTAATTGTCGCTATAAGTACAACAGCCTACCAGTTTAAAAATTCAAATTTCACATTGATAATTTTCTGACTTTAATATATTGTAATAATAGGTTTTTTCAATATCAAATCGTCGTTTTTCCCGTCACAGAAAAAATAGTGTATTATACACGGGAAAAATATTAGATTTTAGCTCTCGGTGTTTTGTCTCCCTCCGCTTCGCGTCGGGAGACAACACAACCTCGAGCTAAAATCTAATACTTTTTTCCCTTGTATAGGGTAATAAACTATTTTTTTTTTCACAAAAGTGTTTTATTAATATGATTAAAAATGGATGATAAACAACATGAACATATTATTGCACCGAATACATTAGTTATAAAATTCGCCTTCTTTTCGGAAGGCCCGCATAGTTTATTTCATTTGCTTCGATCTGCTCGCTATCTATTCTACTATCAAAGTCAGAACCATCGTCGGATGCAGATTGATGAATCAGATCGATCAATCAGTTCGAAAAGTACAAATCACACCTCCAAACGTTCTGTAGCATCTAACCGTTGGCGTCGCTTTCTCTTCTATTCGTTTGAATCCCAAGGCAACAGCTGTACCCATATCATCGAACAATAGAAGAGAGAGGGAGGGGACGCATTAGACGGTTACACAGCTGTTCAAAATTTAAGCGTGCTATAGCTATATAACATATGTCTCGTCTCTTCTAATCCTTAGACCACTCCGAAATCCGGAATAGTAGCTTTATCCTGAATTATTCGTGGAATCTGAATAGAGAATCAGAGTCCTCGTATTCAGTAACCCCACAATCAAAAAAGAATCTTCCAAAAAGGTGCAGCAGTCGTTGAGAAAAGCCAATGAAAAGATGCGACGCTCACGCGGCGCACCTGTGTGTCTATATATTATGTAAGCTTCCCCTCCTTCCCCCACTACTCGCGCGCTCGCGCGCCCGAGGCCATTTACACCGATGTTCAAGTGCATGTTTCATCCATTTCGTTGTATTTAAATGAAAACTTGGAATATACGATTTATAGTATTTTACTTCTAGTTTTGAAAACCGGTATTAGAATTAAAATAGGACAATTTTTAACGCAAGCAGGCTCCCGGCAAAAAATGCATAAAAAAATTGAAATTGCAATTGCGCAAAAACTAATGGTCCGACAGCACCTGCCTTGCGCACACTTAAAGTTGATATAATTATCTACTTCTGTGCCAAATTTCAGCTCTTAATCTTCATAAATCGAAAAGTTATGAATTTTTGACAATAAAGCTAAATTTTCCGATTTTTCCGGATTTTCTTCGCTTCTAATCAACCGATCGGATCGCTCCACCTCTCATTGTCTTCGTAATTTAATTCTCTACAACTTTACCATTTACGGAATTGAGATTCTTCGAGTTGTTTTATAAGCAAAAAAACAAAAAAAACTCGTTTTTTGCACTAAAATGTTAATAACAAATTAATTAATGAGAGTTGCGAGTCGAAAACACATCAGAATATATCTACGGAGTGTCTTTCAAATGATGGCACAGGTGGTTTTCTACTAGCCTTTTTTTCACACAAAAAGCTCTAATGGTTGGTGTGCGATTTCGTGAGGCCTTGAATATTTTCTCAGCTGTCCACGGCAATCTGGTGCCCAATACAAAATACTGCACTTCAGAAACTGACAATTTATTGTGTCATTTACACTTTTAGATAAAACTTATAAAGGAAAAAAATACAGTGGAAGCGTTAATAAATTTTTAGTCTTTCAATCATTCTCTGGAGCGGCGAGAACTCTTTTGTTTGTATCGACAATCAATAGAAATCTCGCGTTATCAACGCAACGGGTCCAAGAGCATTATGGGTGCTGGTTGATCCGTACGCCGAATCTGTTTGCATGGAAAGAGCGTAATAGCGAAAGCGACGTTATCACGTTTAGTTACTTATCATTAGTTAGTTTGAACCGCGACATACCGCCGCCCTTGAATGGCTTGACTGTCAACACTAATTCGAGTTATTTTCAATGTCAACTGGGAAAACACAAATTTTAGCCACAGCTCTTCTAAAATGTCCACCACATGTCTTAACTTGCACGACGCGCACAATTCCGTCATCACCCGGAAAAACGTCTATGATACGCCCCAGTTTCCAAAACATAGGCGAACTGTCATTTTCTCTTAAAATTACTAAAGATCCAATTTTAATGTCAATATTAGTATCACTACGCCATTTTGAACGTTGTTGTAACGTATGTAAGTAATCACGTGACCATTTAGTCCACAAGTGTTGTACTAACATTTGCATTTGCTTATAACGCGAAGCATAGGTAAGCCTTTCATTAAGAACTGGAATTTCCGGCAAAGCAAGCATAGGACGACCAATTAGAAAATGACCAGGTGTCAATACGTTTAAATCTTCTGGGTCTTCTGTGAGAGGAACCAGCGGGCGAGAGTTCACAATAGCCTCAATTTGCACAAGCAATGAATAGAAATCTTCATAGGTTAAACATGTATTATTCAAAACACGTTGTAAATGGTACTTAGGTAATCTAATTGCAGGTTCCCACAATCCCCCAAAGTGCGGAGATCGTGGCGGAATAAAATGCCATCTTATTTTATTTTCGAACAAAAAATTGTTAAATTTTGTATCGTCTACTTGTTTAAAAACTTCTAATAAAGTTTTATTTGCACCAACGAAATTCGTGCCATTGTCCGAGTATACATCAGTGCAGAGTCCTCTCCTTGATATAAAGCGTTTTAGAGCTTTAAGAAAGGAATTAGTTGACAATTCGCTAATCAATTCCACATGTATGTCCTTACTAACCAAACAAATAAAAATACAAAGATAAGCCTTAATAAATTTTCTATTTTTAAGTTTACTATCTTTAATTAAATAAGGTCCTGCCAAATCGACACCACTCTTTAAAAAAGGATCAGTTGGAGTAACCCGATCTTTCGGTAAATTAGCCATTTTTTGGGTCAAATGTGGAGGTTTTGCTCTAAAGCACACAACGCATTTTTTCAAAACGTTATTAACAGTGCGTCTACCACCTAAAGGCCAATATTGCAATCTAACATTGGACAGCACTAATTGCGGCCCGGCGTGTAAATTTTTTAAATGTTCATTTCTGATAACAAGTGTGGTAAAATAATTATTTGCTGGAATTATTATAGGATGTTTACTTTCAGAAATCAATTGTGAGTGCTTAAGTCTCCCACCAACCTTGATAATACCATTTTCGTCTAAATAGGGATCTAATGAAATTAATTTACTACCCTTAGGAATAGGTTTTTTATTTTTTAAGCATTTTAATTCAACAGGAAATATTTGATTTTGAATGAATTTTACAATAGTATAAATACTTGTATTAACTTCGTCAACTGTTAGTTCTAATGTTTCAGGCCTTAATTTTTTTAAAGAACAATTGTAAAATCGAAGCATATAACCAATAACATGTATTAATTTTGATAATGACGAAAATCTGCTTATTATATCATTCTCTAAATTTGAGACATCTACTGACACACAGCTAGTATTTTTTGATGTATTTTGTTTAAATTCAGGAAGTTTAGTTTTGTCAAAGTTAATATTAGATACTGGCCAACAATTTTCACTCAACGAAAGCCATGTAGGTCCATTAAACCACAGCGACATCTTGAGCGTATCTGTTACTCTAATGCCGCGAGTAATGAAATCGGCACTTGAAACGTGCTTCCATTGTGAAAGCTGCGAAAACTGTTGAATCTCCGAAATTCGATTAGAAACAAAAGTTTTTAAATGGCTGGGCTCTGTAGCTATCCAAGCCAATACAATGGAGGAATCACACCAGAACCAAATTTTATCAATCGTTAATTTAAGAGCATTCAAAACTATCTGACATATTTTAGTAGACAAAAGTGCGCCACATAGCTCAAGACGAGGTAAGCTTATTTTCTTTAAGGGCGCAACTCGTGATTTTGCAAATGCTAAGCGAACCAAAATATTACCATCTTTGTCAATTGAACGCAAATACACACAACTGCCGTAAACCTTTTCAGGCGCATCCGAAAAACAGTGTATTTCGATATAATTCGGTGAATCAACTAAGATTTGACGTGGGATCTCTATTGTATTTATCATATCAAGTTCATTCAACAATTGTGACCAACAAGTATTGATATGTGGAGGCAATGGGTCATCCCAATCGACCTTCAGCTGCCATAGATCCTGCATCAAAATTTTAGCTTTGATCAATAGTGGAACTAGCAAACCCAAAGGATCAAAGATTTGACTAATTGCGGATAAAGTTATCCTTTTAGTAATATTTTGATACTTATCGAGATTAGAAGTATAACGAAAATTGTCACTCGATGATTGCCAAAGTAAACCCAAAGTTTTACAATTCGTATTATCAATAATAATATATTGATTGTCAGAAACATCATGAGAATTTTGAAGATAATCTAAAACGTCCTGACTATTTGTCATCCATTGTCTCAAATAAAACCCTGCTGAATCCAATATATTTTTAACTTTCTCAACAAGAGCCAGAGCTGAACTTACATCATTCGCACCATCCAACCAATTATCAACATAAAAATTATGCAGTATTCAATGTGCAGCGTTTGGATTTTCAACAGAGCTTTTTATAGCTAATTCCTTTAAGCATCTAATGGCCAAAAATGAGGCTGGAGCAGTGCCATAAGTAACTGTGTTTAGCCTATAATGTTTTATAGAATCAGAAGGATCCGAACGCCACACTATTCTTTGATAATCTCGATCATTAGGATGCACATTTACACATCTATACATCTTAGCAATATCACTGGTGAAAACGATAGGATACATACGAAATCTAAGCAAAATCCAATATATAGGTTCTTGAATACAAGACCCTATTTTCAAAACCTCATTCAAGGACACATTCGTAGTAGTTTTAGCACTCGCATCAAACACGACCCGTAACTTTGTTGTCACGGACGAATTTTTCAAAACGCAGTGATGTGGCATATAGTAATTAGGCTCATTTTCAACATCAGAATTTTCTATTTGAGACATATGTCTTAACTCTATATATTCATCAATAAACTGGGAATAACTTTTTTTAATATCTGGCAATTTTGACAATTTATTTTCTAAATTATGAAATCGTTTTATAGCCATACTTTTTGATGCTCCCAAACTCTCAACATTATCCCGAACTGGCAATCTAACGACAAATCTACCCTTTTCATCTTGTTCTGTAGTATTACAAAATAAATCTCCCCACTCTTGCTCCTCTTTAGAATATAATACCTTTTTCGAATGACATTCTTCTATTTGCCAAAATGACTCTAATTGCTTAAGCAAAGTGTCATCAGTTTTAGAAAAATGACAAAGACCCTTTGCTTGATTAGCAAAATTATAAAAAGAGCCAGAAATAATGTAACCAAATTTTGTGTTTTGTAAAACAGGTTTTTTGTTACCCAATTTTTTTTGATCTTTTAAAAGGAAATTATAAAAAATAGTGGCACCCAACAATACATCAATCTGTGAAGGTTGATTAAAGTTTGGATCAGCTAAACTTATATCTTTAGGAATATCCAAATCACGTATACTAAATTCCTTTTGCGGAATGTTATCTGTAATGTTTTCAAGAACCAAAAATTGCAAATCAAACTGATGATTATTAGCCCGCGATCTTATTCTAGTTTAACGATTTCTGAAATATTTAAGACTACGTAATTTATACCTATAATTGGTAAGTTTATTTTATTAGATTTTAATTTCAATTTATTTTGCAAATTTTTAGTAATAAAATTCCTCTGACTTCCGTTATCTAAAAGAGCTCTACAAAGCACTGGATTACCATCAGAATCCAATATATTTATTAATGCTGTCGACAACAGCACAAGTTCACCATTATAAGCATGCGTGACAGTAACCTTATTTGTTTCAGTATTTTGATTATCTGTTTTATTTTCACAATTTAAGTCATTATTATTACCTTTGGAAACAGGTTCAGGTAATAAATTGGAACTTTTATTGTTTTGTTTATTTTCATTCAAGTTATCGTTGTTCTCTTTAGAGTTTGAAAAATGAAGTAAGACATTATGTCTTTTACTACAAATTCGACAAGGTTTCATTTCACAATCATTAACAAAATGACCAATTTTAAGGCAATTTGTACAAGCCTTTAATTTTTTAATTTCCAAGAAACGAGACGCCACTGGTCGTTTCAAAAATTCTTTGCAATAATAAATCAAATGTTGACCCTTACAAACAATGCATGGGTCCCTTTCCAAAGAAAAATGTACATGCGCTTTACCCTCTGATTTACTACTATTTTTGGTATCAATAGAAGCTAATAATTGACAACGCAACGTTCGGTCAAAAACTCAATAAAACTATCAACAGAGGGAGAAACTACATCCTTTGTTTTAATTTCCCATTCTTTTTTGGTAGGCATATCTAATTTTGACAACAATAAATAAATTAAAATTGTACCCCAAGACTGTACAGGTTCATTTAAATTTTTTAATGACCTATAATTTTTCAAAAATTCGTCCAAAAATGCCTTAAAGAAGTATGTGAATATTTAACTACATTAGGCAAATCAAAAATATGTTTGGTGTGTTCTCTTATAACTATTTTTTTATTTTCGAAACGATCACACAATAATTTTAATGCCACGGGATAATTTGCGGCATTTACAGTCAGTGATTCCAACACTGAAGCAGCTTCACCCTTCAAATGGGCTTGCAAATAATAAAATTTTTCGACATTCGACAAATTGGGGTTTTTGTTTATGACTGAATCGAATATGTCATAAAAGGTTGAACATTTATGGTAAGATCCATCGAAATCTGGTATCGAAATTGGAGGTAGTGTTAATAATGAGTTAGTCTGTGGTCTAAATACGTGTGGGATTGTTTGCGTATTAACTTGACTGCGATGGTAATCATCTAAAAGCCCTTTCGGGATTGCAACCGCTTCGAAAAACTTTGATTCATAATAAGACCTTTCAATTTCTTGATTACTATCAGTTAACTCTATTTGACTCTGCAATGACATAAACTCATCATAACTTGCTTCAATTTTTTGCAAACGGGACATTAACTCGAAAGCTCTGTCATGGCCCTTATAATATTTTACATAATTTTCAAATCTAGTCAGACTACCCTTTAAAAAACCCATTTGCCTTTTTAAAATTTCAAAACTTGTGTTATTTATTTCTTTATTTTCGTTGTCGTTCGACATTTTAAATATTTCAAAATTTAAGTACCAATAAATATTTTTTCTTGTACAAATATATTTTTATTATTTTATTTTAAAGAATCTACAATTATTTCAACAAGTTTTCCCCGCCGCCCCTAGGGAGTTTTTATAGCAATCGACAATAAAATATGCTTTATTCAAATTTAACAAAGCTCCAAATAAGCGAGATTTCTACTTTTAACTCATTCAAAATAAAACAATTGCAAACTACCCTTTAAAACTGGAACGAACTCACCAATATTCTATTTTATTTCTTCAAGATCACCACAAATAGGTATCTACAAACTGCTTTTCTTAGCCACAAATAGGCCTTCAAACTGCCTTTCTTAGCCACAAATAGGCCTTTAAACAGTCACAAATTTTTCACCCAATCGTCAGCACTGAAGAATAAACCACGCCCTGCTACCAAAATGTGCGATTCCGTGAGGCCTTGAATATTTTCTCAGCTGTCCACGGCAATCTGGGGCCCAATACAAAATACTGCACTTCAGAAACTGACAATATTTACTTTATTGTGTCATTTACACTTTTAGATAAAACTTATAAAGGAAAAAAATACAGTGGAAGCGTTCATAAATTTTTAGTCTTTCAATCATTCTCTGGATCGGCGAGAACTCTTTTGTTTGTATCGACAATCAATAGAAATCTCGCGTTATCAACGCAACGGGTCCAAGAGCATTATGGGTGCTGGTTGATCCGTACGCCGAATCTGTTTGCATGGAAAGAGCGTAATTGGCGATTCAAATTAGGGAGCTTGCAACACTGTCTTGGCCAACTAGCGGCCGTTTTGGTACCAGTAGAAGGGGCAATGTTTACAATTTTTGAGCCGATTTTTAATCTTCGAAATTAGTTTTATTTCGTAAATTATTGATGAAGTGCTAAATAATATTTAAATATAGGGACGAACTGCAACAAAATCAATAAAAAGAACAAGAAATCATTTTGAAATAATCACCAGACAAGCAGATTTGTAACTCTTCATTCGGCCAATCAATATTAGTGTTTCGTTGATGCAAACGCATAACATCTCTCTTGGGTTGTAGAATCCTGTGCGCCGACTATTTTCTCGTCTTTTTTTAATAGTTCTGTATAACACTAGTAAAAGTTTTCAATATTAAAAGGTTTTTTCCTAAGCTCGTCCTGAAACTCCATCAATGACCGTGCGCCGCCTAACGGCCACTTTAGTAACCAGCACACAGCTGATTGGTTATTCTAACCTTAAATTTTTCTTTATGTTTACATCCGAGAAGACGGGTTTACATTTTGTGTTTAATAGTTTTGTATCACTTTTCAGCTTTGATATTAGTTTTATTTCATCAATTTTTTACGAAATACTAAAATATATTTCAATATAAAGAAGAACTACATCAAGAATAAAAAGCAAAATCAAAAATCATTTTGGAATAGCTCTATTATAGTACCTAGTCATTCGGCGAATCACACTTAAAATACTGTGCAGTGTCTGTTTTTCGGCTCGGTTTTAGTGCAAACTTTGAGTACAAAAACATTTTTTCCTGAGTTTTTGCAATATTGCAGTGACTATGATCACGAGTTTGATGACCTAAGTGAACAATCTGACTGTAGGAAATACTATCGGAAATGTGTTTTGACGTATATTACGAATATCTGTTTCAAAACATAAGTTTTTATCCTTTTCCAAAAAAAGGAACAGCATTAAGTGGTTCGATGGTGATAATAAAATGATGTGTGGGAAGCTTGAAAGACTATGCCTAATATAGGAAGGTTTTCCAACAAATGGGTGACAGTGTATTCTCTTCATTTTACACAACAAGATTTTTTGTTAAGCCTGGTAGAGGTAGGTATATGTTACTTTTATTAAAAGTTCTAAAACTCTTATTAGATATATTTTTGTTAATGAATGTTAAGTCTACACCAGTTAGTTTTAAAAGTAATGAACTTAAATGTTCTGTTTAGTTTTTAACATTAGGTACACAAGAATTTTTGTAGTGGCCATTGATAGCATTATAATTTCTTATAAAATGTGTTTGGGCAGATCTAGAATTTTTATAATTTCAGTAGTTAACCTGTAAGTACGTTTTGAAATTACTTAATACTAAATAGAATTTAAAAATGCTTTCCATAAGATGGCCAATTTAAGAGTTCTACCATTCTCCTTGATCTATATCCTCTTTTTACAATATCAGATGTAATAGTATATTACATAATAAGTGTTGAAAGTGACATTTTTCACATGAGTGGGAATGTTGATAATCCCACGAGTGTGTGAAAATTACTTTCACACGAGTAATGTACAATATTTTTCCTATGACCACAAAAATATTTACCAAAAAAACCCCAATTCCTGTCTTTTTTATACCCCCACTTTTCAACAAGTGTGCTGAAAAACTTTTCAACACGTGTGCTGAAAATAAAAAATTAAATTGGCCCCATCTGTTCAAACTTCATGTTGACAAGTACTTTACAACACATGTGTTGAAAAGTACTTTTCAACACGCGTGTGATATAGGGCACTTTCCAGCCAAGTTAACCGTGCTTTTTTTCTCACTTTCATAGGTGGTCGTAGGAAAAAGTATTCTCTTGGAACAAAGTACAGTACTAATGGTAAATATAAAAAGCTTTATAAGGACTGTTGATAAATGTAAACCTTTCTTTTTAAATTTATTTTAAAAACTAACATGGCTTTTTTAAAAGGGGATACTCTCCTTTTTTTTCAGTGCCTCTGCTACTGAAAAAAATTCTTAAAATTTTTGTAAAGTATAAAAAATGTCCGTGTGCAGTTATGATATTGGAGTTGCATTAGGTATATAAAAATTTTCCTGTTCAGTTATGATATTGAAGTTAAATTATCTAAAAATGTTCCTGTTCAGTTATTGGAGTTAAATTTTATTAAAATGTGCCTGTGCAGTTAATTTATAAAAATCTGAGTTATATTTAGTGATTATGTCAAAATCGGGATGACACATGCACTAGAATGGTTTGCTTGGGTTTGCTGGGGAATAAACTCTGTTTATTTTAGTGTTTGTTAAATTTTAGGTAAGCACCACTGCATAAGAGACTAAAAAGGACCACAGTTCCGTCCCAAAATTTACAATTTTGGATTTCCTTGCAATGCAGTTCTACTGATGCTGAGACAAGGATGGAACGAAGCACTTGTAAGTATTAAATTAAAATTTTTATTAGAAAGAGGTGATTGGAGGAGACAGGCTAGTTGTATGCAACTAACAGTGTTTAATATATAATTAATGTGGGCATCGTTTGTTTTTATTTAGTTACCACAACCACCTGCCAAAAATGTGCCATTTTTACTCCACATTTATATTCCCTTTACGGAGTTGCCAAATTCTCTATACTTTCTTGTCTATAGAGGATTTTTTAAAAATAGTCAAAAATTTATTTATTTAAGTATCTCGAGAACTATTATAGTTACAAAAAAGTTCAACCAAAACAACAACAATTCAAACAAAAATCACACGATTTTTTACCTTCTCTAAGGTAACTTTATTGATTTGTTTATACCATTTGTTTTTATTGAGTTACTGATACTAACTTGTTTTTTTCAAATACGGACCTAGACTTTTTGCTGCATTTGTTGAAAGAATACTTCATATCCTTTACAACTGTGTATCACTTGATTATGTTTTTCGACGTTTTGGCGAAGAATAGTTATCATCATCAATATATTCTACGAGTACGGACCTGGCATTTTTCAAGTTAGCAACAAGAATAGCAACATCATCAGGATTTTCTAACAATACGGACCTGGGATCTTCCATGTTAAGGCACAATTCATAACCTATCGCCATAGTTTGTGATTTTTTGTGGTTGTGAAATGGCGCATTTACTTCAAAAATGCCAGGTCCGTACTGGCAGAATATCCTGATGATGCTATTCTTCACCAAAATGTCGAAAAACATAATCAAGTGATACACAGATGTAAAGGGTATGAAGTATTATTTAAAAAAATGCAACAAAAAGTTCAGGTCCGTATTTGAAAAAAACAGTAACTCAATAAAAACAAATGATATAAACCAAACAACAACGTTACTTTAGAGAAGGTAAAAAATCGTGTGATTTTTGTTAAAACAGTTTTTTTCTAACTATAACAGTTTTCGAGATATTTAAGAATAACATTTTTGACAATTTTTAAAAAATCCCCTGTAGATAAGAAACTATAGAGAATTTGGCACATGCACATTATTATTAGAAAAGTATTTGCCTTATTTTTAAGATTAGTTGTGAAATTCGAAACTTGTGTGTAATATCGTTTTAACAGACAAAGTTTTTACTCAAAAAAATATAAATCTAAATTTTACAAATTTGCTTCAATTTGATGAAGGTTATGTAGAAGTGATTTGATTGTGGTTAAAAAAAAAATCATTATACGGGGGTATAATTTAAAACTTAAAATAATATATATTTTCTTTGATTAGAAGGTTATGAATTTGTATTTGGACATATATTTTTATTCTAAACAACTTTTCTTAATAGCGTTTTTCTGTATTTTTGAAATAAGGGTTCTTTACTCTTGAACGATTATTATATTTTTTGGCCTGCCCTGTATGCTGTTTGACTTGAAGCAGCACCTGATATGGTTATCGGACATGCAACTTTGGGCGTTATTTATATTTCGGTTGTGCACCAAATAAAAAAATTCCCATTTGTTGCATGCTTAATGGACTAAGTACACAGACTATTTTTGTTTCAATTTTAAAAAGGCACTTTACATAGTATAGTACCGTTGGGGATACATAACTACTTCACTTGACATGCGGCCATTGTGGAAATATAATGTTAGATTGTATTTTTTTCCAGTATCCATAAAAGAAATTTTATGGAGTAAAGTTTTAAGTTTTTAGACAATCGATATTTCATCTGCAATTTTTGATGTTTATTTTGTTATGTATCTAAGAAAGTAATCAGTAGGGCTTGCAATCTCGGGATCCCGAAATCCCGGGATTCCGTTAAAATTCGGTCCCGAAAAATCCCGAAATTGGGCACAAAAGTCTCGTAATAAATAAATTATAAAATATGTTAAAAAAAACGAATTAAATTAACGCTTAAAGCATCGCAGTATTTTTCCTAAAAATAATGTTTAACGTGTGATATGGCAACCCTGCAAGATTAATTTAAGTACTAGATAGTACTAGTAACAGAATTCAAATTATTCTTACTTCTTATACTTTTGTGTCCTCAGTGTAAACTTTGTTTTGTTTTTATTTTAAAATTACAATAATATAAATAAAAATAATTTACCTTTATTAGTGTTACGATTTTTCGGGATCAATCCCGGGATCCCGGGATTTTGTTTTTTCGATTCCGAAAATCCCGAGATCCAAATATATTTACGTCCGGGATAGCAAGCTCTAGTAATCAGCTAACATCCCTGCTTTGTTGGTTTTTAGCATTGTTGCTGCTTAGTTATTTGCTATACAAAAAACAATAACTTTCCGGGGTTGATACATAAAAAAACATAAACCTCATGAGAGAAGTCAAAATATTATTGTCTACTTTTCCCTTAAAAACTTAACATGCCAAACATCGATACGTTTATCGAATTTTTGGTTTGATAAAATATATATGCCTTTTTTATGTGTCTACCCCTATCGTCATTGGCATTGGTTTTTTTTATGGAAAATAACTGAGTAACAATTTTAAAACAATGAAATAGCAGTATTGTTCATTATTAGTAGCTAACATTAGAGACCATAATAATTTTTTTTATTTATTGTAGATATATTCATACGGTTACTGAAAAACCAACCATGGGATAATATCGAGGGTGTCTCGCTTTTTGAGCATACACGTCTAGCCAAAAGTAGCGTAATGTCAAGTACGTCCACATACTGCCCCAGTAATGCCAGATACTTCCAAGTACTGCGTCGATAATGCCAGGTACTCCCAAGTACTGCGTTTGTAAAGCCATATAATGCCAAGTACTTCCGTGGAATGCCAACTATTTTCGAATTAAAGTTTTGCTTTCAAAACATTACATTATGGAAAGATACATGAAACAGGATGACAATTATTAAAGACTTCCAACCAAGAGAATGCCATGAAATTCCATAGTAATGTCATGTACTGCCCTAGTAATGACATGTACTTCCAAGTATTGCCTCAGTAATGCCAAGTACTTCCATGTACTGACACGTACTTCCATTGTAATGCCAACCTAATGTACATGTATTGCCAGAAGTGAGACACCCCTTGGATAATATCATATAGTGGAAGAGAATGTACGAACGAATTGCTGGGAAAATATTTGAGACAAGTATATCCAACTTTAGATTATTTCGGCACGTATTTTTTAACTTCCCAATGATAATCACTTTGAGACACTTAGCGGAAATGATTTAAATTTTCGATTAGCATCTGCTTATCGACTAGTTATAACGTTTTGGGAAGAGCACTCGGCGTTTTTAGATACCTACCATCGTTTTACAGAATAAGGAAGTAGATGGTTTGGTCCTTAATTAAATTTACAGCAATCGAGTCTTAGAAATTGGCCATTTCTTTATTGTCAAAAAAGGAATCATATTTCAACAATAGATAAAATGTCGAGTCTGTGTCAAATTGATAAAACACAGTGTTTTTTTTTTAACATTTGGCACAGTTCAGGTTTGCTCAACTCATCGAGAACCCAAGCTTAACGATAAGCAGGTGCTTATCATCATTTACGCTAAGAGTCTCAACTCAACTACCCTCACAGTTAATTAGTTTCTATTTTACCATCACTCTTGTGGTATATTGGCTCTTGGTAAGTTATTTTTATTACAAATTAAGAAATTAAAAGTATTAAGAAGGTTAAAAAGAGGCAAAAATTCTTAACAATTACATTTTTGTAACAGTCTCTGCATAAATATTTTAATGAAAAATTAATTGTTAAAAAAAAACATGACTTAATCTAGTCATAATTTTGAGGTAGCTCAATGAAAGCACAAGTTTAACGACTTAATGACAAATTATTTAATTTTTTTTTAGCAATAAATATTATTATCGACGCAAAGCCAAATTATTGATACAGAAGTTTATATTTGAAAAAGATCGCAAATTTTACATAACATGATAAAAATAGAACCTTTCAGCCAAACCCTAAATTTTAGACTATTTTATTATATTATAATACAATTTCAATAAATAATGCAATGTCTAACATGTTTTTTATTATTAATGTGTATTCCCAATTCTTAAAGTATCTTAGAGTTGGTATTTAGTTAGTGAAATAAAACAGTAATAATTATGTATTATTTTATTCATCACCAGTTAAAAAATTTACAAGCACACTGATTTTAACCAAATATAAAATTGCGTATTCCTTTAAGGCCTGGTTTACCAGTAATCTGTTAAGCAGTTAGAAAAACTAAATCCGTTTGTACGAGGAATAAACTGCTGATTGTCTTGTTTGGATATGCCTACTGTCCAAGATATCGCCAGAGTTTAGTCCAGGCGAATAGGTTTTCTAAACCGTTTAAATAAATAATAAATTCGTTATTTGTACAAAATATTGTTTAAATTTATTGCAAACAGTGTATTTAAATTAGCTTACACCTTTT
The DNA here is from genome assembly GCA_963971165.1 of Philopedon plagiatum. Taxonomy (NCBI): domain Eukaryota; kingdom Metazoa; phylum Arthropoda; class Insecta; order Coleoptera; family Curculionidae; genus Philopedon; species Philopedon plagiatum. The sequence goes on from OZ020195.1 coordinate 38,656,572, forward strand.
TTCAGGCCTTTTGAACTTGAAAGAAAAACTAAACCAATACAATAATCGAAAAATATAATTCATTTAATATATGCGCCCGGACTTATATCGGCTGGCGATTTTTTGCTCGGATATGCAAGTTATTTTATATAATTGGTAAGAACATGACTTAAGGTACAAATTCACGATGATATATTTGCTTGAGATTTTTGTGTCATGATTTTTTTATCATACATGATACATATAACAAAAAAATCATGAGACAACAATCTCGGGAAAATATGTCATCGTGGATATGTAACTTTAGTTGCCAAAGGTGGGTAAATGTTAATTAAATGTATTACTTGATTCAATAGTTTGCGAAACCGCCTGTGAATAACTATACTGTTAATATAAAAGCTCATTAAAACTAATAAATTTTCTTTACATGTCTAAATATTTTAACATCACACAAATTTATAGACTGTACTAGGTAAGTACTAATTTAGCATAATATATAACCATTAGGCAGTGACGGTTGGTGAAATTTCAAAGTTGTATATCTCTGTTTCTATTTACTTACAGGATCCATACCAAATTTAGGGGTTTTAATAGTGAGCCCACTGGAATTTTTGCCCAGCTTGCACCGGGAAAAAATGAACCCGTTTAGGTATTTTATTTATTAGTTTTTCTAAACAAATTTTACATGATTTTGTTGATCATTTATAAATTTTAAGAGAAATAAATGTGTAGTAGAAAGTTGTAGTCATTTGATTTTTTAAAAATTATATTTTAGGTTTAAAAAAATTCAAATTACTATAACTTTCTACTAACACGTTTCTCTCTTAAAATTTAAAAATTATTGACAAAATGATGTAAAATTTGTTTAGAAAAACTAATAAATAAAATACCTAAACTTGTTTATTTTTTCCCAGTCGAAGCTGAGCAAAAATTCAACTTTTTTTTTCGCGAATTACAAAATGTTTTTTTTTCTTTATGAAAACATTCTCAGTATGCTCACTATTAAAACCCCTAAATTTGGCACGGGTCCTGTAAGTATGAACAGAGATATACAACTTTGAAATTTCACCAACCACCACTGCCATTAAGTCAACAAATTTACAATACAAAGTTCAAGCAGCAGAAAGAATATAAATATTTTAAGCTACAGTTCTGCAGATTGTCGGATAAAACTTCAGATAATGGTTTTATGGGCGCTAAACAGAAATGTTGTATAATTTTTTGTTAGATAAAGTCCTAGTGTTAGTTTTCAATTTGAGTCCATTTATATTGTAAAACACACCAGTGATATCTATATGTAGCCAAAACTTGTAACTTTACTTTCTACTTCCAATTTTAAAGGGAACATCATATTTTAAGTGAGATGAGAGGGTGTATACAGTCTATACTTAAGTTCTATACATATGGAAAACTTTTTTATTGTTAATTTTATGAAAAAACGTTACTCTTTATAAAAAGTTCAGCTTACTAAAAAAATAGTATTAGACTATTTAAACTTGAAATAGCATGTACAGAGTGTCAGAAAATGGAAAAATTTATAATTGACGCAAGAGAAAAGTGCCCTTAATTTTTATTTTAGAGCAAAATGAAATTAAAAAATGTTACTTAGAATTAAAAATTATATCTAAGCCTAAATCCACTGCTTTCTACAGAAAAATAATATTAACAATTTAAATACCTATGTAAATTCTATTTTAAGTAACTAAAAAATACATGTAAATAAGCAACTCAAGTTAATAATCATAAGGAAATTTTGCTGGTATCTAGGTGGCAAGACATTGGTGGTTCCATTAAGAATTAACATATTTAAATTTTTAAAATTATTTTTTAAATAGAAAGCAATGGACTTTAACTTAGATATTTTTAATTCTAACATTTTCTTATTTCATTTTGCTCCAAAAAAAATTAAGGGTAATTCTTTCTTGGGTCAATTATAAATTTTTCTATTTTCTGACCACTTTGTACATATTATTTCAAGTTTTAATAGTCTAATATTATTTTTTCAGGAAGCAGAACTTTTAATACAGAGTAACTTTTTTTCATAAAATTAATAATAAAAAGTTTCCCATATGTAGAGAACTTAAGTAGACACTGTATATATGCGGCACTGGGTCACCACAAATGTACACCTTTCTGCATGTCATGACTATTAATTTAATTTCTGTAGTGTTTTAAACCACTTTTATTTGTCATAGTTGCTTTTTAATCAATATACTGCATCCTAAAAATAGCATTATTTTTAAACACTTGCCACTTGGAACAACATCCCATATTTTTTTCATGATCTACAAAATTGTTCGTAAGAGAAAACACTCAACAAATCAAAATATCCCTCTGTACTGAAGTTAAAATTTGCTGCGTTTATGCTGTTGACCCAGGAGCACCTCGCGCTTATGCAAGGCTTCAGCGCTGCCATCTTATATGGAAAAATAAGAATATTTCATACATCCGCAATGGATTTTTGATTTACTTTTTTTCTAGTCACAAAAGTCTTAAAGTCACATCCACTTTTCAGACCCCTTGACTGGTGTTAGTATAAAAGTCTTTCAAAAAATACCTACCACTAAAAGCAGTGTTACCTTTTTTAATTTCTAGTTTTAAGGATACATTTGTTAAAACTAGTTAATTTACCTTTCGTCCTAATGCCATTTATTTAATACAATATATTGAACGGAGATTTAAACCAAAAAAAAAAAATCATTTGGTTAAATTTTCTAATTAACTATTTTCAAAATTTTATTTAGGTGCAGCATTTTTTCTTAAATTAGGGTTACATGAACCTTGCATATCTACAGTAAACAAAATAAATTTTGCTAAATATAATTTTTTTGTAAATTTCTTATCAAAGTACTTTTATCACAACCTGTGTGGAATATGAATGCTTTCTTATGACAATCCATAAATAGTAACTTTTAATAAAAAGAAAATGAAAATTTGACCACCTGAGTAAAAACTATAAAATACAATATAACTTTAAGTAAAGTGTTTTTCTATTCTAATAAATAGTAAAAATGTTACTTTATACATTCAAACTCTGATTTTGACCATGGTGCATAACTGGAAAGTGAAGCTCCCTTTCTTCTTATTCCATATACTGAACATCAGTTGAAGATACTTCTTTCATGTCCATAAACAGATAAAGAAAGCACAGGAACAAACACTAAAATGATTAATAATAATTATTGATATTATCATTTAATCACTGGAAGCCTCAATGTTATGGCCAATTTAATTAGAAGATACATAACCTGGTGCAATGTAACATAATTGCTGCTATATGCTTGCATTTTACCCTAAGCCAGCCTTACAGGAACTTCTCATATTGTTAACTTCTAGTTGGTCCGGGGAACTTTTAAAAGTCCCAGTAATTTCATGAGGTTGAGTTGAGAGATGTTTGAAGACATACACACATAAGTAATTTTAATGAACGAACCTAAAACAAAAATTTCAAAAGAAGTTACAAAATGTGTATCGGTAGGTAGGTACTTGAATAACACGGAAAAAATGTGAAAATATGTCATTAACACATTGATATTTTGTCCCTACAAAGTATGCTACTAGCAAGCCCAAATGCTTTAGGTTTCTCATCTTTATTCCTACAAAATGTTGGCAAGCCTAAATGTTTCAAATAATACTATCTATGAATTTCCTATAAGATAATTAATTTAAAAGTCATTCCATGATCTATTTTAAGATAGAGACTTCTAATAGAAAAGTACTTAAATAAAGGTTCTTATTTACTTTACAGACATTAGATGTAAATATAATATAATCATCCCTCGAGTCAACTTTTTGTTAAATGTTATTAGTTTTGTATTATTGAAAATTTTTATGTTTTAAGTTTATAATCCCTTGATTATAAATATAAATATACTGATTTTAGTTAACGATTCTTTGTTTCCTGATATTCCCAAGAGTAAACTACTCGAAGATTATCTTGTATAATGTACAAATCTGTCTAATGACTGTAAACAAAACTCATTTTAAATTCCGCTTTATCTAATGACTAGTATTAATATTTCTTTATGAAGAATTACTTACCGTTTTTTTCTAAAATTCCATGTATTTATGTGTTTGGCGTTTAAAAGTTTTTCCCTTCAATCACAGTCAAGAAATTTAAAAAGAGTCAAAAGGGTTCAAAACATGTAGCTACAATGTCGAAAATCACAAAAAGTTTTAAAAAACTATAAGATTTTCACTAATAAATACTAATAATCACGAACTACGAGTAAAAACCGCACAGTTGTCAGTAACCTAAAAGTAGGGTTAGCTTTAGTTTGACAATCGTCACAAGTGCGAATTACCGCACAGGTTCCTGTAATTTTTCATCTAGATTGCCATGTTTGGCCGTTAAAAATCAGCTGATCGAGGAGGTGACAACGCAGACTTCCTTAATTTGAATCGCCAATAGCGAAGGAGACGTTATCACGTTTAGTTACTTTAGTTAGTTTGAACCGCGACAGTTGGCCTATTAGGTACCTTTATTTCGCAACGCATCAACAGCAATGACAAATAAGCATTGTGAGTCTTGGTAAAGGAATTTCAGTTGAATGTTTTATTATCATTGACACACTAGGCAGTCTCAATAGATTTATGAAATGTAATTTCAGAAGAAGTAATTTTCTGTTTTCATTAAACATTCAAATAGCCATTTTTGGACACTTTGCCATACATTAGATGTTCTATTTAATACGAGCTCAAGATTATTTTTATTGTACCTAACAGTGAATATACAAATATACAGGGTGTTAATAAAGTATGTTGCCAAATTTCAGGGTTTTATATTTCTTAGTTACTTTTAAGACAAAACGTTCATATAAACATATGTCCTATACGACTTAATTTTTAATACACACACAATAATTTTTTTTTAAGTTTTTTCCTACATAACCAGAAGACGCAAATTAGTATCAAGTTAACACTTGGTGAAAATTTTTAATGCATAAAGAGGAGTCCTGCTAGTTATCAAATTTGTTTAAATACTTGTTTTTGTTTCCATGACTCTTTTATTGTTTTGTTGTTTTCAACAAATTACAGTAATAAACAATGTTATGCTCTTATGCATAACTTTACATTTTTCGTTTTTACCGAAAACGGCTAATCTGAGCAAAAAAAATTTAGATGATTTTTGTGTAGTTTTGTTTGCTAAATCATATATCCCATCAGATTGGAAAAAAGTGGAGTACTTAATTATTTGTATTAAACCTCGGACGTTACCCCTGTGCACGTTACTGGTAAAATAAGAAAACCGTTTTTTTGCTTAAAAGACTCCTCTTTCTTTATGCATTAAAAATTGTCACCAAGTTTCAACTTGATACTAATTTGCGTCTTCTAGTTATTTAGGAAAAACCTTTAAAAACAAAAAATTCAACACCTGTGTATTAAAAACAAAGTCGTTTAGGACCTATGTTTATGCCACATTTTATTAACACCCTGTATGTGAAAAGGAGTATTGCGTCACAGTGTTAATGAAAAAAAATTGGGTGGAATTGCAAAAAGTATATTATTTGTAGTCTGAAGTAGTTTGAACACCAGAAGTGTTTGTTTTCGCGAAAATATTAAGGGATGTTTTTTAGCGAAATGTTCGATCGAAAATCGACCATGCTTATTACCTAAATACCTAAATCTACAAAGAATAATTTTTCATATCTTTATTCCTAATCTAAAACAAAACTAATATTTATTAAACGAATAACAACTCGAAACTCGACAAATGACAAACGTTGTGTGTTTAAAATCTTATCACAATAGCATTTTTCATACAGTATTATGGTTAAAGCACATTTGTCCGACCGGAAGCGGATGGTATCGGACAGCAAAAATTCCGAAGAATCCCGTCCGGCGTAATGTGCGCACTCACATAAAGAAGTCATTTATTTATTCCTTCGGAATTTTTGCTTTCCGATACCGTCCGCTTCCAGCCGGACAAGTGTGCTTCAACCTTTAGACATACATAAAGTAATTGCTAACTTTTCCGAGCTGAAAGTGCACAAAAAAAACCTTTAGGTAGGTACCTAATTATTCCATAATAAGTACCTAATATGTTTCTTAGGTTGTTGTGAATCTTAAATGTGTCTCAGTTCCTATACTGGGGCAATTTACAAAGATGTTTAGTTTTAAATCAAAATATCTTTTTTTTGTTTGAAAATATTTTATTTTTTAAATCTATTTACAAATATATGTTTTATGTTTTATTTTATTTTTTTTCATTTTTCAAAACTCATTAAATTCTCGTCACAATTTTTTTTTGGTAATGGCGAAAGCGCCGCCTGCGTCTCATAGGCATAGTTAAGGGGAGTCGTTAGCACCCCCAAAACTCTAATTAGCACCCCCATAATTTCCATTAAGCGCTTATAAATAACTAATTTTTTTAGCCATCTGCTGAATATTGTCTAGGGCTTAAAAACCCCTAAATCTAACTGCCTAACTACGCCTATGCTGCGTCTTTAGTTTTTCACCCTCCCAACCTCTATACCCATTTTCACTCGAAAATTTTCTGGCCATCCTGATAGGGGGCCCAAAAATGTGCGAGAGCCTTGGGCCTAAGTCAGTTGAAAATAGGCCCTGAGTAATAGTACTAACTTTTTGATTAATTCACTACATAAATCGTATGTAAAAATATCCTCTATAAATGAATAATTGTATTTGTAAGAAAATAATTAATAATCCGAAAAAATTCTTTTTCCAAAATGGCCCCAAGAGAGACTGACTTAACTTTTATTTTAGTGGACAATGTACTTCCTTAAAAGTAAATACAATATCCTAGCCTCCAAAAACAAAAAAATTTCCCACCATATCTAATTTTTTTTATTAACTAAAACACACGCACGTATGCAACCTCTCAATCAAAATCAGTGAAAAAGGCTTAGTACTTTCAGTGTAATAATTAAATGCAAGTTTTAACTGACATAAGGTAACGTTTTTTTTTAGAAATGTTGGAAAACTTAACTACGCCTATGATAATTGGGTGTTTTAATTACAGAAATTATTTTTTGTTTCTAGTTTGTCTACCTGGGCTATTTCATAAATATTCACATAAAATGATCCCTTTGAGGATAATAGCGGATTTCTTTACATTTTACACAATTTATGCATTACAGTAACGCTAGGCGAGCACGCAAACAAACAAAAATATTTTAATAATTTGTCCAGTAAAACACGTTATTTCTTTTTATATATTTTCTGCGAGGCACAAATATATGGATTAAAAAATAATAACAATACTAATAAAATGTATTCATCCCATCAAGCCTACAGGCTTATCAGACTTGTCAAAATGTACAAAATATGCTATATTCTTCCAAGGTAGGGGACCACAATTAAAGTAGGCACTAGTTTGTCTACCATATAAACAAGTATGACAATTTGTCAAGATTGTGGCATATTTTCTCTATTTCCTGTGCCAATAATTTTTGTTTTTTTGAAATCCCGGAAAGCAAATTCGCAAATTATTTTGCCAAATCCCCACTCAACTGATTGTGTTGTGGGCTTCCTTTTGTCAATAAATTATTGTTGGTCTATCGTTATACTTCGGCCAGAATAAAGTCACAATAACAACTCTGGCTTGGTCGCCAAAAAGACAAAACTTCTCGCCTCCAAACACCATGTTTTCTTCTAATTGGGTATAAAAGTTTGACTCCCTGAATATTCCAGCGTCGTGTCTTCGACCTTTGTAGGCACCCAGCATGCTAATGGTAATAACAATAACATCAGGGTATAAAACTCCTTGGCATTTAACGCAATGCTGTCTTTTATGTCCGAAGTAATAGTCTTCTTGATCGATATCTGGGCGACAAATAGGTCTTGCAGTACCGTCAGTGAGGCCCCAATAATTTTGCAAAGGAGCTCCTTTAACCTAAAAATGTCAGTTCTAAGTGAATATTCACAATTATATTAATGATTTCAACATAAGTGTGCAAGGGCATATTAAAAAGTTTTGTGGAAATGTCACTCTCGCCTCTCTGCCCATTTACCATAATTTTATATTACAAATAACTATATTACAGTTTTTACAGCTTATCTGTCTAGACAGGTACTTGTTAGCTAAAGTACATGGACCAGTTAGAAATGCATTTTATAAATCATAGAATTTGTACATACAACCAATGTCTGGGTAAGGAAATATGAGCTTATTATTTTTAAAGTACTTAAAATAAGTCAGCTAATATATATGATGAAATCTTCTAAGGTTAATACAAACCTACTGCCTAAGCAAGTTAGAACCTAGCTAATGCTGCTCTTTTTTATTATTTCCTAAGTAACTATGTTTTAACAAATTTATTTTAACAATAATTTATTACTTACAGTTCTTCATTCACGTCTTGTATGTTTCAGAATGAACAAATACAAATAAATGAACAACTAAATTAAATAATACCGTCGCCTAAAGCCAATTGAATTAAAAAAAAATCCCTTATCTCCAAACTAACTTTGTCATCGTCATCAGGCATACAAACATACTAATTTATAAGTGGCGGCTTTTTCTAAACAACTTTTATATATATAAAATTCCAAACATCGAACAAAGTTCGATATTATGGAACGTATATCAGTTTTGATTTCTCTCTGGCGCCTCATCCCCGGACGCGTTTCGCCGTATCACGGCTCATCAGCGAGGCTAGAGACGACAGAGAGAAATCAAGCTCGAAGGTACTAATAGCTGTACCAGCATAAATAAATGTGTGTATTACTTGGCCTAGATCTGCCGAGATGGCGCTACCCGTAGCGTTTTGCCATTAACTTTTATATCATTTTGTCGAAAATTTTTAGATGTTAAAAAGAAAAATGTGTTAGTAAAAAGTTATAGTCATTTGAATTTCTTTTAAAATAAAATATAATTTTAAAAAAGTTCAAATGATTATAACTTTCCACTAATACATTTTTTCTCTCAAAATTTAAAAATTTTGGACAAAATGATGTGAAATTTATTTAGAAAAAATAATCAATAAAATACCTAACCGTGTTCATTTTTTTCCCAGGGGAGCCAAAGCAAAAATTAAACTTTTTTTCGCAAATTACAAACTATTTTTTTCTTTACCCAAACATTCCTAGTAGGCTCACTATCAAAAGCCCTGAACTTGGTATGGGTCCCGTAAGTAGCAACAGATATATACACCTTTAAAATTTCACCAGCCGCCACTGCTAATTATTCTTGTAATATTATGGTTTACATGCCTCAGAGTAGAATTTCAGTCTTTTGTAGGTAAGTCACTGCAGGTTTTGCAAATTCATCAGTTTCTTTCCAAAATTACTAACGGTAATCCTCATAACTTTATTTGTTATGGCTGAAATATAGGGAATTGACACTCCAAAAATGGCTCTAAATCCACCAGTCTGTTGGGATAACTCAGTCTTCTTAATAGCATACACAGCCCTTCCACACCTACAAACATTGGGAGCTCAAAAGAGTATATCTCAACTCATATCACAGACAAAATAAAGCATTGCAGTATGTACGGGTGCGGACATAATTATTTATTTATTATTTATATACATTACATTTTGGACCCCTACAGACCGACAAAACAAACAAACAAAAGAATGCAAGGACCGAAAGTGTCCAAAAGACAGTTTTACAATCCCAATTATACTATACATGTCTGTGAAGTTGGCCCCCAAATGCAAAATTTATTAAAAATTAATGGAGTTCCGAGTTTCTTATGAAGAGTTCTAGAGTACTTTTCACTTTTTATTAATAGTTCCGTTAAAATACAAGTAAAAACAATATTTTAAAAATGGGGCTAACTTCACGCAACCATGCAATAACAAAAGTTTGCCCACGGTGCTGAGTGCTTAGTTCTAATGGAGTAGGTACTACAGTTCTTTATGATTTTCGAGGCCAGAACTCACCAAAAAAATTGTATTACATGTTTTGAGCTTTTTGGAAAGTAAAAAATTCAACAACAAAATGTTGTTTATGCAGAACTGTAGAACTATGGCAGAACTAACGGGTATGCGTTTTGAACCAGAACTCTTGTTAAAAAATATTTCAGGGGGGGCCAACATCACACTTTTTTAATAATCAAAAATTGAAGTTGCAAACAACAAAATACCATTCAAATTTCACAGAACTGTAGAACTATTACCGCACTAACGGGAACTAGTGAGTTTTAAACCAGAACTCTTATTAAAAAATATTTCATGGGGGGCCAACTTCACATTTTTTACCACTCAAAAATTTAAGTTGTAAACAACAAAATATCATTCGACTTCCACAGAATTGTAGAACTATTGCGGCACTAACGGGAACTCATTAGTTTTAAACCAGAACTCTTGTTACTATAAACGTGTTTAATTATGGCAACAGTACCGAAATATGCACAATATACAATTTGACGTATTGTTAGAACTGACTAGATAGGTACAGTAACATACGTCTTACTGTTGACGAAAAATAAAATAGTGTGCATTTTGAAATTTTATTATATTTAACTTTAGTTTGCGAAGGAAGCTTCATGCACAAGCTTTAACAGATTTTTTCCTTTCGTTGTAACATACCTCTAGTCAAAAGCACAGTAACATATGGTCCAATATTAATAATAGACCCTAGTATTTATTCTGACGAATTATACAGAATAAATATGTTTACCACATATCCCTTGTATTTTAAAATCAGTTCCAACAAGCATTTTAATTGGAACAAAAAGTTATTCACTATCGGGTATTATATCATATCAATCTCTATCCAATGCAAAAGAACATTATACAGCTTGTATATTAAGGAGTGATAATTGGTATTTCTATGATAATATACCCCCGATGTGTAGAAAAATATCAGAAGAAGCAGACCCAGCACCCCATGTTTTAATATACATTTAACAGAGTTTGTAAAAAAATGTAAATAGCTTTTTGGTGTTTTTGATTTCTGTATGTCATAAAATTTAAATAAAATGTCGCTAATGCAAAAAGGGATATATTTGAAAAATAAGAAATTGAAGAAAAACATTTTAAGGTAAAATAATAATCTAGAGCAGAGGTCGGCAAGTCATTTCCAGTGGGGTCCGGATCCTTTTAAAAAAATTTATCGAGGTCCAAAAAAAAAGAAAAACTTCAAATGGACAGCAGGTAATTTTTGTTTCTCAAAAAGGAAGGTGACTTATCAAAAAAATCATATTATTAGTTTTTAATTTTTATTTTTACTTAAAAATAATATACCTAAGATATTATATTGTTCTCTTACAAATAAATGAAATGCACACTATTTATTTTAATTTTTCGTCAACAGTAAGGCACATGCTACTGTACCTTTCTAGTCAGTGCTAACAACACTTGAAATTGTAACATACTTAGATACTGTTGCAATAATCAAACAACATAGTAACATTTATAGTAACAAGAGTTCTTGTTTAAAACTCATAAGTTCCCGTTGATGCTTCAATAGCTACAGTTTTGTAGAATTAGAATGGTATGTTGTTTACAACTTAAATTTTTGACTATTAAAAGAGTGTGAAGTTGGCCCCCCATGAAATATTTTTAATAAGAGTTCTGGTTTACAAGTCATGAGTTCCCGTTAGTGCGGCAATAGTTCTACAGTTCTGTCGAATTAGAATGGTATTTTGTTGTTTCCAACTTAAATTTTGGACTGTTGAAAAAGTGTGAAGTTGGCCCCATGAAATATTTTTTAACAAGAGATCTGGTTTAAAGCTCTTGAGTTCCCGTTGGTGCTGCAATAGTTCTACAGTTCTGGAGAATTAAAATGGCATTTTGTTCAGGGCCGGATTGGCAGATATTTTTTTATGTACCGAGCCGAGTCCAGACGGGCCTCCGGTCGGCGCGGCCTCCTTAGGACTCTTGGGAGGCAAATACAAGACGTTTAATTTTAAGTAAATATTCTGTTGAACATAAATAGATTCCTATGCTTTACAAACAAAACGATATACAAAACAGAAATCCCAAAAATAAAAGAATACTCTGTTAGCCTTCAACAATAAAAATAAAATGTGATTGCGAAAAAAAATCATAGTTAATAACTAAGAAGTTTTCTCATTGAGTCACTTTTTACGACTATAAAATCTATTACATCTGGCGCTTGACTTTATTTAAAAAACACGGTTTTGACGCACAACGAATTGTCAAATGTGGAACAATGTTCTACCTTCTAATTTCGACTTGTAAATTTATATCCTAATATCCGAACATAAAATATCATTTTTTTCAAAAATCCTTTTATCAAATATTTAGGTTTTTCAGTGTCGCGGGTAATTTAAGGCCCCTGCGGGTATTTTGGACACTCGAAGTGGGGAAAGTTGAATGATTGCATGGGCAGCACTGAACGCGATTGCATCGCACAGTGTAACGGATTCGATATTTCGTGGACATAGGGCAAAACAGCGACTATCGAATTTTAATTTGTTTTGTCTCTAGATTATTCGCAAAATAACTGGAGTTTAGTCGTTTACTAGTTTTTTTCAAATGTATCACCACAAAGTACTTCCTTTTTAAACGAAAACTTGATTTTTCTCAGAGCAATAAAAAAGATGCGAAAATAATGCCAACTTTAAAAAATTAATATGTGTTCTATAAAAAATTCCTCTAAAATTCCAAATTTTAGAGGAAATACTTGTGAAGTTTACTTACATAATTCCATATTATGGAATTTTAAAGAACCGTGGTCCTAGTCGAAGAAAAAACAAAGTTTGGTGTGGTTTTTAAAAAAAATGCCTAAATATGCGGTAGTTGTCACATACATAAGATTACACAACAAACATCTCATCCAACTTTGTCCGATTATTGAAAAAATAATATTTTTTTAGTAATGTCGCACATGCAGGAATCCAAAGTTGCTTTTTAATGCCGCTTTGAAGATTTTCCAGGTATATGTTGTTAATCATATTAAATTTTCTAAGACGCTACAAGTAAATTTTAACTAATTTAACTTTTCATAAGAAAAGTGGCTAGAATAATATTAAATAAATATTCATGAATCTAAGTACCTACCTACATAGTTTTAAAAATACCTTATTACACCCAATTCGAAAATCTTATTTTATTAAACATTATTTTATTCTAAGAATTATGTAATAAGTTAACTCATTAAGTACGTTTTGTAATTTAATTACGGATGCCACTACGGGTGAAAAGAAAGTAATAAAAGAGCAAAGAAAAAAGAAAATACAAAATGAACTTGCGATACTAATTAAACTAGACGTTGTAAATAGAGTGAGGGCACTACAAACGACGGCAATACTGCTAGAACTTTTTTTCGACATTACGAAAAATCAGCAGCAATCACTGCTGCTGTATGTGTCATTATATAGTTGGTACTATATGCCATCAAGTGTTCACATGTTACTAAAACATTTCCTATATTCCAATTGGACATTTATCTGAAGAAGCATCAGAAGCTAGAAATAACGAGTTTCGTAAATTCCGAGAACATTACGCTTGAAAGCAAGGACGGACCGAAAAAGTTGAGGACATAATGCACAACTTGTTAATTTCTTTAAATCTCCTTATTTCCTTTATTAGACCGAAATAAACTGCGAAAAAAATTATCTGTTCTCAGCAACTGAAACACTTTTTAAAGTAACTAACGTTGAGGAAGACAATTCTGATACATTAGTCTCCAGCTCAGATGGTGAAAATTAGGTTAATTGAAGTATGTTTTTATAATTAATATTTAAGTCTATTTATCTTAGGTACTTAACCGAAAACAGTATTTTTTTTATTTATTTTGTCGAAAAATAATTATATTTTTTGAGCGACCGATATCTAGTAAGGTACTACAAGTAGGTCTAAATTTAGTACAGTAATAACAAACTCTAATGTTTTTATGTTTTTATACGCCACAATTTTTGTAAAACAAAAACAGAAATTTTCGATTTCGTTACACTGTGCATCGGTTTAGTAATTCTTCGCTGACGAGGAATCACTAATCGAGGATTTAGTTTTGTACGGCCCAGTGTTGCCAACTCGTGGGGAATTTCTCGTTTTCTGGGATTTCTGTAACGAAACTGGGAAAATTTCCTGTTTTTTTTAACAGAAGTGGGAAATTTTGTATTAACAATTATTGTAACAATTTCTGAGTTTTGGTTTGTAATTTACAAATTCTAAATCAAACAATTTTGATATGTTTCAACGTTTGCTTTGCACATTCCTACTGAATAATAACCAAATATAAATTTGATACATACGCCCATAGCGGAATGCCCCAAAAAAGTTTTTATTTTATTTTTATTTCACACGTGAGGTAAATGATATTGAAAAATATAATATTTAATATAAAAAACAAATAAGTAAAAATTAATATATAAATAATAATAGGGAATATGCATATAACCCAAATAAATATTAAATATTTTTTTATATTCTCTATATAAATTAAATGTTTATGGCGGTAGATGTTATCCATTTATTTTGGTTTTTATTAACAAAAAAAAGTATTTTATATTGCAAATTGTATATATATACAATACATATATACAATTTTATATTTCGAAACTTGTAAATCGTGATCCCATTGGCTGTGTCGTCAAAAGTGAACTTATGACTCATCATGAGTACATGACGACTTCCAGTGTTGTAGAGTCGTCGAAAACTCACTAAAAATGGCATTTAATGCGTAACTCATCCCCAATGAAATATCCCTGCATTTAAAGTAGAAGGTTCCTAAAATCTTATTCATGTATATTTCAAGCCGAAATTGGTCCAGGAACCTTTCAATTTTGCAACAAAAATTGGCACTTCTGCGAAATTTTGACATATCATCTTAATAATTTCGAGTAAATAAACTGCAATTCTTTGTTTTCGTGGCAATCTTCGAAAATTCAAAAATTTTCAAATTGTAGATGGCCTCCATGCAAATAAACCTATTTATTTATAACTTTGACGAAAAAATGAGCGATTTAAATTAGTGGGAGGTATTCTTAGCTAATTAAGGGATAAAATAAACAAAAAAAAATCACTAAATACGGTACACAGTGTGGAATAATGATAATGTTGGTTAAAAATAGGATTTGTCGGAAAAAATCAAGAAAATCCTATTTCTACCCCTTAAATACGCTCCTGGATGACCCGTTCATATTCATTTTAAAGTGTGATTATCCCTTTATAAGATAGTGTTGAAAAATTGGGAAAAATTAGATAGGAAAAAATACAGAGTGATTCAAATGTACCGATGTCGAGGGCAAAAAAAAATAAAAAAATCAAAATTTAATCGGCGATTGCTCCCTTCTTATAGAGAATGAAGAAACTAAAAAGTATGGATATTATATACTTCGACGGGCTCTTTCCGACGTATATGGGATTTTAATTTGAACCATTTTGACCCCACAAAAAATTAAAAACCGTGAAAAATTTGGGTCAAAAATCTAAATTTCCCGTTTTTTCCAAATATTTCCATTTTCCAGTGATTCTTTTAGGTAAATGTATTGCAAAAAAAAAAGTATTTGGGATTTTAAAGTTTCACTTATGAATCCGTTTTTCGATCTGACGCTTTGTTTTCTAGTTATTAGGTACCAAAGATGGCATTTTTCGACCTAAAAAAATTCAAAACTTGCCATTTTCTGATCCTCACCAGTTTCAGTAGAGTTCTGAAGCTCCGTGTCCCAAACAATCTCCGAAATTTTATATCGATTTAATTCACTTTTGCGACCTGTACCCGATTTCAACGGAAATCGCGAAAATTTCCACTCTGATGTTTAATAGCTGCAAAACGAAACATCCTGTATAACTGAATTTTTTACCAAAGCTAGTTGAACTATTCCTCTATCAACCCAAAAAAATCGATTTCTCTCCCTCTGACTGTTTCCGAGAAAAACAAACCTGTTCGACTTTGGGTTAACATGTAGATCGACACTTATTTTTGCTGATCTCCTGGCGTCATTTTTAATTAGGGACAGATGGCTGCTTTTTAAATTGTTATAAATTATACCGAAAAGTAAACATTTTTTGTAGCTAAATTATCCTAGTAATTTTCTTCAAAATATTTTTTTTGGGTTTGGAATGACTTCCTTAAACGATTTATGCAATAAAAAAATATGTGAATATTCCTTATTTACATCGTTTTCAAGGTTTTTCCTTTTTATGTTTGGAGTTGGGAAATCTTATGATTCGAAGTTTCGAAGTGGGATAGAGTCTAAGTGGCCAAGCCTTCGGCCTTAGCGGCCCCTTTGGACCGGCGGCCCACAGAGATTTTCTCGCTCGCTAGCCTGTTCCAATCCGGACCTGCGCACATTGCGGATGGCCCAAAAAAGTATTTATTTTAATTCTATTTCACACGTGAGGTAAATGATATTGAAAAATATAATATTTAATATAAAAAATAAATAAGTATACATTAATATGCAAATAATAAATAATAATTTACATAGTTTTGACGGTTTTTCCTTGGTATGATTGGGGTTGGAAAGTAATATGATTCGAAGTTTCGAAGTGGGATAGAGGCTAAGTGCCCAGGCCTTCGGCCTCACTGGCCCCTTTGGGCCGGCGGCCCACCGTGATTTTCACGGTTGCTCGCCTGTCCCAATCCGGGCCTGATTTTGTTGTTTACAACATAAATTTTTGAGTTTTAAAAAAGTGTGAAGTTGGCCCCGTGAAATATTTATTAACAAGAGTTCTCGTTAGTGCTGCCTTAGACCTACAGTTCTGCAAAAAGATAATTACATTTTGTTGTAGAATGTTTTACTTCCCAAAGAGCACAAAACACGTAATACAACTTTTTTGGTAAGAGTTCTGGCCTCGAAAATCATAAAGAGCTGCAGAGCTCCTTTAGAATTATTAGGCACTGTGGTCAAACTTGTTTGCTTTTGCAATAATGGGGGCTCGGTGAAGCTAGCCCCCATTTTTAAAATATTGTTTTTACTTTTATTTTAACGAAACTATCATTAAAATGTAAACAGAACTCTAGAACTCTTCATATTTAATTTATAATAAATTTTGCATTTGGGGGGGCCAACTTCACAGATATAATCATACTTCTTTGAATTCTCGTTAAGATACAGCGCAGAGTAGTAAAAGAGTAATTTATTTTCATCAGTGATGCTATATTACCTGACACTCTGTATCGTGTAGATGTTCTAATTTCTACTGGTATTTTAAGTTTTCTTACAAGCTGAAGTATGTCTTCTTTAAGAAATCCAAAATTGCTTCTACATTCATCTTTAGACAAGCTTTCAATATCAAAACGTTCAGATGCTGATTGCCTACTGTGACCATGGTCTCGTGGGTTATCCATGATAAGGTTAAGGATCATTCCGTTTTGAATTATTTCATTATTTTCTTTACCCATTAAAACAACTGACTCAAAAACATCCTCCATTATGTGTTAAATACACGTTAAATTATAACGATTTTGTTACATATCTATTTATATATAATGATAAAACTGAATCAACCTGTAGGTAATGCGTTTGATTTCTTATCCGTAACTAAACAAACAAATAGTCCCAGATCCTTCCTTTCTTAATATATAAGGCATGTAAATATTCCTTCATTATAAAATAATACAGCACTAAAGAAAAAAGCAAAAATTATAGGTTAGGTTTCATTCCATGACATTGACATTCTCCCCAGCCTAGACGTTTATTTGCGCTCGCCGTCGATCGCTACACAAATTCGGAAAAGTAGTAAACTACCCTGATATGTTGTCAAGTCGTCGTGCAGGAATTAATTTATCATTGTTGTAACTAATAGGTATAATAAACTTTTTCTTAGATCTCGCAATATGGTGGCCAAGAGGCCAAGTCTCTTGTCATTTATAGCATTGGTCTATTTTACGTTTAGAAATCGGCTAAAAGACAGGACCGAACTTGTACTCACCGTTTAACTTAAATAATAAACACCAAGGACATCTAGTCTCCGAAATCTATAAAGTCCAAAAGTAAAATGTTTAAAACAAACACTATACAAAAAAACACCCACGGAAACACCAACTTCACAAACACAAAACACCAAAATCAAACGAAAATAGAACGACGTGACCTGTCATGTCAGCCTTTTTCTTTTTTTCTTCTTATCTAAGACTTCAAGCTTAAGTACTAACGTACCATGGGCGTCTGAAGAGAAGAAAAATGTAGTCTATTGACACGGGATTTGAAGGATCGAAGGTTGGGACGGGAAGGGATAACATCTGCAGGCAATTTGTGCCATAATCTGGAGACCCTAGGTATGAATGAGAGAGGGAAGTAGTCTGTTCTAGGCTTTTGTTGTTGGGCAGTAAAGGGATGCATACGTAACGCGCCTCTTGTTGTTCAGTTAGGAACAAGGGGAGAATAATACCGGCTAGTTCTTCAAAGCAAAATCCGTGGAAGTACCTGTAGAAAAGGGATAAATCCCCAACAGTGTGATGATGAGCGAGAGAAGTGAGTTTTCTTGTGAGGACTGTGTCATTGATGAGTCGAATGGCTCTTTTTGGATAGAATCATGGATGTTAAGTGTCGAAGGTGATGCCGCTCCCCATATGTGAGAGAAGTACTCTAGGTTAAGTATTATTGGGGAAACATAGAGCGTGTATAAGTTGGAAGGGGAGAAATATTTTCTGGATCTAAAGAGAAAACCAAGCTTTTTCGTTGCCGATGAGGCTACTGAAGTAATGTGTTTGTGCCAGCTAAGATCATGTTCGAAAGTGACGCCAACAAGATC
Source organism: Philopedon plagiatum (assembly GCA_963971165.1). Classification (NCBI taxonomy): domain Eukaryota; kingdom Metazoa; phylum Arthropoda; class Insecta; order Coleoptera; family Curculionidae; genus Philopedon; species Philopedon plagiatum. Next base: position 38,675,130 of record OZ020195.1, read on the forward strand.
GATTCATTGTTCTATAGGGCTTGGCGTTCATGTGGATGGAGTAAGCGTTGCCTGATTTTTTTGCGTGACTGGGAGCAAGACTGGGTTTGGAGGCGTTGAGCTGAACAAGGTTGTTGACACCCCAGTCTAAGATTAATGAAAAATCTTGGGCAAGGGATAGGTGCATAGATCTGCGTCTATTATTCAACTTTTGATTCGAGACTTGTCTGGAAACATAAATATTGGAGTGAAGAGTACTATCGTTGGCATAACTGTGGATGGGATTGGTAGTTGAAACGAGCAGGTCATTAATCTGAGGAAGAAATAGGGTTGGTGCCAGGGATGAACCTTGGGGGACGCCAGCATTGATAGGATGGAAGTTAGATGAGTGACTGTCAGCCATGACAGATACGCGCCGATTAGAAAGGAAGCTACCGATCCAGGTACATAGTTTGGTAGGAAAATCCTAAGAATGTAGTTTGTTGAGGAGTGCGGCATGCCATAGTTGGTCAAAGATCATGGAAATATCAAGAGCAACAATCTGAGATACGCCATGAAATTCGAGAGACTTGTTCCAGGTATGTGTGACAAAGGTAAGAAGATCGGCTGTGGATCTTTGGTGACGAAATCCGTACTGTCTGTAATGGATGATTTAGTGTTTTTTTAGATATTTTAGAATTTGCAAGTTGATCGCTTTCTCCATAACTTTGCTGACAACGGAGAGAAGAGAGATAGGTCTATAATTAGATGGAAGGGACTTGGAACATGTCTTCGGGACAGGCTGCGCACGAGCAGTCTTCCAACTACCTGGGAAGATAGCCTTGTCATAAGAGATCTGGAAAAGACGAGTTAAGATGGGTGCAAGATCTGGAGCGCATTTTTTTCGAACAGTTGCTGGTATGCCATCCAGACCGGAGGACTTTTTGGTGTCAAGGGATAGAAGAATTTTTTTAACTTGTTTGACCTTAAGTATTATATCGGGCATTTTGTGGGGTACAGACGTAGCGGTTGGGAGAGCGAAATTGGCGGGAGGGATTAAGGTGGAAGTGGTACCGAATTGTTTGGCAAATAGTTCAGCTTTTCCTTTAGAGGTGGTGATAATTTCGTTGTCAGGGGTCAGGGGAGGAAAAGTGCTCCTACAGAAGTTTTGACTAATGTTTTGGCAAGTGACCAGAAAGATTTGCTGCCGTTGGGACAGGAAAGCACTTTATCTTTTATGCGGTTGTTAAAAGCATTTTTGGACTCTGAGATAGTTTGGTTGTATTGATTTCTTGCCTCGGTGAAAATCTGATTCTCGGGTGTAGGATTTTGAAGGCACCTTTTGTGAGTTTGGACTTTTTTGGCTTTTGGTGGTGGAGTTTAGGTTTCTTGCGGGTATGTGGAATGAGACTATCAATACCTGCTTGAATGATATCTGTGATATGAGAGCAAATTTCGGAGGGATCGGAAGTGAAAAAACAGAGAGGTCTCCAAGGGAAAGCAGAGAAGAACTTTCGAAGACCATCCCATCCCATGATATCAGCAAACCCGTGATGTATGAGACAAGAGACGGTAATAAGGCCATGATCTGAACGACCAAGGGGAGCGCATACAGATGTTAAGTATGGCTCAGGATGGGTGGTAAGAAAAAGATCTAGTGGATCTGGATTATGGGTAGAAACGCGGGGAAGGTATGTTGACTCTCTGATTAAATTGGTAAGCGAATTGCTGATTGCAAGTTTTCGGCCGCTCTGCCTTCTGGGTCAGTTTTTGTGGATCCTAGCCATTCCTTGCTATGGACGTTGAAGTCGCCTAGGACGGTAACTTCAGCGGAGGGAAATTTAGAGAAAAGATGGTCAATTTTTGCCGAGAGAAAGTCAAAGAACTCATTGTGGGAGTTGTTTGATGGGGAGCGGTGGATGCAACAGATAAATTTAGTAGAAGATTTAAGGGTAAGTTTTAGCCAGAGAATATCGAGCTTGTCTGATTCCAGGTTCGGGAGTCTGGTGCAAGAAAGACTGCTGCGAACGTGGGCACATACTCCGGCATGAAGATGAAATGATGACAGAAGTTCTTAGCCTGGAAACAGGAGATGATTGGTTGAGGATTTGGGTTCGGTCAGAAGAATGTGGGGTTTGCATGATTGGAGGTAGTGGTGGACTTAGTCCAAATTAGAATTGCGCCCGTAGATGTTGGCAAAGGTTACTGTACTTTTGGAATTCCTCGATGGCGGGCCTCCTGAGCACCCCTCGCCCGGAGATCCGAATGGAGGGGTAGCTTAGCTCCGGAATTTTTTACCCCTGGGAGCGCTATCATCACTGCCAAATTTGTTTTTTTAAGAGGTGGATAGTTAAAACAAAGTAGGATTCGAAGTGACAGAGAAAGAAGAAAGAAGAGAAAGAATGACAAGTCTGATGAGGAAAGGAAAAGAAAAAACCGACCCACGCACCCAGGACTGGAAACATCCGCTGAGATTTCACCAACTCTTTAAGTAGGTGCGTGGGGTGGTACCTCCCCAATCGAGAAAAAGCTCCTCTACCACCTACCAAAGCTTGGTACGGCTCACTCGCCCACTACCAATCCACTACTGATCTAGGGACTTTTTGAAAGGACCAATATCAGCTGTTGATGTCACCTGTGATGGTCAAATGTCGCAATGCTGAGTTATATCATAAATTGAACTCTATCATTCATTTACTATTACTATGCATCCGGTAGTATTTTATTTGAAATGCCTGTAGCTGACTCTTCAAATAACCAGTTACTTCGTTTTATGACACGTATACGCGCGTACAAAAAGTCGTATCTACATCCAATTTTCTTAGGGACTTGCTTGCATGTTACCTTTCTTAAACTTAGTTTAGCTGACCCTCCACTGTAATCAGCAAGGCCTTCAAAAAGTCCCTAAGCTACATTTGGACTCTTAAGTAAGACTTTCTTGTTGATCGCGGCAATACAAGTAAATGGCTGAAAGATTGTAGGTTGTAGGCAATAGGTACAAGAAAAATTTGGATTACATGGCAACGTCGGTTTCAGCTTTCTATTAAACAAGCGCTAGCAGGGTTGCTTCAAACAAGAGTAAAATCCACACCACCATTTTATGTTGTACGATTAAGCTATCTCTTCTTCACAACTTTTAACATGCAGGTGCTTCTTGGGCATTCGTTTTAAAGACGACAGATAGAAAACAAATACCTCGACCAAAAAGTAATATCCCTGTCATTGTTATTGTTCATATTCGCCAACTTGAACAACTGATCTAACCCCTAGCGGAACAAATTCGAACCATTATAGAGCGTATAAACATTCCGCTTAACAATGTCGAATAAATGTGTTAAAATATCATAATTCAAATCGTGTCCATCGCATACTATTGGAAATATAGGTGTACCTACTAAGCAAATTTACATCTTTTTACTTTTAAAAATCACGATTTCTTTTCATCACAACTTAATGTTTATACCCTTTATGACCGCCATAACAGAGCCATCGACCTGTTATTTATAGTCACTTAAGGTTTGTTATTGGTGTCGCCAGGTAGTTGACAGTTAACCCCCCCCCCCTGGCTGCTAACAGTTTCTATTTGGTATAAATAAACAGGACTTTTAAATTCAGTATTTTAACCTGGCGCCCATGATTTCCAATCATTTATGGCAAATATTTTGAATTCTAAGCATCTTTGTTAAAAGGTGTTTTCATTCCCTTTTTATCATATACACCTTTTACCACTTTACCACTTTCTTTCAGGTAAATCCCAGTAAAATGTTTAACGTACAACTGCAAAATCTATTTTGGAAACGCCACGCAAACCTCTTCAGTTTAGCGTTTTGCGTGTCCGCATTTTCTGGTAGAAAAACCTATAGAAAAACCTTAACCTATAGTAATTGCGTTATTTTAGTATAGTTTATCAGGCGTATGGAAAGCAGTAGGGGGGGGGGGGTGGAGGAAAAATATCCAACTGTGCGAAGATAAAAATTACAAATTGTTGACCTTTATTGAAAATTCTCTCCAAGCAAAACTGTCGACTTTTGTTTATAACTGGTCAATCTTTTTTTGCGTTTGCTCTAATAAAACTGTCGAACTTTTTGCGATTTTTGCCAAAACTCAACCGTCGGCGTTCTTTTTAGGCCGAGGTCCTAATAGCCACCTTAATATGCTCCTAGAGACCCCTGATTAATATATTCCTAGGGACCACATAGTTAACTAGATTAAGAGAATGCCTGGAATCTCTAACTGCTCTGAAATAAAAATATTGGTATCTCCTCCTTGTTTCTAAATACAGAGGTGTAACTTGATTATGTAGTATCAAGTTTATAGACATCGGCCTTTCAAATAGCGGTTTGAAAATAGGTAGTAGAAATCGCATTCTACAATAAAATTATAGTAAAATATGCTAAACGAACATTTTTCCATTACAGAGAAGCAAAAAGGATGTAGCCAATTTCGACGCAGAATTTACAAGAGAAGAACCCGTCTTGACACCTGTCAGCAGTGAGATATTACAATCTATTAACCAGGAAGAATTCCGGGGTTTTTCAATAACTAACAGAGACTTTAACCCATCTCGAACAGTCGCCGAGTAGTTATCTTGATGTCGAGAGTTTAAGTAGCTGAAGTTTAAGATTACATAGTGAAATTTTACCGCCGTAATTTCAGTTTCAGCAATATGTTTAGTCTGCTGAAAAACTATCTTTTTTTAACTTATTGACTATAAATATTTAGTGTTATAGATAACAGCTAGTTTGTCATCTTGTACTGCTGTGTCGAGTGATTACGTTACACTAAACTTGTTAGGTGGTATTGAGTTGTGTTTTTACTTTGCTAAATATTTACTATTGACTTTTATAAAAAAAAATCGTCAATTTTTTTCTGTGTATAAAGTACGACAAATAAATTTTTTGTAATGTAGTGCTCCAAAAAGGTATTATTATAGAAGACACATTTTTTAAGTTTATTGATTTCAATTATGTTTGTATGTAAAAGAAAGTAGAAATTCATGTTTTACATTTCTGCTCTTTAAAGAAATATCACAGATAATTTTCAAGCATCCAGTATTACAACAGTTTTGGGAATGTTTTATTATCAGGTACTTGTTATTGAATACATACTAGTAAAATAGTTATCGGTTTTGATAAGTTTTACAACATTAACTTAACCTAAATCGTCCTGGCAACACATTTAGACGATCAGAATTTATATGGTAAAGATATTGCCTTATTTGGTTTTGAGAAGTTGTTTCCTGATTAAACTTTGTCACATATTATTTAATATGAGATACTCTCGTTATAATCGATTGAAGTTCGCGACCCCAAGTTTTCTATTGCTTTCCTCGCATTGACCCGATTTACTCTCCGGATCCCTACAAAGAAATTCACTTTGCGGGTATAAAATAAGTAATATGTGAAGGTAGTTCACAAAGAAAATATATGACATAGTAGGGGAGAGCCGAGCAAGATGACATACTTTGTTTGGTTTCCATTTATCCAGTAGTTAAATTCAGATTGCTAATCTATTTTACGTTTTAAAAGTTATCTCGTGGAGTTTTCTATCATAAAAGGCAATAAAAGAAACAATTTTAACAGAAGTTTTATTTTAATAATCAGAAACCCAAAAGTATCCAGTAAGTCATTTTACCCGTCGGGTGTGGGTAACATGACATAAGTACCTACAACAAGGAAGGTGGTAGAGGAATTCTTCCTCGATCGAGAAGGTACCACCCCACACGCCCTCTTAAAGGACTAGTGAAATCCTTATGAATGTTTCAAGCCCTGAGTGTGTGAGTCGGCTTTGCAATATACAACCCACGGAACCTTTTACCTTAGCATTTAGGCTTGCTCCCTTCGTGGGTTGTACAAAGATAAAAAAGCAAATAACTTTAAACTTTGAATGGTGTCGGCCTTTACTTGATGGAAATCCATTATGACATAATGATAGACAATTTTTGCCAAATTTCCACTTTTATTTGATATTTTATAACATGACGCGTTTCGCCAGTGGCGGATTTAGGGGGGCCACAGGGGGCGCCCCTCCCCCTTAGAGCCTTGTACAAAAAGGATTTCAATAACAAATTTTACAAAAATAAGTATTGTAAGATAAAGATTAACCATTTCTACATATTCTATAAAATATTATAAACAAAAACAAAAATTTTGTCGTGTGAGTAAGGTCCTTGAAATGAATTATACCAAAAGATATGAATATAGATCAATACTAATGTGTTATATAAAAATTGCAAGCCTTTTTTTGGCATTTTTGATTTACATGCTCTTAGATTGTTTCTGAAAAAATTCCTTACCCATATCACTGCGATCTTATCAAAATTTGCGCCGGATAGTTTTGGCTTCTAAACTCTTTGGAAAGTATTTTTTTTTAGAAAAAGGATTGACGAAATTTTTCAAAAATATTTTCTCGAAAACAAATTTCGAACCTAAATTCTTTTCAAAAATGTCCTGACCGCTTTTAGAAAGATGCTTTTTGGAAAACGGATTTATGAAATATTTTAAAAATATTTTCTCCTTATTTCGAAAGTATATTTTTTCAAAAATATCTCCAAACAAATAATTTTTAAAACAGGTACATTTTTCGAAAATATATATTTTCGAAAACAGGATTTAGAATACTAAATTATGAACTCTAGTAGCTTGGAAAATGTTAATGAAAAAAAGACGAAAAAAGATCCTGAATAAACCCAAACGAACTTTTTTTGGATGTGGATCAGGTTTCCTTAGGTTTGGTATGTTACTGTCTCGTAAATTACATTTTCCGTTGCTTGAAAAATTAATACTATTGAAAAAAATTTAATTTCGAAAAAGATGATCTTTAAAAAAGTGTTTTTGTTTTTAAAGTGCTTTAAGATAAAGTTTTAAAAATGGTTTTAGACAAATTGTACTTTCGTAAGTTCTCGTATATCCCAAATGAGCATAAGGCATAAATAAAAAAAAGTCTACAATATTTACACTTTCAGATTAATCAAACAATTTGTCCTAAGATGACCAACTCTTCTAGCTGTTTCTTTTTTCAACAAATATCTTTTTTAATGTTAAATTAAGTAATTTTTTTCGAAAAGCAGCTTCTTCGAAAGTATGTTTTTTTAAAAAAGAACCTATATATTTCCCTGAAATATATTTTTTAGAAAACATGTTTTTTCTAAATTTAAACTATGAACTCTACTGACTAAGAAAATGTAAATGAAACATGACAAAAAATCAGGTTTACGTTTCCTTATATAATATTTGCTATGTTACTCTGCAGTAAATTACTTCCAAAAAAGTGTTGTTTTTAATATGAATATTCGATGTCTTTCTCGAAATAATGTTTAAAACATTTTCTTTCTAAAAATATGTTTTTTTGAAAAATTTTAACAGAAGTTTTATTTTAATAATCAGAAACCCAAATGTATCCAGTAAGTCGTTTTACCCGTCGGGTGTGGGTAACACGACATACCTACAACAAGGAAGGTGGTAGAGGAATTCTTCCTCGATCGAGAAGGTACCACCCCACACACCCTCTTAAAGGGCTAGTGAAATCCTTATGAATGTTTCAAGCACTGAGTGTTTGCGTCGGCTTTGCAATATACAACCCACGGTACCTTTTACCTTAGCATTTAGGCTTGCTGCCTTCGTGGGTTGTACAAAGATAAAAAAAAAGCAAATAACTTTAAACTTTGAATGGTGTCGGCCTTTACTTGATGGAAATCCATTATGACATAATGATAGACAATTTTTGCAAAATTTCCACTTTTATTTAATATTTTATAGCATGACGCGTTTCGCCAGTGGCGGATTTAGGGGGGGGGCACAGGAGGCGCCCCTCCCCCATAGAGGCTTGTACAAAAAGAATTTCAATAGCAAATTTTATAAAAATAAGTATTGTAACATAAACATCAACCATTTCTACATATTCTGTAAAATATTATAAACAAAAACAAAAATTTTTAAAAAAGGACCTATACATTTCCCTGAAATGTATTTTTTAGAAAACATGTTTTTTCTAAATTTAAACTATGAACTCTACTGACTAAGAAAATGTCAATGAAAACATGACAAAAAATCAGGTATACGTTTCCATGTATAATATTTGCTATGTTACTCTGCAGTAAATTACTTCCAAAAAAGTGTTGTTTTTAATATGAATATTCGATGTCTTTCTCGAAACAATGTTTAAAACATTTTCTTTCTAAAAATATGTTTTTTTGAAAAAATTTACTTTCAAAAAGTTAAAAAAATTCGAAGTTAGTTTCAGAAAGGAAGATTTGAAAAGATCCCTAGTTTTCGAATATCTGTATTATTCAAAAAGGTCTGTTATCGAGAATTTCGAAATAATGTGTTTTCGGGAAAATTTTCATAAATCATCAGTCCAAATGGACAGAAGGGACAAGTAAATTAAAAAACTGTTAGAATATTGGTAAGTTAGGATGACAAACCGTTCTGTTTTCGCAAGAACAGGTTTAGATATTTCGTCCATTATGAAATAGTGTACATTTCTGAGAACCCTAAACAATAAAAAAGTAATGTCGCACTCGAACTTGCATGTTTGGTTTTTTTTTTGGTCTGTACTTTTGTGCAGCTCGAAGCGTTTTCTTCGTCTTAATTACTGTAGGGTTTTTCATCGCCACTACATGATTCGTTTGATTTAATTTCCTTTTTTCTTAAATTTTTCTTGCTTTTTCTGGTTTGGTACTGTTCATTTGATTTGGCTTCATCGTTCTGAATGCAATTTTCTGTTTCACTCATTTCATTTGCTACTAGATTATTTTTAGTACATTTACTTTACGTTGCTTGTCTGCTAGGGTTTTTTTCTTTCATCTTTCAGGTAGGAACTTTCTGGATAATAATTTTTACACAAAATATTTTTTTAATGGTGCTGGTCTGTGGCAAATAGTAAATAATCCTACTGATATAACATCAAAAAGTGTCACACTGATTGATTTGGTTATAACTAATGGTAAAAGCATTAAGTCATTTGTTGTAGAAAATACCACAACTGATTTTTGATTTTGATTGAGATTGAAATAGAAAATTGTTTCTCTCAAGAAATAATTCATGTTAGACAAACTTTATAATAATAATAATAATAATAATAATAATAATAATAATAATAATAATAATAATAATAATAATAATAATAATAATAATAATAATAATAATAATAATAATAATAATAATAAATAATAAAAATAAATAAAACATAGCATACTTACGGAAGAGCAAAAAGGCTGCAGGAAATTCAGTCAGGGTTGTAAAGAACAATTAATAATAGATACGATCATCCTAAAACAGACCGAGAAGGAACACAGAAATCTACACACCTGCTATATAGATTATAAAAAAGCTTTCGACTCCGTACCACATAGCTGATTAACAAAAATCTTAGATATCTACAAAATAGACACAAAAATAAAAAAATTCTTGACGGAAAAAATGAAAACCTGGAGAACAAAAATCATCATAAGATCAGAATCAAAAACCGTACAGACAGATGAACTATACATCCGGCGAGGCATCTTCCAAGGTGATGCATTAAGTGCTTTATGGTTCTGCATGTGCCTGAACCCCTCTCAAATGCACTAAATGATTCCCAATACGGCTTTAACATAGAACATCAAAAAACGGAACAACATAAAATTAACCACCTTCTATATATGGACGATATAAAAATATACGCGCCAACGCCAACGCAATTTAAAGGGCTGCTCAAGATCACAGAAACATTTACAACAGACATACAAATGGAATTCGGTATAAGTAAATGTAAAGCACTACATATCGAAAAAGGTAAATGGATGGAAAGCGAAATCAGAGAAACCATAAACAATGAAATATTGGACAACATGACAGAAAACGAAACATACAAATATCTTGGATTCCAACAAAATACGCGCCAACGCCAACGCAATTTAAAGGGCTGCTCAAGATCACAGAAACATTTACAACAGACATACAAATGGAATTCGGTATAAGTAAATGTAAAGCACTACATATCGAAAAAGGTAAATGGATGGAAAGCGAAATCAGAGAAACCATAAACAATGAAATATTGGACAACATGACAGAAAACGAAACATACAAATATCTTGGATTCCAACAAAATACCAAGATAAACCACACAGAGGTAAAAACACAATTAAAGAAGCAATACCAACAAAGATTACTGGCCATATTAAAAACTCCACTCTATTCCAGTAACCTCTTCAAAGCCATCATAATCAAATGGACCCAAACAGACCTAGAGAGTATTGATATCCTAACTAGATCAGAACTCACCAGATATAGAAAACACCATCCTAACTCTTGTAAAGAAAGAATTACATTAAACAGAAAAGAAGGAGGAAGAGGCATGACAGATATTCAAGCATTACACACAAGACAGATCCAACAACTCCGAAAATTCTTCCTTAGTAAACAAACATCCCTTCACCAAGCAGCCTGCAAAGCCGATAAAAATTACACACCACTTGATCTATCTACAATCAGTCATCCATCGGATACATATGTCCCAACACAAAATATAGAAGAAAAACTTAATACATGGACAACAAAACAGCTACATGGAAAACATAGGTACAACATACAGCATGACTACATATCAAAAAAACTTTCTTATAAATGGCTTGAAGATGGAAAACTTTATCCAGAGACAGAAGGATTCCTCCTCGCAATAGAAGATCAGGTCATAGCTACCCGAAATTACCAAAAATATATAATGAAAAAGCCAAACATAAATCCCGATACATGCAGAAAATGTCACCAATTTAAAGAAACCATAGACCATATCACTGGTGGATGTAAGATCTTAGCAGGCACAGAATACACTGAAAGACACAACATGGCGGGGAAAATTATTCATCAGGAACTCGCAAAGACCTATAAACTCATCACAGAAGAAACACCATACTACAAATACTCTCCAACCACAATCATAGACACCAACGAATACAAACTATACTGGGACGTAGAAATCCGCACAGATAAAACAATAACATGCAATAGACCAGACATCGTTTTCCAAAACAAAAAAGAACAAATCACCTATCTCATAGATATATCCATACCTAACGACCACAACATTCAAACCAAATATAATGAAAAAATAGTAAAGTATACAGAATTGGCCACAGAAGTTCAAAGACTATGGAAACAGAAAAAGGTAGCAATCATAACATTTCTCATTTCAACCACCGGCATTACCCCGTACATCTTCAATAAATATCTTGAACAACTTGGTCTCAACCCAAACATTCATACAAACATACAAAAGTCAGTAATCCTTAAAATATGTAATATAGTACGATCCTTCCTCAACCCAAGCAATAGACTCTGAGACGACTTGGTACAGCCCGTCATCTCAGAAAAGGAACACCACTTGACAAAGTGAGAAACAATATATAATAATAATAATAATAATAATAATAATAATAATAATAATAATAATAATACGGACGATTGCCTAATGATGACGACCTTGGCTATGGAAACGGACGCTTTATATGGACAGACGATCTCAGGGATGATTTGCTGGATGCATATGAGGACAGCGAACCAACTAGGAGGGGTTATATGAAGAGGTTGCGAGACTTATGGTGCCAAAAACATCCAAGCCTTCATCATTTCTCAGAGAAGATTCTCCGCAACCAAGCAGCCTACCTTAGAAGAAGTGGCTACATTAGAAGAGCACGCGACGAAGAACAACACGCGCCGGATCACCAAGAAGCACCTGAACTAGGAAGTAGTGTTGAAATGAGAAGAGTCCTTGACTTTGACCTTGTGATGACCTTGAAAAGTTAGTGTTTGACATTGAGCGTTCAAGGTGACCTTGAGATAGTTTTGACCTTGACCTTCAGCATGACTTTGAAAGTATCGATTTGTGTTGACCTTGGGTAATATTTTTGACCTTGACATTGATCTGGTGATGTAATGGTTTTGAATGGTGCTTATATGACAAGTTTGTATGACTTTGAGATGTTGACCTTGCTTATAGGCGCTTCCCCCTACTAGTTTACTGTGACTTGACCTTGAAAAGGTGTAATATAAATGCCATTCACAGACGAAACAATATTAGAATTAAACGAGTATCAGTTACATCAACATAGAAGTTTTGTGTTCGTGTGGTGCTCTGAAAGTGTATTTCTAAGGTATTTTAAAAAATTATATTACATTTTTTAAAGATGGCTATTTCAAAAGAGGTTTTAGATAAAATTAATAATTTGCTTGGTAAAGAAGATGTATTTTTGGAACGTAAAAGAATTACTCAGTTAACTGTGGGAAAAAATTATATAATTCAAGCGATGGTTTCAATGGTTACACGTTTTGGAAAAACTATTCTCGTAACTTTGTGTGATAATACTCAAGATGTTAAATTTCAAGTATTTTTGCCCAAACGTGTTGCTGAGACCATATCAGATGATATTGTGGATATTATGAGTAATTCTGGTGGTAAATACACTCTAATTTATTTGGGTCAAGGCACTAATGTTTATGCTGGTAATAATACTAGAACATTAGTAAATTTCGGTATTTTGGAATAACATTTTTATCTGTAAAGCTACTTTTTAATAAACATACAACGAAATATGTAAATAGCAGAATATGTTTAAAAACTGTAATACTCTTTTAAAACAAATAATCACCTCAGATCACCTACACGTTCCTTTATTTCATTAATAGATGGCTGATTATTCATTTGCCAGTGAAAATAGAAATTTATATCTGAACTGAGAGAATGGCACAAGATATATTGCATTATTCAGCGCATGCTGCATCAGATCCCGATTTAACAGAAAGTCAGTATAGAAGATATATGAAGGATTTTGTCAATTTCACGGCAGGAGCACATCTGTGTGAAAAATATTTGTATGGTTCCATTAGTCTAAAAAATTTGTGTGATGAAATGGTTGGTGAAGACCTGAAAGCATTCCTTGTTGAGGTACCAAATTTACCAAATGAGTTAATAACGAAATATCAATTGATTCCTGAAGCCGACTCAGACGATGTTAATGCTGGTGATGCTATGATGAATACACAAAAATAGGAAGACCGCAACATTTTATAACATTGTACAAAGCAAATTAATATGTATTTTCCAATAAATATATTTTTTAATTTTTGTGTTCGTATTATTTTCTATGGTATAAGATATAAGAATAAAAACACATTACGGTTTAAGTAAAAAATTTTTTTTCTGAGCGTATATAAAACTTGGGACTAAATTAAAAATGGTATAATTTACGTTTTCTCATACATGTAGTCCAAAACCATTATTCTTCATCGTCGTTAGCATAATATATTTCCTCCAAATCTTCTTCGTTAGCGTAATCAAGTGTTGTAAAAAAAGTCGATTTTTGAATAAACTGTTTAATGTGTTCTTGCTTTTTTAACTTTTTTTATAGTTAAGCCAGATGGCGCACCTAATGCGCTTAACGATTCAAATAAAGGCTGATAGTACAATATTTTCTGAAAAACTTCCATTTTTTCTTTAATTTCCCTATCGTTTTTGTATATTAATGGTAACAGATCTTTATTAAATATGGAAGCAATTGTCACAGCAAACCTATGAATTTCTTTTTTAACAAATTTTTGCGTAGCGGCATCATCATTATTTGTTGGTTCTTTCAAGTTAGTTAAAGATTTTCCTTCAAGATCATAATTTCCATCGGGTGTAAGTTTAAAGCCTATTCCTGGTGGTCCACGTATTAACCGTTTATTTTCAAACATTTTTTGACGCCCAAATTTATCAATAGTGTTAACGCGACTCATTTTTAAATTGAACTAAGCTGCTTTTTTCATACACCACCTGTTTTATACAAAATTTTAAGCAATGCTGTGAAACTTGTTAGACAAGAAGATTTTACACATTATTTTGCGACATTCGCCTGATAATTTCACATGATTTCTTTTTTCGACAAATGATTTCTTTTTTCGACAAATTTGACCCTGTAGTTCCTTCTTTCCTTGTCGTCTTTCTCTGCATTTGTGACAACTTGTTCCCTTTCCCTAAACTAATACACAGTGTGGTATGACCTTGAGCATGACTTTGAAAGTATCGAGTTATGTTGACCTTGGGTAATATTTTTGTCCTTGACATTTATCTGGTGATGTAGTGGTTTTGATTGGTGTTTGCTTGGTTGGCATTGAGCGTTCAAGGTGACCTTGAGTGAGTTTTTGCCTTTGGTCGGCCCTGAAGGTTAACCTTGGCCTTGTCTTTGATTATTCTTACTTGCCCTTGCATATGTCGGGTGTATGTGTGTGGCTTCGACTTGCCAGTCTTTTATATATAAAGCAGGATAGTTGGTTTTGTTCCGTAGTTTGCAACTAAACTTAGTGGCTACGTGTTAAGCAATATTAAAAAATGTCTTCTCTGTGTGATAAGTGTGGAAGTTCATTCACCCGAAGTTACAATTTGATACGGCATAAAAAAGAATCTTGTGTTGCAAGATTTGATAATATGGTTGGTGGAAAGCGGTGTAAAATTGATGGTGCTGCATCAACATCTGCTACACATAATTGTGTGACATGTAATGTAACTGTGCCACTAAGTCAGATGCTAGCTCATCAGAGAACACTTGAACACAGAAGTAAATCTTGTGTGCCAGTATCTCACGGTGTTGAGCTTATTCACAGTGCGTTTAAAAACAGAATTATATCATACAGTGTAACCAGCGATAACACCCATATTTTTTAATGAAATTAAGTCAGCGGTGGTTAATTTGATCAGTGAAATATTGAGAGCAAAAAAATCATTAAAAATAAACATGATTGTGTTTGGGCGATATTTTCTGGCAGCGCAGGATACATTTAGTGAAAAGTGTTTTAATACCACCAATGAAATAGTGACTCTGGGAAATGATTTGAGAGACATTTACGAATCTTTTGTGGAGGCCATGAAAGTTCAAGCAACCGAAATCCAGGAAAAAGATTTAGGTATGTAAAAGTAAAAATTGGTATAACCAAATTTGACGTTTATTTTTAAAAAATACTAAACAAACTTATTGATCTTTTTCAGGATGGTCTTTGGAACAAATTCTGTATCTGGAGGTCAACATCAACAAGTACTCGCCTCTAGGTGGATCATCATACATTAAGTTGCCGAAATTCATCGAAGCTAAACGAGCGGTCGTCAACGTGATAAACCAGGATGAGTGTTGTTTTGCCTGGGCTATAACATCAGCATTATTTCCAGTAGTCAACATGTCTTCACAGCATACATCTTACCCACATTTTTCAAGAGTATTAGACTTAACAGGTATAGATTTTCCAGTAAAATTGTGCGATATTACAAAATTTGAAAATTTGAATAATATTTCGGTTAATGTATACGGTTTGGAGACTAGCTTCGAAGACAGTAAATTAAAATACGAGGTTGTTGGCCCTTTGAGATATGCACCGAAAAAGTTGTTAACACATGTAAATTTGCTGCTTTTAACGAAAGATTGTAATATTAAAGAAGATGATAATGAACATGTTTGTGATACAACCTGCTCAAAAAATCATTATTGTTGGATAAAGAATTTGTCCCGTCTAGTTTCTAGTCAGATTTCAAAACATCACAATAAATTATACTTTTGTGACGGTTGCTTAACTTATTTTAGATCACCGTCAGCTTTAATATTACATCAAAAACATGACTGTAAACACATCTTTACATTTAACGCCCTCGACTGACTTAAAAGTAGATAAATTTGGAAAAAGTGTGCCGGAAAATATTTTAAAATTCGATAGCATTGAAAAGCAGATGCGGGTTCCATTTGTTGTTTATGAAGATTTTGAATCTGTTTTAAAACCCATTAAAACAGTCGAACCAAACCCACAAAATTCTTACACTGTCAAGAGCTTAAAACATGAGCCATACTCTTTTTCCTATTTAATTAAGTGCTCTTTCGATGATTCTATTTCCTAGTTTGAGCTATATCGGGGAAATGATGCGGCTAAAGTTTTTGTGGATCGCATTGAAACCGATTTAAGGATTTTTTATATCAAATATTTGAGAGATATTACACCAATGCATCCTCTGACACCTGATGAACAAAGAGAATTTCAAAATGCCAAAGTTTGTGGAATTTGTGAAAGTCCCTTCGATGAGGCAGATATTAAAGTAAAAGACCACTGTCACATAACGGGAAGGAAAAGACATGGCGCCGCACATTCTATTTGTAATTTAAATTATAAATTACCCAATTTTGTCCCCATCATATTCCATAATTTAAGCGGCTACGATAGCCACATGTTCATTAAAGAATTATGCACATATGGGGATAGTTTTAAATTTTTATCAATCTCATTGGAAAATTTGGGTAATGGCTTAAGTATTAACGAGTTCAAAGAGACACGAAAACACTTTGTTGATGATGATAAATTTAATTTAATGCGTAGAAAAGGTGTTTTTCCGTACAGTTTTGTTGATTCCATCGATAAGATGAATAACCCAAATTTACCAACAAAAATCAATTTTATGATCACGTACGTGAAGAACACATTAGTGATGAGTGTTATGAGAGAGCTAAAGAAGTTTGGCACCTGTTTGGGTGTAAGAATTTGGGGGAGTATTCTGACTTGTATTTAAAGTCGGACGTTTTATTATTAAGCGATGTTTTTGAGCAGTTTCGCGGCACATGTTTAAGCGTTTACAAATTGGATCCTGCGCAGTATTACACTCTTCCAAGTTTATCATTTGACTGTATGTTACGTATGACTAGGGTAGAATTAGAACTTTTAACAGACCTCGATATAATTCATTTTTTTAAAAAAGGTATTCGCGGTGGTATAAGCCAGTGTACCGAAAGAAAACATATTGCCAATAATTCCTATTTACCAGACTATGACCCTACAAAACCTTCTTCATTTATAACATATCTCGATGCAACAAATCTGTATGGTCATAGTATGTCCCAAGCATTACCGTTTGGTGGTTTTAAGTGGTTGTCAGAGCGCGAAATTCTCGATTTAAATATTATGGATATCGGTGATGAGAGTCCGCAAGGATAGGTTTTGGAAGTGGACGTGCATTATCCAGTAGAATTACATGATGCTCATTCCGATCTTCCTTTTTTAGTAGAAAATATCAAACCACCTACAGAAAAAGCAAAATTATCAAAATTAATTCCGAATTTAAATGATAAAAAAAGATATATTGTTCACTACAGAACGTTAAAACAAGCCATACACCAAGGACTAATGGTAATGCGGACGCATAGAATTTTAAAATTCGACCAGTCAAAGTGGCTAAAAAAATACATTGATTTTAATACTGAATTACGAAATTTATCCACTACAAAATTTGGTAAAGATATCTTTAAATTAATCATAAACGCAATTTTTGGAAAAACGATGGAAAATGTGGAAAACCGTAAAGACATAAAATTAATAACGCATTGGGAAAATGCTAGAGGGAAAGTCGGGGCACGAGCATTAATTGCACGACCCAATTTTAATAGTAGATCTATTTTCACCGAAGATTTTGTTGCCATTCATATGGACAAATTAAAAATTATTTACAACAAACCAATATATATATATATATATATATATATATATATATATATATATATATATATATATATATATATATATATATATATATATATATATATATATATATATATATATATATATATATATATATATATATATATATATATATATATATATATATATATATATATATATATACATATATATATATATATATATATATATATATATATATATATATATATATATATATATATATATATATATATATATATATATATATTGGGTTTTCCATATTAGACATTTCAAAAACTGTGATTTATGATTTTTTCTATAATTTCATTAAGGAAAAGTTTGGTACTAATGCTTCTTTACTTTACACCGACACCGATTCGCTTATATTAAAAGTTTTTACAGATGAGTTTTATCGCATAACAGCTGAAAATCCGGATAAATTTGATACGTCCAATTACCCCGGACAAAATGACTTTAATATAACTAAAAGCCAATCGGTTTTGGGTAGGATGAAAGATGAATTTCCATGTGATCCGATAATAGGTTTTTATGGTACCGGGGCCAAAGCTTATTATGTAAAGTCTTTAAATAGCGAATTAAAAAAAGCAAAAGGTATAAAAAAAATCAGTTATCCAAAAGGAACTTCATCTAGATGATTATCGAAAAATAGTAGAGCACGGTGGATTAATATTCAGAAAAATGAAAACTTTTCGAAGTGACTTGCACGACGTTTATACAGAAATAATAAATAAAGTTGACCTAACCCACCACGATGATAAACGTTATGTAATTCCCTCGTCTACAAAAACTCTACCTTGGGGACATACAGACATAGACTTTTATAGGTCCGATCCTGAGCAGAATTTAGAAAATTTACTACAAGTTATTCAGTCGTTTTTGTAATTATATGCAATTGAACTGGAAAGTCTATACAGGGTTAAAAATTACTCCATAAGTATAGCTTTTATAATTGTTGTTTGAACTGCAAATAAAACATTATTTTGTAAAGAAGTATAAGGCTGTGATTGTAAACGAATTTTTACTAGCACGTAATGCATAAACAAAAAAACACATTCTTTCAATATTGTACACTGTATATATTCTAAATCTTAACATGTATGTATTATTTTATACGATCAACCTATCCCCACAAAATTATATCACATTAAAAGTTAGGGTCGTGTTTTAATTTTAGCCCTACGAAATCATAACCTTGCACGATTTTGAGGGGTAAGAATCGGTGGTCGACCGTTGGCGCTACGAAGCCATAACCTTGAACGAACGTGAAGGGTGAGAATCGGTGGTCGACCGTTTGCCCTACGAAGTCATAACCTTGAACGATTGTGAAGGACAGTAAGAATCGGTGGGAGCAGAATGTCGAGTGGGAGAAATAAACAAGCATAAAAGCGGACTGCTTGCGAGAAGTTCTTCAGTGTAAAGCACACATCTTCACCTAACGCGTTTAAGTTGACAGTGAAAGTAATAGTAAACAAGTTACAAGATGGTCAGCCAACTATGTGGATTAATCGGGAACCAAACCCAAGAGTTTATCGGCGAACAGGATGAGTTTCAGTTCCTGACACCAGATGCATTTAAAGAATATTTTGGGACGACTGAGGTGCAAAACAAGGGTTTTCCAATAAGAGGTGTTATTTTGAATAGCCCGCTATTTCGGTAGATGTCACTTTTGGAGCTGTAATTTTTTGACATTTGACAAGTAGAAACTACGCCATTAATAAAAATGGAACGATACACGCTTCAACAACGCTTTGAAATTATTAAAATTCACTATAAAAATGGTGAAAATTTGGCAGAGACGGTTCGTAAAACTCGAACATTTTTGGGTCGTCGTGAAGCACCTTGTCGGACCGCAATACAGAAGTTGGTGGGAAAATTCGAGCTGTTGGGACAAGTTAGTGATGTGAAGAATAAAACCCGTGCACGTCGCTCAAGAACAGCTGAGAATATTGCTGCTGTATCCGAACATGTTGAAGAAAACCCAGGTTTGTCCATTCCTCGTCGTTCTTTGGAATTAAACATTCCACAAACGTCATTACACCATATTTTGCATAAAGATTTGGGTCTTAAGGCTTATAAAGTTCAGTTAACACAAGAACTCAAGCCGGCCGATCATCAACAACGGCGTGTCTTTGCCGATTGGGTCCTTGAAATGCATGAAAATGATCCGGAATTCCATCGAAAAATCATCTTGACTGATGAGGCCCATTTCCACCTCGGTGGCTTCGTCAACAAACAAAATTGTCGCATCTGGGGCTCGGAAAACCCAAGAGTTATTGTTGAAAAGCCTCTCTATCCTCAACGTGTGACTGTTTGGTGCGGTTTATGGTCCGGCGGGGTCATTGGACCTTACTTTTTTGAAAATGAAGCTGGAGCACCAGTTACGGTGAATGGATTGCGCTATCGACAGATGATTAATGATTTTTTATGGCCGGAATTGGATGGTATTGATCTGGACAACGTTTACTTTCAACAAGACGGCGCTACGTGCCACACAAGCAACGAAACCATTGATCTTTTACGGGAAAAGTTTCCGGACTGTGTTATCTCTCGAAGAGGTGATCACAATTGGCCACCGAGATCTTGTGACTTATCACCTTGCGACTTCTTCCTTTGGGGCCACGTGAAAGAGAAGGTCTACGCCAACAGCCCAGCGTCGATTCAAGACCTCAAAGATGGAATTCGTGAGGCTATCGAGGACATAGGGCAGCCACTTTGCGATTTGGTTATGGAAAATTTCATGAAAAGGATATGGTCCTGTAGGCGTGGTCGTGGTGGTCATTTGGCAGATGTTATTTTCCATTATTAACGGCATACCTTCCTCTTTATAATGAAATAAACATCCGATCATTTATCTCAAAAAATGGCATTTTCCTTTGAATATCAAAATAACACCTCTTATTGGAAAACCCTTTACAAGAAATAGAGTTTCCGGAGGATGGTATGGACGCATTGTTGGACCTGGTCGTCGACCACCAGATGGCGGCACAAGATGCGGTGCCCCAAGAGTTGCACCAAGTTCTCGACCACCAGTTGGCAGTACAGGCTGTGGAGGAAGCACGAAAAATCGCCATCATGAGCGACGTGGTGGTGAAACCAGCTGCACCCACCACAACATCGACGCTGAAAAGGCTCTTGACAGCGCCAACAGATAAAGCCGCTTTAAGAAAGAAAAGGAGGCAGACGTGTCAAGAGCCTCAACCGTCAACCAGTTGGGCGCAGCCTGAGCAAGTTGTGGCTTCCCCGTCGCCTGTTGCGAGTCGAAGGAAGAAAAGGTCGACGAGGAAGAACGTTGCGGCCATTGTCACGGAAGCGGTTGTGGAAGTTAACATGAACCCCGAGCAGGAGCAATTCCCTGATAGGATAAAAGACCTATCAGGTGAATATCGCGTGATGTTGTCGGGGTTGTATGGTGCGCGCGACCAATTAAGAAAGCGTGTAATGGAGACTGACGCCGAAGTGGACAATTGTGAGCGCCGCGTTACGGAACTTCAGAGGCGGCTGCAAGAGGTGCAAAATGAACTGAAAAACTTAAAAAGTGCAGCCGCCCAAAGTAAAAAAGACTTGGAGATACTAAATGAATATTGTATATAATATTTATTTGTACATACAGTATTCATTTAGTATCATTTAGTGTAGTAAAATAAGTTTATTTGTAATTGTGTATATAATTTAATTGTAGTTAGACTGTACTCAGTAGGTTTAAGTAAAAAAAAATGTGTGTAACTTTTTTTCCTTGTACATACAGTATTCATTTAGTGCAGTAAAATAAGTTTATTTGTAATTTTGTATATAATGTAATTGTAATTAGACTGTACTCAGTAGATTTAAGTAAAAAAAATGTGTGTAATTTTTTTTTGAATAAACGATTATTTCAAAATATTCTGATTTTTTTTATAATAAATAAGATCCTTTTCTACCGAACAACAGTGAACGGCAATCAATGCTAAAAATCATCGAGCTCAAAATTTAGGCATAAAACACAGTTAGTTTAAAATTAGGAAAATAGTTGAGTTAATACGTCTTTTAAAAATCGTAACGACTAGTGGTTACTTCCACAGTATTAATTAAATTATTGTATTATTTTTGAAGTCGTTTCCACACCATCTTAGTTATGTTTTTATCCGCAAACATAACAGGAGCTAAACTTCACCGGCGCGTTATAATTGTATACGTGCTTTCCCCGGTAGGCCTATTTGCACGGTCCTTAAAAGGAATATTACGGTTGATTGCGTTGGTTGCATTCTTGTTGCCTCCTCTCCAGCACGCTTCGTGGTGCTGGACGGTACCTTGGCTGCGGTACCGTAGGAGACTCTATTGCTGGCGGGTGCTCTTCGTCTTCATCAGATGATATTACTAAAGCAAGATCATCTGATGGATACGCGACACCAACCTGTATGTTCGCCGGCGTAAGAGTTACACAACCAGTGCACTTTTGGTTTTTAAAACTGTATTGCTGGCAGTCTGGGCATTTTTCGTACCCATTAATCGAAAACGGTTTCACGACGGCTCTTGACTGTTCCATTGCTACCGAATAAATGATGCTCCTCTCGAAGCGAGCGAGGCGCGTTAAAGTCAACTATAATGGAAACGACGGGACATTATTTCTTTACAAAATATTCTATTTTTATTTCATTTAATGTATCGAACCACCCTCTAATTCCTTTAGCACCCATCTAACTGTTATTATATCTCAACAGATGGCAACTTTTTCTGTAATACTTTTACAATGACAATGCGATATTTCCATAGAATATAATAGAAATAGAGTTGCGTAGGGTGATAATATAATGACACTATTCAGTAACGCAGCGGGAGACCAGTCGTTTCTGACAATTGGTCGTTTACCCGACATTCAAAGGTGTCTGACACATAAAAGCATGATATATTAGCTCTTAAATACCTTTTAGGAAATGTACGAAAGAGAAAGATACTATTTATGTATGCTGAACACAAAATAAATTGGTAATCATATTTTATACAGGGTGTCGAATTTTGATGTGTGAAATTCTCTTATAGGCCAAAAAATAGAGCGATTTGTCATGACATTAATCTTATTAGAAAACCGCCTGTGCCATCATCTGAAAGACGATCCGTAGACGATTCCTGATATATTTCCAACTATGAAATTTTTTCCTTTAATTTGTTATAAATATTTTTGAGCAAAAAAAAACAAAAAAACGTGATTTTTTTAGTTTTTTGCTCATAAAATGGAAAGTAGTGAAGCAATCTTAATAGTGTAAATGGACGATTTGTAGAGAATAAAAATACGAACAAAATGAGAGGTCGAACGTCCCGATAGGATAAGTAGCAACGGAGAAAATCCGGAAAAAACGAAAAATTAATAGTTTTTTTTAATTCATAAATCACCCATTTTTAAACGTAGAGGGCTCAAACGTTGGGAAAAAGTAGCAGTTTATAGCTACTTTATGTGTGCAAAAAATTACTGAAACGGATTTGAATAGTAAAAGTTTAATTGAACAATATGTATATTTTAATTTTTCCATAAAACGCTACGAAACCAGTTGAAAATGTACATAAAGATGCGTGAAAATGGCCGAGCGCGCGAATATTGGCTCCTCTTCGCTCCGCTGCTCTCCGCTACGCAAAAGAAAAGTATTTTTTTTAGTTTTTTGCTTATAAAATGGAAAGTAGTGAAGCAATCTTAATAGTGTAAATGGAGGATTTGTAGAGAATAAAAATACGAACAAAATGAGAGGTCGAACGTCCCGATAAGATAAGTAACAACTGAGAAAATCCGGAAAAACCGAAAAATTAATAGTTTTTTTTAAATCCATAAATCGCCCATTTTTAAACGTAGAGGGCTCAAACGTTGGGAAAAAGTAGCAATTTATAGCTACTTTATGTGTGCAAAACCTCGACGCTGTCCGACGATTAGTTTTGCCACAATCGTCATTTTTAATTTTTCAGCACACTATTTTGCAAAAGGTCTGGATGCTCTATGGATCGTCCGATTTTAATTATTGAAACGGATTTGAAAAGTAAAAGTTTAATTGAACAATATGTATATTTTAATTTTTCCATAAAATGCTACGAAACCAGTTGAAAATGCACGTAAAGATGTGTGAAAATGGCCGAGTGCGCGAAAGATGACCAAAAAATAGTTTAAATTAGTCCAAATCTTCTGTGCTTTACACTTTGGCTGTAAAGAGTCGGGAAATGTCTTAAACAAATTATGAAAATGGTACAAAAAATCCTTATTTCCCACTATTTTCAAATAAAAAAATAACCTCGGAAATTGAGTTAAGGGTAGTAAAAGAAACGTTTTAGTCTAATACAATTTTTGCATAAAGTGTTGCGAAATGCCTTATAAAATTATGAAAATGCTAAAAAATTGAAAATTTTTATTTCTGATTTCATTCAAATTTAAAAAATGTCAAAAATAGAAGTTCACTAGAAGTTTAGAGGAAATTGAAAAAAACAATTATAATTCTAAATAATTCTGTCTTTATTGTGGACACGAACAAATATAATATGTTTAAAATTATGGGATCATGTAATTAATGTATCATCTAAATAAAAATAGTGACTAAACGATGGCATAGTTAAAGTTGTTTCGGGCCATCTTGCTCTAACTGTCCAATGTTACCCCCATGCGCTTTACTCAGCTCACTATCTATGTATTGTTTCATTTGTCGTATAATTTCATTTATTCTAGAATGGATGTGTCCTTCAAGATATTTTTTTGCAGTATCAATAATAATAAATGAAGACTCTTTCACAGCTTTGTGCGTCTCTTGAACACATTGAGCAAGGTGCACATCAACATAATTTCGTGTAACCCCGTCTTCTCCTTCTAATGGTTCTCCTAAATTACATAATCTTTTTCGATTAATATCATAATTTCCGTCCGGTGTAAGCTTAAACCCTATTCCTGAAGGACCGCGAAGGATAGACTTGGTGTCATTAAATTTTCTTTTGCGACCAAACTTATCAATAGTGTTCACATTCGACATTGTGAATATAGACTGACAATATCAGCACCTCCGGTTTTAATATATAGAAATTTCTTTCGTAAATGTGTGTAAGTATAGTATTACATACAGAATTTTTTAATAAAGTACCATGTTTGCACAAACACGAACTTGACAATAATTTTTTAAATGATAATGTATATCATTACAAATGTAGTTCTGACTTGTAGGATTTTAAGATATTTTCCCTAAAATATAAAATTTCTTAAAAATAAGGATGGGTGCCCCTCCTCGCACTCATCTGTGTTTAGCAACCATTGAAATCTAAACTCCTATTACTAATTTTTAAGAATGGCTCACCCTATTCGCATACACATACTTTATGTGTCTAGTTACATGGATAAAATAAAAATACAAACAATTTAATTTTTTTATTTTATTGTGGGCCCCCAAATTTTGCTTAATACATCTATATTGTAATACATAAAACAAAAAAACTTAAAACTCATAGACAGATCTGTTTGTAACTGAACCATTTAAAATATTGCATGTAAAATAGGAGTCGTGAATTATTAATGCATACACTTTAGTATCTTTTGGAAATTTATTGTTACGTGTTTCAAACTCTATTTTCACATCTACCGTAGAGGACTTCACTGCTTCTGGCTGATGACTACAGTCAATTACAAAAATTGGCTTTTCCAAATATTCAGACAAATCCATCATTGGGTCGTTTATTTCACGTCCGTAATAACTGCTTTGAAAATTTTCATAATTATAATACGCCGCGGCATACAGCTTTTTAGAAAAATCCAAATTCCATTTTTCATATGGAAATACCGTAGAATTTAGAGAAAGTGTAATGTCACTTATGTTGGCATTAGTAAACTTGGTGGCATCCTTTTCCCGCTTATCATAATTACTGTTACTCTGGAATCCGATAATGACATAACGAGGTTTTTCCAAGCTCGTGCTAGTTCTCAAAGCCCACACATCTGAGGAAGTTTCTCGCAGAGCAGGTAGTTCATAAAGGTCCCAATTCCGATAAGCCATTTGAATATTTGCGTTATTTCCACTTTTATTAATACGAGACATAATTTTTAACTTTTGGCGATCATCAGGAATAATATGCCGTATTTTCCATTCGATCTTATTTATATTTATGTCTGCATCTGTTTCACCAATATACGAATTTCTAAATGTACGGGCAATGATTAAAATCAGCTCCTGTTTAACATTGAAAATACCCTTGTTATAATCTTCGGCAAATCCCATTAAATATTTTAGTGGTAATTTTCCTGAAAACGTGTGACTTGTGGGATCTAGGATATCTTGCTTTTCTTCGTTTAGACCCCAACCACATGTTAAGAGAGCCTTTGAATGTGAAGAGCCAAATGAAGTCATTGTTTTTAAAGCTGTAGTAATAGCTGGTTTTCGGACAACTGCCACATGTTCACCACCCATCTCGTATCTGATTTCATCAAATAGAAACGCGAGAGCATTATTGGAGAGTTGACACTTTTTAGTAATATCTTTAGGTGTAAAACTTCCTTCAATGTAAATGTAACTGTCACATATGTCTAAAATTATGTCTTGAAATTGAACGGCGACACGGATTTCGTCTGAATTTTTAAAGGTTGGAGAGCCATACGGCTTATAGGTGTGTTCTTGCAAACTTACGATAGAGTTGTCCAGAAAAGGTTCAGTAAAAACCTCGATTTTATCACTGGTAGTCATCATGGTTTATGCTTTCTAATTTTTAGCCCAATGGATTTTAAAAACTCTAAATCCCTTGTAGAGAGATGTTGTTGGCAATGATGTGTTTCCGATCGGAGGTGCGGAGAAGGAATGACGTGTCTTTGGGTAACTGGTTTATTTTTATGCTCTTTTACAGATTGATGCATCGAAGAAAGCATATTTAAGTGGCGATTAAAACGAAAACCCATAATTAGGCTATTTTCTTCAACTCAAGTTTGATGATGATTTTCTCTCCTCTAAAGTCAATCAAGTCACCGTTATCGTCCAAGATGCGTAGAGTGATGTTGTCTATGAACTGACGACCGCTGGGCTGTATCGGCATATAAATAATATTTTGTGGTTCTTTCGATAATTTATATCCTGGTTCAACATCTATATCAAATTCAAATAATATATGACATTCTTGTGAGTTTAGGTATGCTCCAGATGTAATATTACAATCGATTCTCACAATGCGCACATTCATAATATTAACTAGAAATTTGGATTCATGCTTCTGGCCACTTTTCAGTACGACACTTCCAAATCCCAACATTTACCCAATGCTATTTTCTCTAGTAAAGTCAATAATTAATTTGGATTTTATTTCACACTTCATTGTACTATTATTAGCAGTCAGTGAAATCATATTTTCGTCCACATTGTTTAAAGTTTTTTTTTAAAGAAGCAATCATCGCCTTTTCAATGTCGCCAATTTCGTATGCTCCTGGAGGGATTCTTGTTACATTATAAATTGCTTTATCATTTATCTTGTAAGCAAAACAATTGTTAGTTTCGGTAATGTCAAAAATAGAATTATAAGTATAGAATCCCACAAGCGCCAACCCATATTGGTTTGACTGATTCAATTCAATAGGTGGATAGAAGTCGGAGCTTCAGACGCTGGATGTCCTGTTAGTGTGAATGTGTACGACATGACTGACGACAGTGTATACTTGCTGGTATTCTTATGGCTTTTTACCGCAATTTAAACAATCAAAACTTAAAAATCTTTTAACCCGTTGTAACGAGTTTGTACTGTTTTCAGCATGAATATTTATATCACTTATTTTACAGTAACAACAAAGGAGTCTTCTAACTGCTGGCCCATCGGCATCAGCTTCACCCAAATTATTGCTAATATAGTGTTCGGTACAATACTGGTACTTCAATATATCAATGTCGTTTTTGAGGTGTTCTGGCAACTTTTCCCATACAATTGCGATATCATTCGGTGCACAAGCAATCATTACTTCTTTAGGCATGTTTTGTAACTCTTCCCTAGTCATTTTTAATAATCCACCACGATCGGAGAATGCTTTAAGAGATAAGTGCATCTTTTTATAATTGTCACGATCCATCTGTGGGGTCATTTCTATTTAGTTTAATGCGTAGAGAGAAACTTCAAGCACAAATGCCCACACCACACTGTTCCAAATTTCTGTTGACGGTCGTATGTATAGTAAATATTCTGTGCTGCCTCAGAACCAGTTTTTAAATATTGTATTAAGTCAAAAGGTGGGGTTAAATCGCCGAAGCTATCGTAGTAAGTTACATCTGAATTAACCTTTTTATATGCTACCCAGTGAGTCCCTTTATACTATCCAAATTAATTATTGCTGCTTCGCTGCTTCGTGTTGTCGCGGACCGCGTGCTGGCAGAGCATCTCTCATAAATACGCCTCTGAAATATGAAATTTTCATTAGCAAAGCATACTTTTCCAGATCAGTATTGGATAGAGGTCGTTTGGGTAGCAAATTAATTAGTTTTTTTGTTTATTGTTGCTCATAAATAATCCTAAACCCGATCTATGTGGTTTTAGGAACAAACCATTTCCTTTCCAATTTAAACTTAATAACCCACCTGTTTTCTGTACATTTGCGTTTTTTACTGTTTTTATAGCTCGCACTATTCCAGCTGCCCCACCTGCTAGAGACCCTAATGCTGACAGACCTGCAAATATCGGTATTAAAGGCAGCAACCCACCCACTTTGGGTATAGGTATTATTCTAGGCATACGAATTTTTCGTTTTCCACCAACATTTTTCACTGATTTTCGAGCGGCCGCCAATGCCACTTTAGAAGCTTTAATAATATTTTTTTCAATAAATTTTTTACCTCCAGCTTTTAATAGTTCTGCACGAATGGGTACTCTAATAGATGATCCAAAAGAAACTTTTTTTACACGTTTATTGGGTTTCGGTCTACCTTTCCTTGGTTTTCCTCTGATTGTTTTCTTTTTTATTGAAACACGTGATACGCCCATCCCAAATCGCTGTTTCGTTTTCATTATATTAGTTACTAACCAAGCAGCAGCTTTTTCACTTAAACTTGCTTCTTTCGATTTAACTCTTTCCCAAGCACGTTGTTCAAGTTCGTTATCGGCTTGATGTCGCGCACTCAAGTTCTTGTTATTTAGACACGACAAATCGTGTTTCTTGCAGGCTGCGTCTAAAGAATTAATTCCTTGATCGCCTCTTGCTACACGTTTTAAAATTTTTGTACCAGGTCCACAAAACTGGTAGCCGGGTATATATGAAACTCGAAAGGAATCTTATTAATAATCGAATTCACTAAACCGCTTCCAGTCTTCTTCAAAATACGGGACCGTCCACTTCGTTTGGTGGGTGACATTTAACTGAGAAGTAACACCAACAATCAATTATAAAATAGTAACTTCTATTGTATGTAAAATGCGAATTGTTAAGCTTAAAGAAAAACTTGATATCGACAACTTGGATGAAAAAGTTGGATCCGGACATGCGCAACATGTCATAAGACGACATGGTCCTTTACTACCATTATCAATTCGTGGACTAGTAATAGGACCATCAAATTGTGGAAAAACAAATGTTATGATTTCTCTGCTTACTCATCCTTTAGGACTGCGTTTTGAAAATGTTTACATATATTCTAAATCATTGTATCAGCCAAAATATGAATATTTAAGGAGCATTTTGTCACCGATTAAAGGGCTAGGCTACTATACTTTTAGCGATGCATCAAACATTGTAGAACCTTCAGATGCCAAACCAAATTCAGTTTTTATTTTTGATGATGTTATGTGTGAAAAGCAGGATGTGATACGTTCATATTTTAGCATGGGACGTCATAAAAACATCGATTCTTTTTATTTAGCGCAAACGTATTCTAGAGTTCCGAAGCAACTAGTACGTGATAACGCTAATTTAATTATTATGTTTAAACAGGATGAGATGAATTACGCCACATATATTCTGATCATGTTTCACCAGATGTTTCATTTCAGAAATTTCAAGAAATGTGTTCCAAATGCTGGGACAACAAATATGGTTTTTTAGTCATTGACAAAGATAGCGACCTAAATGCTGGAAGATATCGTAAAGGATTTGATAGCTATATAATTCTGTAATGACACCGGAAACACCTCATTTCGTTTTTGGACGATACCCCGTTAACATCATGGATACAAACATTGATTTAAAATGGAAACTGTTGGAAGCTACAGATGCTGTAAGAAAAAAATTTAGACAGATAAAAGCAAACCAAGCCCAAAATAAATTTTAATTGGAGAAATTTTACGAGCCGGTTACAAAACCTCTGACATCTATATCGAAAGTGGTAAAGCAAAAAGCATCCAATGTAAAACAAGAACCTGAAATAAAATCGCAGCCTTTTATTAGCACCAAATTAAAAGAACCATCAGAAACGTTCGATTTCGATTTTCCACAGAGTTATTTTCATACATCTACACCTGAAACGCAAAGAGATGAAATCACAAGAAAAACTCTAATGGACACATCAGATACTGAAAGAGAGGAACCAATATATGAAACACCATCTTCATCAAGAAAATCGATTGAACAATTGGACTATATAACACCCCATTCAGCTACGTCAAAATTTCATCAATCGCTGGATAAATCATCACACAAAAAAATCTCTTCGTATTTAGGCGGACTGAAACGGTATCCATCTCAGTATGATACCATTTATGGGGTACGTTTCGGTTCCAAATCGGATAAGAAAAAGATGTTTGTTGGCAATTCAGAAGTACGTTTTCACGAAGGAAAAATTTTCCTAGAAGACGTACCGTAATTAAGGGATACAGAGATTTATGGCAAATAGATTTGGCAGAAATGCAACAATATGCTAATGAAAACGGTGGATTTCGTTATATTCTTGTATGCATAGCTTGTTATTTAAAATATGTGTACACTAGACCAATTAGAAACAAAACAGGAGTAGAAGTTAGTAATGCGATGGATGATATTATTAAAGAAGCAGCTTACACACCAATAAATTTGCAAAGTGACCAAGGAAAGGCATTTTATAATAAAAATTTTCAAAGTCTTATGAAAGAACACAACATTAATCATTATTCCACGTATAGCACCAAAAAGGCGGCTATTGTTGAGCGAGTTATAAGAACACTTAAAAATCTTTTATATAAACAGTTTTCGGCCAGAGGGGCCTACAAATGGTTACAGCTTCTACCATCAATAACGAAAATTTATAATAACACCAAACATCGCACCACTGGAAAGAAGCCAATAGATGTTAAACCATACACGAATATTGAAGCATATAATCATATTAAAGTTGTACCAAGAAAGTGTAAATTTCGTTTGGGTGACGATGTGCGTATAAGCAAATATAAGAGCATATTTGATAAGGGCTACACCCCATCATGGTCGACAGAACTGTTTAAAATAGTAAAAGTTAATTTTACAAATCCACACACCTATCTGTTAGAATCTATGGATGGCCAACCAATTAAGGGGTGTTTTTATGAAGCAGAATTACAAAAGACGCAAAGTCCTGGTGTTTATTTGGTAGAAAAAGTTCTTCGTCAACGCAAAAAGGATAATAAAGCGCAATTATATGTAAAATGGTTAGGTTTTCCAAATCAGTTTAATTCTTGGATAGATAAGTCAGATATTATATAAATAATATATTTACATTTGTTTTATTTTATAAGGTATGTCACAAAAAATAAATGCATATTAAGATATAAATGTTTTATTTAGTACCTACATATAACTTAGGGGCTATAACCAAATTGTCTTAATTCACTTTTTCGTTAACATATGGCCCGGAACACTCGTTCTTCATCATCACTGGCGTCGCTAATCTCTCTTAGGTGTTCTTCATCAGAAGAATCAAGCGGTGCATCTAGAAGTGATGGTGTGCTACTAGACGAACCACCCGATAATGCTGGTGAATTTACAATCAAGTGTGGACCATCTTGGTTAAATACCCGGGACGGGCTTCTTGTATTTCTTAAAGATTCGGTGTGCAGCGATGGTGATAAGGCTAGGGCTGGATTGGAAAGATCAAGTGGCTCATCTGGAGTTGTTGTACGACTAGGTGAAGTGAAATTCCAACCTTGTCCCTCTTGACTAAATATCGGAGACGGACTTCTTGTATTTCCTAAACGTTCAACATGTGGTAATGGCGATAATGATGGGACCGGAGATGGACTTCTTGAACGTCTGACCAAGTGTAACTGCTGCTGTGAATCGTTAAATGACACTCTTCTTCTTACAGGTGGCTGATCTGGTGATGGTGACCTCGGACTATCCGGTATGGCAACTACATTAGAACGTGTTTCATAGGCTCTTGTTCGTCGCTCTTCATTGAAATTTGTGTTACACAAATAACAGAGACCCACACTCTTGTTTGTTATTACTTTATAATTATTACAGTTATTACACATATATCGCCCATTAATAGAAAATGGTCGAATATATGCGATTGGGCGTTCTGCACCAGACTGCATTGTAACCGAAGAGTTTAAAATAATATTATAAGTATCGAAACTGTTAAGACTTGTAATCTAATGATTCCAAAGACACTAGGACACAGCATTTATATACTCTATAGAAAAAGGTAATGGGAAGGGAGGGTAAATTGAAGGTTAAAATGTAAATGGATGGGGGGGGGGATTTTGAAGGTGACATATCTCAAGGTTATGTCTTTAAATACTCCTGATTATTTCAGCTCCGATGTCAAGGGCAAAAACTCACTCAACGTCACCTTGAACGTTTTTCAGAAAATATTGTACTATCAGCCTTTATTTGAATCGTTAAGCACATTAGATGCACCATCTGGCTCAACTACAAAAAAAGTTAAAAAAAGCAAGAACACATGCGAACTTTTCAAGGTCATGACAATGTCATACAAACTTTCAATGTCATATAAGCACCATTCAAAACCATTACATCACCAGATCAATGTCAAGGTCAAAAATATTACCCAAGGTCAACACAAATCGATACTTTCAAAGTCATGCTCAAGGTCAAGGGCAAAACTCTCTCAAGGTCACCTTGAACGCTCAATGTCAAACACTAACTTTTTAATGCCATCACAAGGTCAAAGTCAAGGAGTGGGGGGGGGGGAATTACTCTTCTCATTTCAACACTACTCTAGGACATCCGGAAAATGAAGAACCACCTCTCTTGGTAATAGCAGCTACTCCTGAGAGCGCCGACGATCGACTCACTCAAAGAAATAAAACAATTAACACCAAATGCTATATTAAACCACAAGAACTAAGAAGAATAAATAGTGCTCTCGAGAACGAACTTCCAGATGATGTCGATATGGTAGCACTTAACAACGCTGTTTATAGTGCTGCAGCAAAGTTAGTACCAGATCGACAAGACAGTGGATCAAATAACACGATTAGAAGAAATGACCGAAGAATCAGACAAGTTTCCCAAAAGATCCATATAGCTCGACAAGAAGCTTCGCGTATACAGTGTGTGATGGACTACATAGCATCTGGCCGACCTTTTACGGATAAAATCAGGAAAATAGCAGCACAACTTAGACAAGCCCATCACACATTAAACCGAGTTACATTACAGACGATCAAACAACATAAGATAGACCGTATACGTGCTCTAGGGATCGTTAAACAACGTCTACTAAGGCGTATGAGGGCTATAAGGGATAACAACACCTTTTCCTGTAGGCCTTCCCGCCTTGTAGAAGATCCTCCACCGGTGGTTGAAAATCCACCATCGACAGAACAAGTGGAGCATTTCTGGAAGGGACTTTACGAGACACAAACACCATTGAAGCAAGACTCTCCAGCACTCACACTCATTTTCAGGCCTACTGCACACAGTTCCACCACGATCAGGAACCGAGAACGGAAATCACTTCGGAGGAGGTTAGGAGGGCTATGGAAGGTACTAAAAATTACGCAGCCCCTGGGCTAGATGCAATTAACAACTTTTGGTGGAAGAAACTAACTTGTACACACCGGCATCTGGCCCGAATATTCAATTCGTGGCTATATGAAAATCAGCCTATTCCCCAGTGGTTCGTAGAAGGGCGCACTGTACTTATACCGAAGAAGGGAAACTTGGGCGATCCAAAGAACTATAGACCGATAACGAGTCTTAATTCCTGCTATAAGATCTTTACACGTATCTTATACGCCAGGATGCTGGATACTGTTGGTCCTGTACTTAGGGACGTTGTAGAGCAGCGCGGAGGAAAGAAAGGTCTGTCGGGCTGCAAAGAAAATCTGCTCATTGACAGATGCATCACGCAAGACGCGGTAGAATATAAACGAAACATGTCAATGGTCTGGATAGACTATCGCAAGGCTTATGATACAACATCGCATGAGCTCTTATCTCATCTTCTGCGCGTCTTAGCAGTCCCTCCCGAACTGACTCGATGCATTGAACATCTAATGCCTCTTTGGAGAACTCGGTTTTCGATAAGATCTGGGAACGCCAATATTATTACAGAACCAGTAACATTCAGGAGGGGAGTATTTCAAGGAGACACTTTAAGTCCTCTACTTTTCTGTATATCCCTTTTACCTCTGTCAGTGTCCCTTCGAAGAACTCGTGGTTATTCTTGCGGCTCTCCAGGGAACAGAACCCATAAGGTTACCCACCTCTTTTATATGGATGATCTGAAACTTTACGCATCTGGAGATCGTGACCTCCAACAGTCACTGAAGATAGTGCAAGAATATACAAAAGCAGTGGGCATGGAATTTAGGTTGGATAAATGTGCCACCATTAAACTTAGTAAAGGCCGACTGGAACAGCAAGAAGATATACAGCTCACCGACGGGAGCGTTTTAAACATCTAGAGGAAGGAGAAACTTATACTTATCTAGGCGTCGATCAAAATCGCTTACAAGATGCCAACAGAGTTAAAGAAATTCTCCGAAGCAAGCACAGACAACGCTTTCGAAAAATCTGGCAGTCAGAACTCTCGGCCAGAAATAAAATATTAGCGACAAATATGCTTGCTGTTCCGGTATTATGATACTCTTTTGGTGTATTGAAGTGGGCCAGGGACGAGCTGCGAGGTCTCGATTCTGGTACCCGACAAATGATGCACCTTCACAGAAGCGTTCACCCACGATCATCGGTTGAACGAATATACCTCTCACGACAACAGGGGGGACGAGGCCTGCTAAGTTTGGAGAGGCTTCACGACAGAATGGTCGTGTAATGTTTTAAATAGCCGGGATCCACTACTGCAAATCGTACAAGCTCATGAAATTGCCGTTGTTGGCGCATTTCTATTTAAGGCAGCCGAACGTGCCGCAAATGAACTCGGTCTTAGCTTTGGGATTGAGGACAGGCAACGCCAGCGCCAAGACATGCTCCCACTTCGGGACCTACAACCACAAGTATTAAAAAAGACCATTAAAACTGCAGAACAACAGCAGCTACTTCGAAGGCATGTCGAAAAGCCGCAGCACGGCGTCTTCTATAGAAATATGGAGACGCTGGGGCTGTCCAAAGAACTGACTTTCAGTTTCCTAAAGTCGGCTGGCCTGAAGTCTGAGACCGAGGGATTCCTCATGGCTTGTCAAGATGGAGTGATCAATACACTTACATACCGTACACGTTTTGGTGACATTCAAGACATCAGATGTAGGGCGTGCCGTCAGGGGCCCGAGACGCTCATGCATCTCCTGTCAGCTTGCAAAACTCATGCAACTACTTCTTATATATATATATATATATATATATATATATATATATATATATATATATATATATATATATATATATATATATATATATATATATATATGTATATATATATATATCGCCATAACGCTGCCTTAAGGGTTCTATACTACCACCTTAGACATTTTTACGGTATAGATCAAGCTCCAATAATTCCATATGTACCATCGGAGATAGAAGCAGTGGTGGAAAATGAAATTTGTCGTATCTATTGGAACTACGCATTTCACACAACCAGACGAAACTAGGCTAACAAACCGGACATCGTCGTTATGGACAAAAACGCGAAAACCATCTACGTCATTGAGTTCTCATCACCAGCCGAGACGAACATACTAAGGAAAGAGGAGGAAAAACGCGCAAAATATACTGACCTCCTGTATGAACTACGTAGGTTGTACCCGGGCTTTTCTGTTGAAATGGTTGTGTTGATTGTTGGTGTTTTGGGAGGAATTCGAACTACGCTGCTCTCTGAACTACAAAAACTACCATCGTGTCGCGATTCGCTTAATGAACTTGTAATGAGGATGCAGAGAGCAGTGATTCTGGGTTCGCTTCGTCTGTTGAGGCAGATGAATTTGACTGATGACCACTGACCGAGCGGAAGCAAGGAGTGGTTATCGATACGAGCCTTCCGTCGTGGTTCTCTATGTGAGTCGGAGCTATGGAGAGTCACGAGAGGATTCTTTTCAAAAATAATTATCAATCTTTATTTCAAAATTACATACCTTTACATATATGTAAAGCGGAACAGCGTCAAAAAAATCTCTAACAAAAGGTATAGTCCATTAGAAATTTAATATTTTTCTAAAGTATTCGTCCAAACTTTATGGTTCAATATATACTAGCATTTTAAAAATTACTTTTTTTTAATTTTTGACACTATTTAATTGCTTCATGTCAATGGGCAAAGTTATGAAGAATCGAATACAATAATTGTAATAAGCTCCTCCCTCGTGTTGTGTTAACCTATTCTTCGGATAAGTATAATTATATACATAATACATTATATGCCAAGTTCAGGGGTTTTGATAGAGCCTACTAGGAATGTTTTGTTTAAGAAAAAAAATATTTTGAAATTTGCGAAAAAAGTTGAATTTTGCCCTGGCACACCCTGGAAAAAATGACCACGTTTAGGTATTTTATTTATTATTTTTTCTGAACAAATTTTACATAATTTCGTCGTCAATTATTAAATTTTGAAAGAAAACAATGTGTTAGCAGAAAGTTATAACCTAAAATATAATTTAAAAAAAAATTCAAATGACTATAACTTTAACACATTTTTTTCTTTTAAAATTTAAGAATTGTCAACGAAATGATGTAAAATTTGTTTAGAAAAAATAATAGATAAATTACCTAAACGTACTCATTTTTTTCCCAGGGTGTGCCAGGGCAAAATTCAACTTTTTTTCGCAAATTAAAAAATATTTTTTTTACCAAAACATTTCTAGTAGGCTCACCATCAAAACCCCTGAACTTGGCATGGGTCCCGTAAGTAGCAACAGAAATATACACCGTTAAAATTTCACCAGCCGCCACTGCGCACTACCACTAAATTGTTCCCTATTATTACAAAAAATTCAGTATACATTTCTGCATTCTGCATTTCTGCAACAGCGGTTACCGTGAGAAGTCTACTCGTATTTGTCTTAAATTTAGCTCTGCAGGTTTCTATTAAATTAAGACCTAGGGCAAAGTTCTCAGAGCTCGTTTTTGACACACAAGGATCCTCTCGACTTCACCACTGCCTCCATACAGTATAATCCTATATCGTAAATGTGATTCAAAATTTGCGTGGTAAATACTTAATCTTTTTTGTCTCAATATCAATATATTTGGGCAAAACTAGAAAAGTATAACTTATTCTATTTAACTTCTGGACAACATATTCAATATGCTATCCCCAAGTCATCATGTGAGTTTCGCGGGGCCGACCGGCGCGAATGCTGCGTTACATTTTGCATCAATCTCGCCGACCTGGGCGTTCTAATTTACTGCCCATATGGACTCTATACTTTTCGGGGGCCGAGCGTGATGGATTATTACCTGTCAAGATTTGTTATAAAGAGGGTTACATAATTTTCATGTTATGCAGAGCAAAAGTGGTTGATTATTTTAAATGAGGCCTTCCAACCCTTTTTAGATTTTTGGAATTACGCGTGACAGATAGAGATTTATAGGATATTAAAGAATAAGAAAGGATAATAAGTATAAGTATTGACAGTTCTTAATTAAAAGGGTGGCAGCCGGGTAGACGGTCTGATAGTTAGTTGGGCAGATAGGTCGATAGATAGAGAGCCAGACAGCCATACGTGTGAGTGTGTGAGTGAGAGTATGTGAAATTTAGAGCTACGTACCAAATAGGCAGACGGATAGATGGTCCGTTAGATGGGAAAGGGGATCAAGATAGGCGAACAGTCAGACAAACAAATAGTCAGTCAGCCAGGCAGGCAGGCAGGCAGATAGCCAGACAGTTATACGTACAAATAAACTATATTCTTGAGAAAGCTACCGTGTAGCGAAACATGTCGGAGTTTTATTTGAAAAAGTTCAAGTGTTTAAATAAAGTGGAATTTTACACAATTTAGTGTTTTCTTTTTGACAAGTTGTTAAGATGGAGTTCCACCAAGTAAAGGCAGAATCAATCCAAATACAAATAAACAACCAACTAGTCAGACTACCGGTTATACAGTCGGCCAGAGAGTGCGGTCAAAATAAAATATTTTTTATGATGTAAATTTTACGCTCAGTATTATGTATAAAAACAATAGCGATGCCTACGATATTATCATCCCCGTTTAAAGTACGCACGTCCCAATGAAAATACTATAAAATCCTGAAGTATACCTGAATAATACAGCTTTAATGCACGGTATTTGAAAGCGACTGAAGTTATTATGCTTGAATTGATATGAGTAGTATAGGCGTTGCTTGAGCCAGACAGATGAGTATGGCGCAAACTGAAAAATAATGTTATTGAAAAAAAAGTTCTGACTAGCACAGGATTCGAACCTAGGACCTCTTCGAATGTGCTGAACCTTGGTGATGTTTGACAACCTAGACCGCACGGCTATCAAAGACATGTACAGACTTTCATCGACTAACCCATACGAAGGCTCTTGGAGACACTACAATCAATAGCCAATCAATGAGAGACATTTCGGACTGGGTAAACTTTTTAGGCTGTTTAATGTTTGGTATTCTTCTTCTTCTTCTTCTTCTTCTTCTTCTTCTTCGTCTTTCTGCCGTTAGGTCCTTATTCACGATGACGTCACAAACTTTTTAATTCTACCTAATTAAATGTATTTATTTCGTAAGTCGCGTATGCACTGAAAAAAGTTTTCTCTCCAAGGCGCGGATCGAACCCGCACACACCATGTATATAATTTACTTCCAAATACATTTATTATTCCTTTTATACATATTTGTTCCCTTATTTTACAAAATAATATAACATTGTAATGTATATTATACTCATAGTCCTAAGTACAGTAGACGCACTGCGCACTTGCTCACTTTGTAGAGGACGCGACCAGGGTATGGCCGGGGCTGGTATTAACCCATGGTAAAATTA
Organism: Philopedon plagiatum; assembly: GCA_963971165.1. Classification (NCBI taxonomy): domain Eukaryota; kingdom Metazoa; phylum Arthropoda; class Insecta; order Coleoptera; family Curculionidae; genus Philopedon; species Philopedon plagiatum. Next base: position 38,713,828 of record OZ020195.1, read on the forward strand.
GGGGACTTAAAAAGAACTGCGATACAGCCTCCACCGGGTGACCTTCAGGGCTATGAGAGAGAGAGTTAATTTGTCAAAAAAGACTTGAAAGACGTGTAAAAGATTTGTTTTTTAAAGTTTTTTAACTAGAGCTTTACTGGAAAAAGTCTAACGAAAAATCCAGCTTGATTTTCTTGTTGACTAGAGTTTTTTATGTACAAGTTTTATGTACACTATTTATGTGTATAATTTCGTATTATATACGTTTCCCAGCTATAGAACCAAGTACGCCACGGCACCTAGTTGAATAAATAAACAGGGAAAATGATATCTTCCGGGAGTTTGGACGTGACGTCCGGCTGGCGGATCTGTCAGCGATAAGCAGTCTAATTAGTGGTTTAGCGGATTGACACAGTGGAAGTGAGCGCATTAGATCTGACAAAATTGTGGTTTTTATATAGTTTTTTCGATGTATCCTAGTTGTTTCCAGAAACAGGTCTGTGGTTGAACGGTTGAGCGGTTGAGTGGTTGAGCGGTTGAGCGGTTGAGCGGTTGAGCGGTTGAGCGGTTGAGCGGTTGAGTTGTTGAGTGGTTGCACGGTTGAGTTGTTGTGTGGTTGAGCGGTTGAGTGGTTGAGTGGTTGCACGGTTGAGTTGTTGAGCGGTTGAGCGGTTGAGCGGTTGAGTGGTTGAGTGGTTGAACGGTTGAGTTGTTGAGCGGTTGAGCGGTTGAGCGGTTGAGCGGTTGAGTGGTTGAGTGGTTGCACGGTTGAGTTATTGAGCTGTTGAGCGGTTGAGCGGTTGAGTGGTTGAACGGTTGAGCGGTTGAGCGGTTGAGCGGTTGAGTGGTTGAGTGGTTGAGCGGTTGAGCGGTTGAGCGGTTGAGCAGTTAGACGTTTGCGACGCACTTTGTTAAAAGAAAAAGTGTTTAGTTTTAAACTGTCAAAGATACTATGATGAGTATCATTGACCAAGTACTTACCGCTTATAACTTGGAAAGAACATTAAAATAACTCTGAAAAGTACTCTAAAGAAAAACACAGGAACAACAGGATGTCCTGAGGGAAGCAGGTGTAGTAGAGCGCGTGCAAATTAGCCCTTGGCTCAGGTAGCCGGGTAGGTTCAATTGGACGCCACCAGTTTTTTACACCGACGCAAACTGCAAGTCGCCTAGATGATTTAAGTACCTGCTTCTCACACGACAAACCTGCTATTCATAACTTAAAATCAAAACACAGGTCGCAGTGGGCTAGATAAAAAACAACTTAATAAGTTTACCCTATATACATTTATTTGTACAATAAAAAAAATTGTTACAAGTGTTCACAAAATTTGATAGGGCGATATTGCCCCCGCAAAATAAATAACTTAGATCAAAAAAAAACTTCCTGAGGAAGTCTATCCTCATAAACAGAAAAATGTAGGCTGGCTCCTTAGCCCCTACTGAAGAAGGTATGAAGGCTGCTTAGCGCCCGCCAAAAATAAATAGGGATGCTTTTCAGCGCCTACGGAGGAAGTAGGGAGGTTCGTGGCCCCTACCAAGGACCCTCTTCAACGATAAAGAGGGATTGAACTTCCAAATTCTACAGGCAGCAAAAAGAGCACCACACAGCAAAGGTTACCACAGGGTTTGGACCTCCAAACTGTTGCCGATGTTCGTGGCTATCATCGAACGAAGTCGCCCAAAAATATCCTGCGTCTTGCAGAAACAAATTCAGTAAGAATTTACACACAGTCCCTGGCTTTAACCCAAAAACTAACTGAAGCTTTAAAACAAGGACCATAGACAACTGTCGAAAGGCAGAGTGGAAGTGACCGGCCTATGCCTCGTGTCGGAAGAATCATATCACTTCCTCCCACCACAGACACATGACAAAATGGTGTCCTTCAATTTCCGCACCGCACTGACAACTCCAACTCAAAAAGCTTCCGCTAGAACCCGTGGCCTTAACTACAAAGCCCAAATAAGCGGCCTACCCAAGCAGCAGCTGTGTTCACAAATCGACGGCTCTCGAAAGCGCCGCGTGAATCGACCTCGCGGCCCGAACTTAGATATTGTCGTTCTTAAACTTGATATTGCCCCGCTTACAGCTCCGGCAGGCGAAACATACACACAACCCTGCCTAACCTTCACAAAATTCACAAGAATTAAAACAGAATTTCTAAAAATTAATGTTTGAGCAAAGACAATGTTTGCCAACGAATCTAAATATTAGAGAAAGCTAAATCCAAGAATCCACGACAGTAAAGGCAATGTGAACACTAACCCTAGAAATCCTGGAAGAGAATGTAGACAAGGGAAAAAGGAACAGGCAAGTATACCTTTGAAATTCAAGTTCCAAAATTACGTTAGTATAAATAACTAAGGGCTAGTGTCTATATACAGGGAGGACTGTAAGCAAGGCAAAAAAAACAAAATCCAGGGCCCAACACACAAAGAACATTAAATCGAACTACGAGCCATGTGAGCGATGGCCAAGCTGATGTCAAGCTGACTTGGACAAGATAGCAGCAATTAGCCAGAACAGAAACCGAAGAAACTAGCCTGGGAACAGGGCAGATCAAACGTGTACGTGTGGAGACACAACTATTACATTAAGGTAAACTATAAAATAAAACCTAGACAGGCCTTGGTGAATAAATTAAGCATTAAAACAAAAACTAATTCGGTGACAAAAATGACCTGTCACAACTCCCCCTCTCCTACGAAAGGAGGGAAATTTTCCAATGAAAATTAACCGACGATAAGGACCAGAGGCTCTCTGTAGATACAAGAAAATTGGAAAAGAAAATGAATTACCTGCGCTATGCTGGCGCCAATAACAAAAACATAAGTAACGATATGTGGGAACCCAAGGTAGTACCATATAACTAATACTAACTAACAAGACTGATAACTCAATCTTAAAATAACTAAATACTCAAAGAAATCTTTGGTCCCTTTGCCACTAGTTACCCAGCGACCTCCTCCAGGAAGATTCGGTGTGGAACGTAAACCCTAAGTTGGTAAGGGAGCTAGCATTGCGTTACACCCAAAAATATTGTCGGGAACCTCGTTTACTAGCCTCACACCGTAGAATCGTCCCGAATTAAATCACCAAGTGACATGCGTCAAACCAACCAAAGGGTGGACAACTAAAAAGGAAAAGATAAATATAATACAACATAAGTAAAATGAGAAGAAAAGAGGGATAGCCCAGATGATCCACCATACAAAAGGGAGTGGATTGTAGCACCCACCAAGCTAAAAGATGTACCAAATGGGAAGCACATCGGTCCCTGTATACAACAAAAAAAAATTAATCAGGGTGTTCTGAGCGGTGGCACTGCCACCGACCTGTCGCAACCTAATAGGCCGAACAAAGTAGCTTGGTCCTCCCCTGGCCCGCCGAACAAGTTCGATGGGCAAACTGTTACCCCAGGGGTCAGACTTCCGCCCCCCCTGAACAGCCCTTCCAGTCGGTCTGCTCTCCGAAGGATCCATGATCTAACAAAGAGCGTCGAAGCGACATCCGGTAGCACCCAACACCGTGCAGCCTGTAAAACGAGATAGGGACAAATGTCTAAATCGATAAAGCCAAAATAAGGTAAAGTCGCAATCGGGATAGTTTTATCTTGTCTAAATGGTGAATAGACAAAATATATCAGTAAAGATCTAGACGCAAAACCAGTAAAACTGAAATGGCCGGAGACTAACATAATATAGTCCTACCAAAACCTAGACCTAAGACAAATCCAAATAAATAAAATACCAAAGGTATTAAAGTAAATTAAAGCCAATCAAAGGCCAATCACGATAAGGTAAGTAAATCAAGGAATGAAAAAAAGGTAACGGAATGAACGCAAAGGTAATCGAAATCACGCAAGGTAAGTAAATTATCGCAAAGACAAGTAAATTAACGCAAATATATATAAAAAAGGCAATCAACCAAAAGTAAATGAAACAAGTAAATCAAACTAAAGGTTCGCAAATCGAGATAAAGAAAATTGGGTTACTTGCCAATAACTAGCAGTGAATCCCACCATAAGTGGTATTCTCAACTTCACAAAATCAGCAAAAGAAGAGAAAGAAAATTGTGTTTCTATTCTAAATCCCCAAAGGAAAGACAAAGTCGTACTCGAGCAAAAACACATACTAGTTCAAATAACCGAAATTTCCAGACACAAGTAGGGAATAATAATAAAATCAAGTCAAGGTAGAGGAAATTAAGTCAAATCAAAGTAAAAGGTCACATCAAGGTAAATACGTCAAATCAAGGTAATAAAAAAAAGGTCCAATCAAGATAATAAATAAAGGCTTTTGGCCCTAGTCTATAGTAAAAAAAAAACGATTAATAGTGAATGCAGATTAAAAAAAACGATAAAGAAAATTAGGTCCAAAATTAATTAATCACCGCCTTCTAACCAAGTAATCAAACTTAAATTACCATGTGACACACCGACCCCCATCTCGTCTCGCGCCGAGATGGGTGTCTGCGTGAGACTGATAAACGCAAAAAGGTAAGCTACATTAAATGACCATAAACGTTTCTATACGTTACTATACTATATACCAAGTGACGATAAGGTAAAGATAATCAGGTAATGCCAGATAAATGATAACAAGGCGTAAGGCGGCAACGGCAAGTGAAAGTAGTAAGGCAGCTGAGGGCTTACCTACTACAAACAATAGAAGCAAGGCAGCTGAAGGCTTACCTTGCCACGGCTTTCAGGGGACTCCTACCCCACCTAGTGAACCCAGTGCAGCGCTATTCTAAGTGACAGTGTCCAAATCCATCAAGTCTCGCGCCCAGATGGATTCGAACACCATCACGCCCACACTGCAGAGCATAAAAATTGCTCACGACTGAGCAAGGAAAGTAAAAAAAAAAGAATTTAAACTGGGCCAAAAGTCAAAATTAACGCAACGATAAAAGAAAACTCACTAAAGCCATTATTACCGAAAGAAGAAGAGAAAAAAAATTTAAATGTAATTAACCAAATTGAAGCTATGGACTCGAAAGTTAATAAATTCAGAAATCAATAGATTGATAAGTAAATTGAAGCAAAATGATAAGCAAAACGTAATATTAAATTAAGGACAGCAAAATTAACGGAAGGTAATAAAGTAAATAATGACTTTGAGTTGCCTAACAATCTATTCACTCCTACGGACCATCACACGCAGTTTCGGCATATACCGGTTTAAGGTCTTGTACATGCCAAATGCCCTTACTAACACCGTGTTGGTCTTCCAGCTCATAAGTACACGTGCCGGTCTTTTCTACGATCTTAAACGGACCTACAAATTCCTGAGCCAACTTTGCGCTATTATACTTCGCTGCATCGGATATACTTTTATTCCTATGCCAGACTTCTTGACCGAGGACAAAGCTTACTGGGCGTCGGCGTCGGCGCAAATTATAGTTATGTCGATTTTTAACACGAGAAGCTTCGATTTTAGTGTGGACTTTTCTAAATAATTGTTTGAAAGCTTCTATTCGTTCTCGAATGTAATTTTGACGCTCAGTTTCTACTTGAGGAACACCCTCAGCATAGTCCGAACCGAATAGCTTGTGTTCCATGCCAAAATTAACGCAGTATGGGGTGAAGCCCGTAGTTTCGTGTCGCGAAGTGCGAATGGCACAACCGATAGCAGTTAAATTATCTTCCCAAGTTCGATGGTTATTTTGTTGAACGTAAGAGCGCAACATCGTTTTAATAACTCTATTAACGCGTTCAGTATGATCTGCTCTAGGATAGTAATTAGCAGTGTAAAATATTCTAACCTTATATTTATCGCAAAGGGCTTGAAATTCTTTGGATTTCATTTGAGTTCCGTTGTCGCACGTTAAGAATTGAGGAAACTAAAGAAGATGCCGTCTTCGACGCACTTTACCAACGATTTTGCTGTTGCCGATCGACAAGGGAATAACACGACGTACTTGCTAAAATAATCGGTGACCACCAAAATATGAGTGTTACCTTGTTTAGAATGAGGTAAAGGTCCTATGTAGTCTAGGCTGATGGCTTGCCAAGGTTCCTTTATGTCTGGGCGATTACCCATTAAACCAGCTGGACGTTTCTGCTCTACTTTATTCTGAGCACAAGTTCTACAAGCACGGACATAACTAGCAACGTCAGATCTCATTTTCGGCCAATAATATCTCTCGGCGACTTTCCAAAATGTCTTAAAAACACCCACGTGCCCTGCTGCTGGATTATCATGGCATCGAAGAAATATCTCTTTTCGCTTATCCTTAGGTGCTACTATTTTCCAGTAGGTAGAATGGTCAGGAAAATTAGGATTGTTTGTCTTCACATATTTAAAGAGATTGCCATTCTCGACTCGCCAGCAAGGATATTTATCAGGACGTTCTTCTAGTTTCTGCATCATGCCTTTGTACCATTTGTCTGAGGTGTCAGAAAATGATGACGGAGGTTCGTCAACAGCTGCGACAGAATCAGTAGTCACTGGCACTGACCTAGAAAGAAAATCTGGCACGACGTGATCTCGGCCTTTACGGTGGATCAATTCAAGGTCGTAGGGTTGTAAACGGAGAGCCCATCGAGCGAGGCGTCCTTGTGGATCTTTTAGGTTATGAAGCCATAACAAAGAATGGTGATCGGTTATAACTTTAAAGTGTACACCCTCCAGATAGTGACGAAGCTTTTCCACACTCCAAATTACGGCAAGGCACTCTTTTTCTGTGACGGTTAATTTCATCTCTTGTTTGGTGAGGGAACGTGAAAGATAGGAAATAACCTTTTCTCCGTCATCAAATTGCTGAGTCAGAACTGCTCCTAAGCCATAAAATGACTCATCAGTCTGCAAAGTAAATGTGCGGTTGAAATCTGGACATGTAAGCACGGGAGCTGTGATAAGAGCTTCTTTAATCAAGTTGAATGACTGATGGCACTCGGAAGTCCATTCCCATTTGACATTTTTCCTGGTAAGCCGAGTAATTGGGGCTATAATAGCTGAAACGTTCGGCACAAAACGCCGGTACCAAGAAGCGGTGCCGATAAAACGTCGAATTTCGGTGATATTTCGTGGAGGTGCTATATTCACAATGGCCTGCACTTTCTCAGGATCAGGTCTTAAACCTTGGGCGTCTACGATGTAGCCAAGGTATCGTAGTTCAGGCTTACAAAAGTGGCATTTCTCCTCGGAAACTATGAGTCCTGCACCTTTCAAACGGTCAAAAACTAGGCCCAGAATTCTGAGGTGTTCAGGAAAGGTTCTGGAGATGATAATTATATCAAGATACACCATCACGTGATTTTCCAAATCAACGCCTAATACACGGTCCACTATACGTTGCCAGGTGGCTGGCGCATTGGTCAAGCCGAAGGGCATGCGCAGAAAATGATAAAGATTCCTACCTGGAACAGTGAAAGCAGTTAATTCACGTGAGGACTCACTAAGAGGTACCTGCCAGAACGCTGATTTTATGTCGATGGAGCTAATGTAGCGGGCGTCTCTGAGGCGATCCAAAATGGCGGAGATATAAGGTATAGGATATGCGTCTTTCTTAGTTTTTGTATTAAGCTTTCTAAAATCTATGCAAAACCTATAGCTGTCATCTTTCTTGCGTACCAAACACACTGGACTGGACCAAGGACTTTTAGAAGGTTCAATCACGCCAAGTTTCAACATTTCGTCGATTTCCTCGTCCATAATCCTTTGCTTGTATGGAGAAACTGGGTAGTAACGCTGTTTAATGGGCCCAGTGCCGGGTTCAAGCTCAATGACGTGTTCTGCTACTTTGCAGCAGCCAAGACCAGTACCCATTTCTGCTATTTTCTCCTTAACCAGTGCATTTAAAGTCGCTCGGTCGGTTTCAGATAAAGAGTCGCCATCTATAATGCTGCAAATTTCCGTGGGTTGATCATCAGTGGAAAAATGCCAGACGTCCTGCTTCAAGTCGGGGATCACTTCCATGGATCTCCAAAAGTCGATTCCTAAAATCAGTTGGTGGGACAGTTCTGGGAGAACTAAAATATCGATCACCCGAGTTCTATTTAATAAAGTTACAGGAACCTGAAAATAGCCCAAACTAGAGCAAGTTTGGCCGTTCGCAACGGTGCAATCAGTTTGTTGCCTAATAAGTTTTAATCCCAGACTTTCTAAAATTCGGAAACCCGGTTGACCTACAATAGTGCGTGACGCTCCAGAATCTAATAAACCTAAAATCTTATAACCTAAAATCGAAATTTCTAAATAGGGGCGCTGGTCGCCATGCGCATGAGCTATGATAAAATCTAAAAGGTTTTTCTTGGGAAAAGAACTGTTGGCGTGTGAATGATTCTGGTTGGGAAGGGAGCTATTGGTGGGTGAAAGGCTTTCATCAGAAGACAAGTTGTTGGTCGACAATAGGTTTTTATAGTGAACAGACTTGTTAGGGGGTGGATAATTTTTGATGAAAAGGGGGTTATTGGTTGGCAAGGATTTTTCATCGGGAAGAAAGCTGTTGGTCGACGAAAGATTTTCATTGGAAAGAAAGTGGTTGGTCGGCAAAAGGTTTTTATTAGACAGAGAATTGTTAGGGGATGAATTATTTTTGTGGGGAAGAGAATTGTTGGTGGGCAAAATAGTATTGTTGGGAGGAAAGTTGTTGGTCGGTGAAGTAAAAGGGAGGGGAGCAGTCCTACGACCTATCGACTCTCCCGAGAATCGTTTCCCGAAGAACATTTAGGACAGTTTTTACTGGTCACATTTGGCGCACCACAGCGGAAATAGTGGATTCTGCGCTGTTCATTGCACTGGCTATTTCGATGACCTGGCTTATTGCAGTTCCAGCATAAGAATGGTCCAGAGTTCCGGGGTGTTGTTGGGCGTGGCTCTCTTGTTGACGGTCCATCGTCTCTAGAGGTTGAAGGTATCGGACGAGATTCTCTCACTACGTCGATTGGTAACTGTCCACCGTTTCTTGAACCTGATGCTTCAGATGCTATAAAAGCAAAGTCTGGTTCGACAAAATTATGCCTTTTCCTCGAAGGTGGGACATAGGTTTCAGCACGATATTTCTTTGCCTCCAATTTGAGACATTCTTCTTCTAGATCTTCCAACTTGTTAACTACCGGAAGTTGGGTAGTATAAAAAGGAGATAAATTCCTAGTAATAATATCCAGCTGAACATCCTCTGAGAGGGAGCCATGTCGTCTAAATAGCGCGCTCATGCTAGAGAGGTAATCGACTATGCTTTCAGTCGAAGCTTGAGTCCGGTCCAGAATTTCCTTAAATAGCCGATGACGATAGTCTGGCGGCTCGAAATGTTTGCACAGAAGGTCAGACAAACTAGACCAGTCCGAAAATCGATGGCGATTTGCGCGAAACCAATTTAGCGCTCTACCAGTAAATAGGTCGATAGCAGATTCAAACAACTCGCGTTCCGAAAGACCGCGAGCTTCGCGTAGTTCCGATACTCGCACCAAGAAATTATGCACAGTCATCTGTTTAGCTTCGCCGGTAAATCTAATTCCCCATTTTTCGACACGCTGCGCCTTGCTACACGAAGGATGGCTAACGGAGGTGGCAGCGGCTGTTACATTGTGACTAACCACGGTTGGAGTGACTTTGGGCGACGAGCGCGTGTGACGCGGTCGACTGTTGGACGCATTGCTAACTCCAGATGAATCCGAATCGTTGAGATGAGTTTGATCAAGTAAGGCGCTTAAATTCGGATCTTGTTTTAGGAGATCATCCAAACTGTTTAAGTTGCTCAATTTTTGAAGTAGCAAATTAGACCGAGTTTGCAATTCCTCGGCACTGAGGTTCTCAACCGGAATTCGATCAACACGAGTGAATAAATGGACAAGTTGCGACTGCAAACGCACGAACTTCGCTCTGGCTGGGTCACCAGAAATATTCTTGATCGCGTTTTCGATATCGTGTAAAGTCTTGGTTATGTAGTCACATTCGTCGTCAAAAACAAAGTTATAGGCCGGGCGAGTAAAAATTTTGCCTTTTCTTTCCATTTTTAAAATAGGACGTAACGATGCCACAAGTTCTTTTGCGGTATTAGCATTACTAGCCGGAATGCCACGAATCGTGAGCTCATAAATAAGCATTTCTTTCCGAAGACAATGAACTTGCATATTATAATCCATTTTGGAGTGAACAAAAACAATAGCAACTCAAAAGTCAAAGTTAAAAAGTTAAATCTAGATATAAATGCGTAACTCGAATAAATTTACCAAAACTACACCAATGGTGGAGTCATATACAGCAAATAAAGGTAACTAAATCAGCAAAAATAGCACGAAATAATAAAAAGGTAATCAAGCAATCGTAATACAGTACGCAGAGATAAAGTCACGTAAATAAATTAAATAAAATCGGTAATAAACCACAATTTCAAAGACAATCAAAGTTACGTAAACAAGTCAATTAAAATCGGTAATAAATCGCCAAATCAAAGCAAATCAAAGTTACGTAATAAGTAAAATAAAATCGGTAATAAATCGCCAAAATCAAATGCAGTAATACAGGGCTAGTACAGTTGGAGTTAAAATTGATGAAAATTTTCAAAGTTCCATCCAGCTCACTAGACGCACAAGAGTAAAATTAGAAAAAAAAGCGATAATTTTTTTAAATAGGCCCCACGTTGGGCGCCAAAAATTGCGACTCACTTTGTTAAAAGAAAAAGTGTTTAGTTTTAAACTGTCAAAGATACTATGATGAGTATCATTGACCAAGTACTTACGGGTTATAACTTGGAAAGAACATTAAAAATAACTCTGAAAAGTACTCTAAAGGAAAACACAGGAACAACAGGGTGTCCTGAGGGAAGCAGGTGTAGTAGAGCGCGTGCAAATTAGCCCTTGGCTCAGGTAGCTTCAATTGGACGCCACCAGTTTTTTACACCGACGTAAACTGGATGGTTTAGGTACCTGCTTCTCACACGACAAACCTGCTATTCATAACTTAAAATCAAAACACAGGGCGCAGTGGGCTGGATAAAAAACAACTTAATAAGTTTACCCTATATACATTTATTTGTACAATAAAAAAAAATTGTTACAAGTGTTCACAAAATTTGATAGGGCGATCTTGCCCCCGCAAAATAAATAACTTAGATCAAAAAAAAAACTTCCTGAGGAGGTCTATCCTCATAAACAGAAAAATGTAGGCTGGCTCCTTAGCCCCTACTGAAGAAGGTATGAAGGCTGCTTAGCGCCCGCCAAAAATAAATAGGGATGCTTTTCAGCCCCTACGGAGGAAGTAGGGAGGTTCGTGGCCCCTACCAAGGACCCTCTTCAACGATAAAGAGGGATTGAACTTCCAAATTCTACAGGCAGCAAAAAGGGCACCACACAGCAAAGGTTACCACAAGGTTTGGACCTCCAAACTGTTGCCGATGTTCGTGGCTATCATCGAACGAAGTCGCCCAAAAATATCCTGCGTCTTGCAGAAACAAATTCAGTAAGAATTTACACACAGTCCCTGACTTTAACCCAAAAACTACTTGGGCTTCAAAAACTGAAGCTTTAAAACAAGGACCATAGAAAACTGTCGAAAGGCAGAGTGGAAGTGACCGGCCTATGCCTCGTGTCGGAAGAATCATATCACTTCCTCCCACCACAGACACATGACAAAATGGTGTCCTTCAATTTCCGCACTGCACTGACAACTCCAACTCAAAAATCTTCCGCTAGAACCCGTGGCCTTAACTACAAAGCCCAAATAAGCGGCCTACCCAAGCAGCAGCTGTGTTCACAAATCGACGGCTCTCGAAAGCGCCGCGTGAATCGACCTCGCGGCCCGAACTTAGATATTGTCGTTCTTAAACTTGATATTGCCCCGCTTACAGCTCCGGCAGGCGAAACATACACACAACCCTGCCTAACCTTCACAAAATTCACAAGAATTAAAACAGAATTTCTAAAAATTAATGTTTGAGCAAAGACAATGTTTGCCCACGAATCTAAATATTAGAGAAAGCTAAATCCAAGAATCCACGACAGTAAAGGCAATGTGAACACTAACCCTAGAAATCCTGGAAGAGAATGTAGACAAGGGAAAAAGGAACAGGCAAGTATACCTTTGAAATTCAAGTTCCAAAATTACGTTAGTATAAATAACTAAGGGCTAGTGTCTATATACAGGGAGGACTGTAAGCAAGGCAAAAAAAACAAAATCCAGGGCCCAACACACAAAGAACATTAAATCGAACTACGAGCCATGTGAGCGATGGCCAAGCTGATGTCAAGCTGACTTGGACAAGATAGCAGCAATTAGCCAGAACAGAAACCGAAGAAACTAGCCTGGGAACAGGGCAGATCAAACGTGTACGTGTGGAGACACAACTATTACATTAAGGTAAACTATAAAATAAAACCTAGACAGGCCTTCGTGAATAAATTAAGCATTAAAAGAAAAACTAATTCGGTGACAAAAATGACCTGTCACACGTTTAAGTGGTTGAGCGGTTGAGCAGTTAGACGTTTAAGTGGTTTCCTGAAACAGGGTCTGTTTATTAGTTGTTTTTCGATGTTTCCTAGTTGTTTCCAGAAACAGGATATATTTTTTAGCTGTTTTTCCAGAACAGGGTCTGTTTTTTAGCTGTTTTTCTAGAACAGGGTATGTTGTTTAGCTGTTTTTAGCTGTTTATTAGCTGTTAAGAGGCTGCGGATTGTTTAAGTTTCGAATAGTTTTGTACCACCGGGAATAGAACATTTGTTGAGGTTAGGTTTGACTGTTTAAGGTAATGAAATATATAAAGGACTTGGTTTAATTATTTATTACAAACATTTAGATACATATCTATAGATAATTTTTCTAATAGTTTTAAGTTTATCTGGAGCGTTGGAAAAGTATAGGTGTGTTGTGCTTTTTTTATATATTAATATGTAAGTATGAATAACAAGAGTTTTTAGAGTAGTAGTGTTGGTTGTTCCAAACAACCTTACTTTCGATTTGAGAATCCCAGTAACAACGATAAAGGCTTAAGTTCAATGTTCTAGAATTTTCTCGAATATTCTAGTACTTTCGTTTTGAATTTCCCCGATTTACGGAACGTACCCCGAGGTTCTGAACGTACCTTGAAACTTTTACATTTATCCTTTGTGTTGTGGTAAGTAAGAGAGCGAGAGAGAACGAGAGAGAGAGAGAGAGCTAATTTAATGTTCTAGAATTTTCTCTAATATTTTAGCTCTATACGTATCTTAAACTTTTACTGCATACTAAACCTTAAACTCTTTTTGCAGAACTTCAGTTGGTATTCGGAACGCACCTCTGTTTTCCGAACGCACACTAAAATTTTCCTTTAACAAATATGACAGAGGTTATAAATAGAGGTGCACCAGAGCAGTCTAGTCATTTCGCATCAGCCTCTTGAAGTGTACGAACTTGTCTAGTTAAAATGGAAAAGTTCATTGTTATTAGGGACTCTATTCAAAAGGTGCGAAGATACAATGTTAAAGGTCGTGCGGTGGAATTTAAGTTAAAGCCTGTGCCGGAAGCAACTGAACCAGTTGGCTGGGTGAGAGACGCTATACAGCAGGTTATTCATAAGGCCACTGAAGGACTTCAATCGACGGATTGCGTTAGTTTTAGTTTTTGTTCAAAAGATTTTAGTCGTGGTGAAGGATGGATTCGCTTTAAAGCTGCCAAAGAAGTAAATTACGAGGATGTTTGGGATGTTATTAGCAATGTTTACCAGTCCAACTCAAGAGGACTTAATACAGACACTTTTTGTCTTAAAGTAACAACTGTACCCTTACCGACAGGTCGGGGAAGAGGAAGTAAATACAACAGCTTTGAAGAGGAATGTGATATGCGACGAGGAATAATAAGTATTACGAATAAAGACAATTTATGCTTACCTCTCTCCTTGGTGGTTGCGATAGCCAACTTGGACAAAGACCCTGAATTTAACAAAGTAAGGAAAGATACGGGGAAAATACAGATTACAAGGACCAGAAAGTTATTAGAAGAAGCTGGTGTTGTAATCCCCGGGGAAGGGGCTGGTATTGTCGAGCTTCAACAATTTCAAGAACACCTTAGGGATTACAAAATTGTGGTATATAGTTACGGGACAAAGGGCCGAGATACCATTTTTGAAGGAACTACAGAAAGCAATAAAAGATTTAACTTGTTACATCATGATGGATATTTTAATGTAATTACTTCTACTACGGCTGCTTTTTGTTGCAGCTATTACTGCGAAGAACGTCACTCGCCGTTTGATCACAAAGATAAGCACAGGTGCGGTAGAGTGTGTGCTGGTTGTCTTCAGTCTCCGACATGTGCGAGTCAAAAACTTAAAATTAAATGTACCAATTGCCGTCGGTACTTTAAAGGCCAAGCTTGTTACGAGAATCACCTACGAAATGGGTCTTGGGAGAAAAGCACAGTGTGTGCCGAAATTAGAAGTTGTGAGAATTGTTTTAAAACAGTGAGGGCTAAAAGACAACATGTATGTGGAGAAGTATTTTGTAAAATATGTAGCACATATGTACCTGAAAATCATCTATGTTGCATTCAAAGAGACACAGAAAAGCAGAAAACGAAAGATGTATTTCTCGTGTTCTACGACTTTGAGACCCGACAAGAAGAGGTGTTGACTAATGGTTCGCTTCTTCACCAAGTAAACCTCTGTGTTTTTAAACAATGTTGTGACGTGTGCATCAATACTGATGAGAAAATATGCAGAAAATGTGGTGTTAGACTGCAAATACTTAAAACGTTTGATCCTGTTTTACTATTTACGCAACATTTGCTACAATTAAGAAAAACCTTTAAAACTGTTGTTGTAATAGCACACAATGGTCAAGCCTTTGACCATCAATTTATTTTGAATTATCTACTAACAAACACCACTCTAACGCCAGAACTAATTATGAGGGGTACAAAAATAATCATGATGAAAGTTGGAAATGTGAAATTTATTGACTCTCTTAACTATTTCCCAATGGCGTTGTCGAAATTACCAAAGGCATTTGGTTTGGGTGATGACTTCAAAAAGGGATATTTTCCTCATTTATTCAACACAAAAGCAAACGAACATTACGTTGGTACCCTCCCTGCATTAGACTCCTACTCTCCAGACACCATGAAGGAAGATGATCGAAAAAAGTTTTTACATTGGTACGAGGAACACAAAAATGATCGATTCGAAATGCAAAAGGACTTGGTTAAATACTGTGTATCAGATGTAGAAATTCTAACACGAGCCTGTTTGAAATTTAGAGATCAACTGTTGTCAACCACTAATGTCTGTCCCTTTACAGAAGCCACAACAATTGCTTCCGCATGCAACAAGGTATTCCGCAGAAACATTTTAAAACCCAACACCATTGGGGTTATTCCTAAAAACGGATACAGGTGGAAAGATCAACAAAGTAAAATTGCAATAAGGTGGTTAATTTGGGAGGAAAAACAAAGACAAATCAATATTTTACATGCTGCTAAAGGGAGAGAAATGGTTCTACATGGTGTAAAAGTTGATGGTTACTGCCTTGAAACCAATGAAATTTTCGAGTTTCAGGGCTGTTATTACCATGGATGCCCAAAATGTTATAAATTTGGAAGAGATGATCCTGTTTGTGGCGATCCTTCCACAACATTCAATTTAAGGTATGAATCTTCTCAAGCAAAAAGTACAAAGTTAAAAGAAATGGGTTTTGTTGTTAATGAAATATGGGAGTGTGACTTTAGAAAGCAATTAAAAGATAATTTGGAAATTAAGGCCTACACCGAGACACATCGTCTTTTAACACTTTTGCCTTTAAACCCGAGAGATGCTTTCTACGGAGGTCGTACGGGTAATACTCATACTTATTACAAGGCTAAAGAAGCAGAAAAGATTAACTACTTGGATGTTTGTTCCCTGTACCCCTGGGTGTGTAAGTACGGAAAATTCCCAACATCCTCAAGTTTTCGTATGGGAGGAATGTCACAGTTTGGATTTGAACAACATTAGCGGCTAAATTAAATGTAAAATTTTACCTCCTCAAGATCTCTACCACCCTGTTCTCCCCGTTAAAATGAATAGTAAATTGATGTTTGTTCTTTGTCGAACCTGCGGTGAAAACATGATTACTAGCGAGTGCAACCATACTGATGAAGAAAGAAAGTTAGAGGGGACATGGGTTCTAGACGAGGTACTTAAAGCTGTTGTGAAAGGATACAATATAACCGAAATACAAGAAATATGGAAATATGATGTTCTGCCATTTAATAAGGAGACTGGTGAAGATGGCTTGTTCACAGGAATGATGAACAAATTTATTAAAATAAAGCAGGAGGCATCCGGCTGGCCCAAAAGGTGTACAACCGAGGAAGAGAAAAACAAATATATTGAAGAATTCTTTGCAAGGGAAGATATCAAATTAGAATATTCTCGGATTCTTGAAAACCCTGGTCTAAGATCTCTAGCTAAACTTATTTTAAACTCTTTTTGGGGCAAATTTGGACAACGGGAAAATCAACAAAAGACAAAGATTGTAAATAAACCTGCTGAATTCTTTGCAATGCTAACAAATCCGTCAATTTATGTTAATTGTGTTCTCCCTGTCAACGACACCACTCTAATTGTTGGATATGAACATAGAGAAGAATCCTTTGTTCCGTTAGCTACTGTTAATGTGGTTATTGCTGCTTTCGTTACTGCCCAAGCTCGCCTGAAACTTTATTCGTTTCTCGAACAATTAGAAGACAGAGTCCTTTATTACGATCCTGACTCCGATATTTACGTTACCAGACCTGGTGCCACTGATTTAACTACTGGACAATTCATTGGTGATCTAACCGATGAATTAGAAGTGTATGGTGATGGCAGCTACATTACAGAGTTTGTTTCTGGAGGCCCCAATAATTATTCTTATAAAGTAAATGCTACCAAGACTAATTCTAATGTGATGGTTTGTAAAGTTAAGGGAATATCCTTAAATTACGAGGCATCGCAGTTAATAAATTTAGACACTATTAAGGATATGGTTCTTACAGAGTCGGGACCAATATCGATCATCTCAAAAGTTATTCGAAGAACCAAAGACCACTCTGTAACAACCTGCACTGGGACGAAACTCTACAGACCAAACTCCTCAAAAAGAAAGTTTCTAGTTGATGGGAACTCTGAACCGTTTGGCTACAAGAAACAGAACACCTGTTAATTAGAATGTATATTATACTATTTGTACAACATTGTAATTAATAAATAGTTAATAAATATTGTTGTCATTTATTTTAACTTTTTTTTAGTAGTCTAACAGTAGTTGACAACTTTGTTGTGAGCTATTATTTCTGTATCTTTAAGTCGCGAAGTCTCACATCGGTTCTAATTTAAAACTACTGGATGAAGTCTAAAGCAACAAAACGTTCTATGTTTCAATAAACTTGTTTTTCTTTACCAATGTAAAGAAAAACAAGTTTTAAAGTAGAAGTATATTAAGGGTGTAAGCATATCAACTCTATCTTGATTCGTTGTTGTCAGATGTACACAGTTCTTAAAACATTGTGCAAGTTTAATACAAGAGTAGTAACACTGATTTTACATACACTTTGCAGTGATACTAAATTAGTTGTAGCATTGTTACCATATTTAGAAAATTCTTAAAACTATGGTTAAGAAGGGTATTTTTACTGAAATGTCGCCCGGTCAGATCTAATAATACTTAGCAATATCTAGATCTGTTTTGTACGCATGATGACAGTATTTTAATTCTGTCATTCAAACCCCAGAAATTTGACGAAGTGGCACGAAGTTCAAAATCCTAAACGGTCTAAATATTACTCTAAGAAATGCACAAGCCTCTAATTTGTTCGTACTGCAACTTTAATTTACCTTACAACGTTAGAAATATTTTACTATTGTCTTGAGGTTTTAAACTTAACACATTTGTCTTTGAGTTGTTCCAACAGTGTCTCTTCTTCTTTCTCTCTCGGTGACGTTCTTAGTTTAAAAGTATTGATAGGGATGGCTACATTTTTTTTTAGGTTAAGTAACGACTAAATATAGCACTTAAAAGTATTTATTAATTAACAGCCTTCATTAGGATGTGTGAATATTAAAGTTCCTCTGTGTAAAATTTCTATATTAATTTTCGAGCTCAAAGCATCAAGTCCGACGAAGATCCGATGGACCATTCCCGAGATATTCTTACTGTGACGAAAACAAAGCAAACTCAATGAAATAAATCTGAGCAAACCCAACCAAACAAACCGAAGCAAGCCCAACCAAACAAACCTAAGCAAGCCCAACCAAACAAACCTGGGAAAACCCGAGCGTTTTTTTTTGCGTTTTTTAGCTGATTTTAGTTGTTTTAGCTGTTTTAGATGTTTTAGCTGTTTTTTTTTAGCTGTTTTTAGCTGTTTTCGCTGATTTTAGCTGTTTTAGCTGTTTTCGCTGATTTTAGCTGTTTTTAGCTGTTTTTGCTGTTTTTACTGCCTGTTGGAATTTGATTTATTTTTCAATTCATGTTACAGTAATATTTCTTTTCTACGCCACTGGGAGCGGCCGTACGGGTCTACAATCAACTTCGGCATCACAGGGGCATTCTGCAGGCTCTAGCCCACTTTTTCATCCTACACTCAATGAGAGACAACCTTGGATAGACTCAGCAGCACTCAGCAACACTTTATTTTTTAATATATGTAACTGAAATATTTAATTTCTACGCCACTGAGAGCTTCCGTACGGGTCTACAATCAACTTTGACATTACAGGGGTATTCTACAGACTCTAGCTCACGTTCTGGCCCTACACTCATTGAGTGACAACCTCGGATAGACTCAGCAGAACTTTATTTTTCAATACATGTAACTGGAAATATTTCATTTCTACGCCACTGAGACCTTCCGTATGGGTCTACCACCATTATCTACGGTAAGCTAGTTAGCGAACCCTTGACGGAACTGAAGAACCAACTTCAGATTCAACGTCTACAAATGCTCCTCTTTCATTTGACACCACCCGATCACCGCCATTATCTACGGTAAGCTAGTTAGCGAACCATTGATGGAACTGAATAACCAACTTCAGATTCGACGTTTACAAATGCTCCTCTTTCATTGGACACCACCCGATCACCGCCATTATCTACGGTAAGCTAGTTAGCGAACCCTTGATGAAACTGAAGAACCAACTTCATAGTCATCGTATACTACTGCTCCTCTTTCATTTGACACCACCCGCGTGCCGCCATTATCTACGGTAAGCTAGTTAGCGTAGTGGTGATATAAGGGATGTTCTGCAGCCACACCACACTGGGTTTGCGCATGCGCGAGAATCAAACCCAGCCGGTACCGAGTAAATCAGAGCAAACCCAACTCTCGGTACCGGGAATTGGGGTTGACGGATTTGCACAATTCTTGCTCATGCGCAGACAGTGTGGTGTGGGCGAACATCCCTTATATCACTACTACGCTAACTAGCTTACCGTAGATAATGGCGGCACGCGGGTGGTGTCAAATGAAAGAGGAGCAGTAGTATACGATGACTATGAAGTTGGTTCTTCAGTTTCATCAAGGGTTCGCTAACTAGCTTACCGTAGATAATGGCGGTGATCGGGTGGTGTCAAATGAAAGAGGAGCATTTGTAGACGTCGAATCTGAAGTTGGTTCTTCAGTTCCATCAATGGTTCGCTAACTAGCTTACCGTAGATAATGGTGGTGATCGGGTGGTGCCAAATGAAAGAGGAGCATTTGTAGACGTCGAATCTGAAGTTGGTTCTTCAGTTCCATCATTGGTTCGCTAACTAGCTTACCGTAGATAATGGCGGTGATCGGGTGGTGTCACATGGAAGAGAATCATTTGGAGACGCTGAATCTGAAGTTGATTCTTCAGTTTCATCAAGGGTTCGCTAACTAGCTTACCGTAGATAATGGTGGTGATCGGGTGGTGCCAAATGAAAGAGCAATATTAGTAGACACTGAATCTGAAGTTGATTCATCACTCAGTGGCGTAGAAATGAAATATTTCAATTACATGTATTGAAAAATGAAGGCTGCTGAGTCAATCTGAGGTTGTCACTCAATGAGTGTAGGTGAAAAGCATGAGCTGGAGTCTGTTGAATGTTCACGTAATGCCAAAGTTGATTGTAGGCCCATACGGAAGGTCCCAGTGGCGTAGAAATGAAATATTTCAGTTACATGTATTGAAAAATAAAGTTCTACTGAGTCTATCCGAGGTTGTCACTCAATGAGTGTAGGGCCAGAACGTGAGCTAGAGTCTGTAGAATACCCCTGTAATGTCAAAGTTGATTGTAGACCCGTACGGAAGCTCTCAGTGGCGTAGAAATTAAATATTTCAGTTACATATATTAAAAAATAAAGTGTTGCTGAGTGCTGCTGAGTCTATCCAAGGTTGTCTCTCATTGAGTGTAGGATGAAAAAGTGGGCTAGAGCCTGCAGAATGCCCCTGTGATGCCGAAGTTGATTGTAGACCCGTACGGCCGCTCTCAGTGGCGTAGAAAAGAAATATTACTGTAACATGAATTGAAAAATAAATCAAATTCCAACAGGCAGTAAAAACAGCGAAAACAGCTAAAAACAGCTAAAATCAGCGAAAACAGCTAAAACAGCTAAAATCAGCGAAAACAGCTAAAGCAGCTAAAAAAACAGCTAAAACATCTAAAACAGCTAAAACAACTAAAATCAGCTAAAAAACGCAAAAAAAACGCTCGGTTTTTCCCAGGTTTGTTTGGTTGGGCTTGCTTAGGTTTGTTTGCTTGGGCTCGCTTAGGTTTGTTTGGTTTGGTTCGCTCAGATTTGTTTCGTTGAGTTTGCTTTTTTTTCGTCACAGTAACAATATCTCGGGAATGGTCCATCGGATCTTCGTCAGACTTGTTGCTTTGAGCTCGAAAATTAATATAGAAATTTTACACAGAGGAACTTTAACATTCACACATCCTAATGAAGGCTGTTAATTAATAAATACTTTTAAGTGCTATATTTAGTCGTTTTTTTATCTTCTGACAGCCCACGAAGACCGAAGTCTAAGTACTATGTACCGTGAGTGTACTGGGGGATCGACTCACACATCCAGAGCTGGAAACATCCGTAGGGATTTCACCAGCCCTTTAAGAGGATGTGTGGGGTGGTACCACCTCGCTCGAGGAAGGATTCCTCTACCACCTTCCTTATTTAGTGCGAGACATGGCATTCCCTGGCGGTGACCCATCCAAGCAATAACCGTGCCGAGCGTAGCTTAACTTCGGTGATCGAACGCAGTGGCTCGACCACCAGAGTTAAACGTCGCCATATCTTACGCCGTTACTTAACCTAAAAAAATGTAGCCATACCCTATCAATACTTTTAAACTAAGAACGTCACCGAGAGAGAAAGAAGAATAGATACTTTTGGAACAACTCAAAGACAAATGTGTTAAATTTAAAACCTCAAGACAATAGTAAAATATTTCTAACGTTGTAAGGTAAATTAAAGTTGCAGTACGAATCTTTCTGGTCACTTGCCAAAAACATTAGTCAGAACTTCTGTCGAAGCACTTTTCCTCCCTTGACCTCTGACAACGAAGTTATCTCCACCTCTAAAGGGAAAGCAGAACTATTCGCCAAACAATTCGCTGCCAATTCCACCCTGATCCCTCCCCCAATTTTGCTCTTCCAACCGCAAAGTCTGTACCCTACAAAATGCCCGATATAATACTTAAGGTCAAACAAGTTCAAAAAATTCTTCTATCCCTTGACACCAAAAAGTCCTCTCGTCTGGATGGCATACCAGCAATTGTTCTAAAAAAATGCGCTCCAGAACTTGCACCCATCTTAACTCGTCTTTTCCAGATGTCTTATGACAGGGGTGTCTTCCCAGATGGCTGGAAGACTGCTTGTGTGCAGCCTGTCCCGAAGAAAGGTTCCAAGTCCCTTCCATCCAATTATAGACCTATCTCTCTTCTCTCCGTTGTCAGCAAAGTTATGGAGAAAGTAATCAACTTGCAACTTCTAAAATATCTAGAAAAACACAAAATCATCCATGATAGACAGTACGGATTTCGTCATCAAAGATCCACAGCTGATCTTCTTAGTTTTGTCACCCATAACTGGAACAAGTCTCTTGAATTTCATGGCGAATCTCAGATTGTTGCTCTCGATATCTCCAAGGCCTTTGACCAAGTATGGCATGCCGCACTCCTCAACAAACTACCTTCTTACGGTCTTCCTACCAAACTATGTACCTGGATCGGCAGCTTCCTCTATAATCGGCGCATATCTGTTGTGGTTGACGGTCACTCATCTAACATCCATCCTATCAATGCTGGTGTCCCCCAAGGTTCAGTCCTGGCACCAACCCTATTTCTTCTTCACATTAATGACCTGCTGTCTTCAACTACTAATCCCATCCACAGTTATGCTGACGATAGTACTCTTCACCCCAATATTCATTTTTCCAGACAAGTTTCGAATCAGGAGTTGGATAAGATCTTCAATTAATCTTAGACTGGGGTGCCAAGAACCTTGTTCAGTTCAACGCCTCCAAAACCCAGTCGTGCTCCCTCTCACGCAAAAAATCTGGCAACGCTTACCCCATCCACATGAATGGCCAAGCCCTACAAAACAACGAAACATTCGATCTCGTTGGCGTCGCTTTCGAACATGATCTCAGCTGGCACAAACACATTACTTCAGTAGCCACATCGGCAGCTAAAAAGCTTGGTTTTCTCTTTCGAGCCAGAAAATACTTCTCCCCTTCCAACTTATACACTCTCTATGTTTCCCAAATAAGACCTAACTTAGAGTACTGCTCCCACATCTGGGGAGCGGCATCACCTTCGACACTTAAGATCCTTGATTCTATCCAAAAGAGAGCCATTCGACTTATCAATAACCCAGCCCTCACGAGAAAACTCCCTTCTCTCGCTCATCGCCTCGCTGTAGGGGATTTATCCCTTTTCTACCGCTACTTCCACGGATTTTGCTCTGAAGAACTAGCCGGTATTATTCCCCCCCCCCCCTGAATGTCCCTAACAGAACAACCAGAGGCGCGTTACGTATGCATCCCTTTACTGCCCAGCTACAAAAGCCTAGAACAGACCATTTCTCTCGCTCATTCATACCTAGGGTCTCCAAATTATGGAACAAATTGCCTGCAGATGTTTTCCCTTCCCGTCCCAACCTCCAATCCTTCTAATCCCGTGTCAATAGACTACATTTCTCTTCTCTTCAGACATCCACTATACGTTAGTACTTAGGCTTGAAGTATATGTGGGATGTCTTAGATAAAAAAAAAAGAACAAATTAGAGGCTTGTGCAATTCTTAGAGTAATATTTAGACCGTTTAGGATTTTGAACTTCGTGCCACTTCGACAAATTTCTGGGGTTTGAATGACAGAATTAAAATACCGTCATCATGCGTACAAAACAGATCTAGATATTGCTAAGTATTATTAGCTCTGACCGGGCGACATTGCAGTAAAAATACCCTTCTTAATCATAGTTTTAAGAATTTTCTAAATATGGTAACAATGCTACAACTAATCTAGTATCACTGCAAAGTGCATGTAAAA
The DNA here is from genome assembly GCA_963971165.1 of Philopedon plagiatum. Lineage (NCBI taxonomy): Eukaryota > Metazoa > Arthropoda > Insecta > Coleoptera > Curculionidae > Philopedon > Philopedon plagiatum. The sequence continues at coordinate 38,737,253 of OZ020195.1, forward strand.
TCAGTGTTACTACTCTTGTAATAAACTTGAACAATGTTTTAAGAACTGTGTACATCTGACAACAACGAATCAAGATAGAGTTGATATGCTTACACCCTTAATATACTTCTACTTTAAAACTTGTTTTTCTTTACCAATAAACATAGAACGTTTTGTTGCTTTAGACTTCATCCAGTAGTTTTAAATTAGAACGGATTTGAGACTTCGCGACTTAAAGATACAGAAATAATATCTCACAACAAAGTTGTCAACTACTGTTAGACTGCTAAAAAAAGTTAAAATAAATGACAACAATATTTATTAACTATTTATTAATTACAATGTTGTACAAATAGTATAATATACATTCTAATTAACAGGTTTTCTGATTCTTGTAGCCAAACGGTTCAGAGTTCCCATCAACTAGAAGCTTTCTTTTTGTGGAGTTTGGTCTTTAGAGTTTCGTCCCAGCGCAGGTTGTTTCAGAGTGGTCTTTGGTTCTTCGAATATCTTTTGAGATGATCGATTTTGGTCCCGACTCTGTAAGAACCATATCCTTAATAGTGTCTAAATTTATTGACTGCGATGCCTCGTAATTTAAGGATATTCCCTTAACTTTACAAACCATCACATTAGAATTAGTCTTGGTAGCATTTACTTTATAAGAATAATTATTGGGGCCTCCAGAAACAAACTCTGTAATGTAGCTCCCATCACCAAACACTTCTAATTCATCGGTTAGATCACCAATGAATTGTCCAGTAGTTAAATCAGTCGCACCCGGTCTGGTAACGTAAATAACGGAGTCAGGATCGTAATAAAGGACTCTGTCTTCTAATTGTTCGAGAAACGAATAAAGTTTCAGGCGAGCTTGAGCAGTAACGAAAGCAGCAATAACCACATTAACAGTAGCTAACGGAACAAATGATGCTTCTCTATGTTCATATCCAACAATTAGAGTGTTGTCGTTGACAGGGAGAACACAATTAACATAAATTGACGGATTTGTTAGCATTGCAAAGAATTCAGCAGGTTTATTTACAATCTTTGTCTTTGGTTGATTTTCCCGTTGTCCAAATTTGCCCCAAAAAGAGTTTAAAATAAGTTTAGCTAGAGATCTTAGACCAGGGTTTTCAAGAATCCGAGAATATTCTAATTTGACATCTTCCCTTGCAAAGAATTCTTCAATATATTTGTTTTTCTCTTCCTCGGTTGTACACCTTTTGGGCCTGCTTCCTGCTTTATTTTAATAAATTTGTTCATCATTCCTGTGAACAAGCCATCTTCACCAGTCTCTTTATTAAATGGCAGAACATCATATTTCCATATTTCTTGTCTTTCGGTTATATTGTATCCTTTCACAACAGCTTTAAGTACCTCGTCTAGAACCCATGTCCCCTCTAACTTTCTTTCTTCATCAGTATGGTTGCACTCGCTAGTAATCATGTTTTCACCGCAGGTTCGACAAAGAACAAACATCAATTTACTATTCATTTTAACGGGGAGAACAGGGTGGTAGAGATCTTGAGGAGGTAAAATTTTACATTTAATTTAGCCGCTAATGTCGTTCAAATCCAAACTGTGACATTCCTCCCCTACGAAAACTTGAGGATGTGCAACTGGGAATTTTCCGTACTTACACACCCAGGGGTACAGGGAACAAACAACCAAGTAGTTAATCTTTCCTGCTTCTTTAGCCTTGTAATAAGTATGAGTATTACCCGTACGACCTCCGTAGAAAGCATCTCTCGGGTTTAAAGGCAAAAGTGTTAAAAGACGATGTGTCTCGGTGTAGGCCTTAATTTCCAAATTATCTTTTAATTGCTTTCTAAAGTCATACTCCCATATTTCATTAACAACAAAACCCATTTCTTTTAACTTTGTACTTTTTGCTTGAGAAGATTCATACCTTAAATTGAATGTTGTGGAAGGATCGCCACAAACAGGATCATCTCTTCCAAATTTATAACATTTTGGGCATCCATGGTAATAACAGCCCTGAAACTCGAAAATTTCATTGGTTTCGAGGCAGTAACCATCAACTTTTACACCATGTAGAACCATTTCTCTCCCTTTAGCAGCATGTAAAATATTGATTTGTCTTTGTTTTTCCTCCCAAATTAACCACTTTATTGCAATTTTACTTTGTTGATCTTTCCACCTGTATCTGTTTTTAGGAATAACCCCAATGGTGTTGGGTTTTAAAAAGTTTCTGCGGAATACTTTGTTGCATGCGGAAGCAATTGTTGTGGCTTCTGTAAAGGGACAGACATTAGTGGTTGACAACAGTTGATCTCTAAATTTCAAACAGGCTCGTGTTAGAATTTCTACATCTGATACACAGTATTCAACCAAGTCCTTTTGCATTTCGAATCGATCATTTTTGTGTTCCTCGTACCAATGTAAAAACTTTTTTCGATCATCTTCCTTCATGGTGTCTGGAGAGTAGTAGTCTAATGCAGGGAGGATACCAACGTAATGTTCGTTTGCTTTTGTGTTGAATAAATGAGGAAAATATCCCTTTTTGAAGTCATCACCCAAACCAAATGCCTTTGGTAATTTCGACAATGCCATTGGGAAATAGTTAAGAGAGTCAATAAATTTCACATTTCCAACTTTCATCATGATTATTTTTGTACCCCTCATAATTAGTTCTGGCGTTAGAGTGGTGTTTGTTAGTAGATAATTCAAAATAAATTGATGGTCAAAGGCTTGACCATTGTGTGCTATTACAACAACATTTTTAAAGGTTTTTCTTAATTGTAGCAAATGTTGCGTAAATAGTAAAACAGGATCAAACGTTTTAAGTATTTGCAGTCTAACACCACATTTTCTGCATATTTTGTCGTCAGTATTGATGCACACGTCACAACATTGTTTAAAAACACAGAGGTTTACTTGGTGAAGAAGCGAACCATTAGTCAACACCTCTTCTTGGCGGGTCTCAAAGTCGTAAAACACGAGAAATACATCTTTCGTTTTCTGCTTTTCTGTGTCTCTTTGAATGAAACATAGATCATTTTCAGGTACATATGTGCTACATATTTTACAAAATACTTCTCCACATACATGTTGTCTTTTACCCCTCACTGTTTTAAAACAATTCTCACAACTTCTAATTTCAGCACACACTGTGCTTTTCTCCCAAGACCCATTTCGTAGGTGATTCTCGTAACAAGCTTGGCCTTTAAAGTACCGACGGCAATTGGTACATTTAATTTTAAGTTTTTGACTCGCACATGTCGGAGACTGAAGACAACCAGCACACACTCTACCGCACCTGTGCTTATCTTTGTGATCAAACGGCGAGTGACGTTCTTCGCAGTAATAGCTGCAACAAAAAGCAGCCGTAATAGAAGTAATTACATTAAAATGTCCATCATGATGTAACAAGTTAAGTCTTCTATTGCTTTCTGTAGTTCCTTCAAAAATGGTATCTCGGCCCTTTGTCCCGTAACTGTATACCACAATTTTGTAATCCCCAAGGTGTTCTTGAAATTGTTGAAGCTCGACAATACCAGTCCCTTCCCCGGGGATTACAACACCAGCTTCTTCTAATAACTTTCTGGTCCTTGTAATCTGTATTTTCCCCGTACCTTTCCTTACTTTGTTAAATTCAGGGTCTTTGTCCAAGTTGGCTATCGCAACCACCAAGGAGAGAGGTAAGCATAAATTGTCTTTATTCGTAATACTTATTATTCCTCGTCGCATATCACATTCCTCTTCAAAGCTGTTGTATTTACTTCCTCTTCCCCGACCTGTCGGTAAGGGTACAGTTGTTACTTTAAGACAAAAAGTGTCTGTATTAAGTCCTCTTGAGTTGGACTGGTAAACATTGCTAATAACATCCCAAACATCCTCGTAATTTACTTCTTTGGCAGGTTTAAAGCGAATCCATCCTTCACCACGACTAAAGTCTTTTGAACAAAAACTAAAACTAACGCAATCCGTCGATTGAAGTCCTTCAGTGGCCTCTCACCCAGCCAACTGGTTCAGTTCCTTCCGGCACAGGCTTTAACTTAAATTCCACCGCACGACCTTTAACATTGTATCTCCGCACCTTTTGAATAGAGTCCCTAATAACAATGAACTTTTCCATTTTAACTAGACACGTCCGTACACTTCAAGAGGCTGATGCGAAATGACTAGACTGCTCTGGTGCACCTCTATTTATAACCTCTGTCATATTTGTTAAAGGAAAATTTTAGGGCGCGTTCGGAAAACAGAGGTGCGTTCCGAATACCAACTGAAGTTCTGCAAAAAGAGTTTAAGGTTTAGTATGCAGTAAAAGTTTAAGATACGTATAGAGCTAAAATATTAGAGAAAATTCTAGAACATTAAATTAGCTCTCTCTCTCTCTCTCTCTCTCTCTCTCTCTCTCTCTCTCTCTCGTTCTCTCTCGCTCTCTTAGTTACCACAACACAAAGGATAAATGTAAAAGTTTCAAGGTAAGTTCAGAACCTGGGGGTACGTTCCGTAAATCGGGGAAATTCAAAACGAAAGTACTAGAATATTCGAGAAAATTCTAGAACATTGAACTTAAGCCTTTATCGTTGTTACTGGGATTCTCAAATCGAAAGTAAGGTTGTTTGGAACAACCAACACTACTACTCTAAAAACTCTTGTTATTCATACTTACATATTAACGAATATATAAAAAAAGCACAACACACCTATACTTTTCCAACGCTCCAGATAAACTTAAAACTATTAGAAAAATTATCTATAGAAATGTATCTAAATGTTTGTAATAAATAATTAAACCAAGTCCTTCATATGTTTCATTACCTTAAACAGTCAAACCTAACCTCAACAAATGTTCTATTCCCGGTGGTACAAAACTATTCGAAACTTAAACAATCCGCAGTCTCTTAACAGCTAATAAACAGCTAAAAACAGCTAAACAACAGACCCTGTTCTGGAAAAACAGCTAAAAAACAGACCTTGTTCTGGAAAAACAGCTAAAAACATATCCTGTTTCTGGAAACAACTAGGAAACATCGAAAAACAACTAATAAACAGAGCCTGTTTCAGGAAACCACTTAAACGTCTAACTGCTCAACCGCTCAAGTACTTAAACGTCTAACTGCTCAACCGCTCAACCGCTCAACCGCTCAACCGCTCAACCACTCAACCGCTCAACCACTCAACCGCTCAACCGCTCAACCGCTCAACCGCTCAACAACTCAACCGCTCAACAACTCAACCGCTCAACCGATCAACCACTCAACCACTCAACCGCTCAACCGCTCAACCACTCAACAACTCAACCGTGCAACCACTCAACCGCTCAACCGCTCAACCGTTCAACCACACAACCACAGACCTGTTTCTGGAAACAACTAGGAAACATCGAAAAAACTATATAAAAGCCACAATTCTGTCAGATCTAATGCGCTCACTTCCATTGTGTCAATCCACTAAACCACTAATTAGACTGCTTAGCGCTGACAGATCCGCCAGCCGGACGTCACGTCCAAACTCCCGGAAGATATCATTTTCCCTGTTTATTTATTCAACTAGGTGCCGTGGCGTACTTGGTTCTAGAGCTGGGAAACGTATATAATACGAACTTATACACATAAATAGTGTACATAAAACTTGTACATAAAAAACCCTAGTCAACAAGAAAATCAAGCTGGTTTTTTCGTTAGACTTTTTCCAGTAAAACTCTAGTTACAAAACTTTAAAAAACAAATCTTTTACACATCTTTCAAGTTTTTTTGACAAATTAACTCTCTCTCATAGCCCCGAAGGTCACCCGGTGGAGGCTGTATCGCAGTTCTTTTTAAGTCCCCTAATATTACCATGGGTTAATACCAGCCCCGGCCATACCCTGGTCGCGTCCTCTACAAAGTGAGCAAGTGCGCAGTGCGTCTACTGTACTTTGGACTCTGAGTATAATATACATTACAATGTTATATTATTTTGTAAAATAAGGGAACAAATATGTATAAAAGGAATAATAAATGTATTTGAAAGTAAATTATACACATAGTGTGTGCGGGTTCGATCCGTGCCTTGGACAGAAAACTTTTTTCAGTGCATACGCGACATACGAAATAAATACATTTAATTAGGTAGAATTAAAAAGTTTGTGACGTCATCGTGAATAAGGGCCTAACGGCAGAAAGACGAAGACGAAGGAGAAGAAGAAGAAGAAGAAGAAGGAGAAGAAGAATACCAAACATTAAACAGCCTAAGAAGTTTACCCAGTCCGAAATGTCTCACATTGATTGGCTATTGATTGTAGCGTCTCCAAGAGCCTTCGTATGGGTTAGTCGATGAAAGTCTGTACATGTCTTTGATAGCCGTGCGGTCTAGGTTGTCAAACATCACCAAGGTTCAGCACATTCGAAGAGGTCCTAGGTTCGAATCCTGTGCTAGTCAGAACTTTTTTTTTAATAACATTATTTTTCAGTTTGCGCCATAGTCATCTGTCTGGCTCAAGCAACGCCTATACTACTGATATATGTCGCACGAAGAAGTACCAAGAAAATTTATAGTGTAACGAAGGTAATGGACATAAATTTTAAAAAATGTCCGACAGGCAGACAGGCAGCCAGTCAGACAGACTATTCAGATAAGCAGTCAGATAGGCAGTCAACTAGACAGGCTGACAGGTAGCTATGCATACAACAAAAAATTATAATGTATAAAACTACGTATAAAAACAATCGAGACGCCTACAATATTATTACTCGCGTTTAAAGTACGCACATCTCAATGAAAATATTATAAAATCCCTAGGTATACCTGAATAATACAACTTTAATTCACAGTACTATTTGAAAATAGCTGAGGTTATTAACTATGGTGAGATTGATACGTGTCGATCTAAGAGGTACTAAGAAAAATTTATGGTGTAACGAAGATAATGGACATAAATTTAGAAAAAAGATATTTTCACTTTTAGCAGGCGCGGCCCGTCCATAAGGTCATTTGGTCAATGACCCACCTAAAATTTTCAGTGATCTACCTAATAATTTATTTTTTAATTTTTTAATTTTAAAATAATCTTTTGTCTCAAAGTTCCATGCGAAAAGTCCCCAAGAAAGAATCAAGCCAAGCCATCGTTAAAGGATATCCAAGCTTGCTCCGGGCTGGGTCATATTTTAAATTGATCTTATAGGTTTATAATGGACGATATAAATTCATTAAAAGTAAGAGAGAAACAGACATACGCTCTTTAGGAAGTTAAAAAGAGACACAATTGGTCGACGGCCCACCCATAATATCTGGCCACTCCCACTATGGAAATACTCTCAAACCGCCCCCTAAAATATACTATTTCAAAACATTTGGTTCGGAAAAAGAAAAACTAATTAGGTACCTAATATGCGAATTGTATTTGCATCGCATTAATAATATTAATTATTAGTGGTTAAACCCTAGTCAACAAGAAAATCAAGCTGGTTTTTTCGTTAGATTTTTTCCAGTAAAACTCTAGTTAAAAAACTTTAAAAAACAAATCTTTCACACATCTTTCAAGTTTTTTTGACAAATTAACTCTCTCTCATAGCCCTGAAGGTCACCCGGTGGAGGCTGTATCGCAGTTCTTTTTAAGCCCCCTAATTTTACCATGGGTTAATACCAGCCCCGGCCATACCCTGGTCGCGTCCTCTACAAAGTGAGCAAGTGCTCAGTGCGTCTACTGTACTTTGGACTCTGAGTATAATATACATTACAATGTTATATTATTTTGTAAAACAAGGGAACAAATATGTATAAAAGGAATAATAAATGTATTTGAAAGTAAATTAGACACATGGTGTGTGCGGGTTCGATCCGCGCTTTGGACAGAAAACTTTTTTCAGTGCGAACGCGACTTACGAAATAAATACATTTAATTAGGTAGAATTAAAAAGTTTGTGACGTCATCGTGACTAAGGACCTAACGGCAGAAAGACGAAGACGAAGGAGAAGAAGAAGAAGAATACCAAACATTAAACAGCCTAAGAAGTTTACCCAGTCCGAAATGTCTCTCATTGATTGGCTATTGATTGTAGCGTCTCCAAGAGCCTCCGTATGGATTAGTCGATGAAAGTCTGTACATGTCTTTGATAGCCGTGCGGTCTAGGTTGTCAAACATCACCAAGGTTCAGCACATTCGAAGAGGTCCTAGGTTCGAATCCTGTGCTAGTCAGAACTTCTTTTTTTCAATAACATTATTTTTCAGTTTGCGCCATAGTCATCTGTCTGGCTCAAGCAACGCCTATACTACTGATATGTGTCGCACGAAGAAGTACCAAGAAAATTTATAGTGTAACGAAGGTAATGGACATAAATTTTAAAAAATGTCCGACAGGCAAACAGGCAGCCAGTCAGACAGACTATTCAGATAAGCAGTCAGATAGGCAGTCAACTAGACAGGCTGACAGGTAGCTATGCATACAACAACAAAAAATTATAACGTATAAAACTACGTATAAAAACAATCGAGACGCCTACAATATTATTACTCGCGTTTAAAGTACGCACATCTCAATGAAAATATTATAAAATCCCTAGGTATACCTGAATAATACAACTTTAATTCACAGTACTATTTGAAAATGGCTGAGGTTATTAACTATGGTGAGATTGATATGTGTCGATCTAAGAAGTACTAAGAAAAATTTATGATGTAACGAAGATAATGGACATAAATTTAGAAAAAAGATATTTTCACGCCTAAAATTTTCAGTGATCTACCTAATAATTTATTTTTTAATTTTTTTATTTTAAAATAATCTTTTGTCTCAAAGTTCCATGCGAAAAGTCCCCAAGAAAGAATCAAGCCAAGCCATCGTTAAAGGATATCCAAGCTTGCTCCGGGCTGGGTCATATTTTAAATTGATCTTATAGGTTTATAATGGACGATATAAATTCATTAAAAGTGAGAGAGAAACAGACATACGCTCTTTAGGAAGTTAAAAAGAGGCACAATTGGTCGACGGCCCACCCATAATATCTGGCCACTCCCACTATGGAAATACTCTCAAACCGCCCCCTAAAATATACTATTTCAAAACATTTGGTTCGGAAAAAGAAAAACTAATTAGGTACCTAATATGCGAATTGTATTTGCATCGTATTAATAATATTAATTATTAGTGGTTAAACATAAAATATAAATACGATTTGTGTCAAGCCAGCGCTAGGCAACAAATTTAACGATATCGGACCGATTTTCTGACATAACCAGCGTAGTGCAGCGGTATAGTCTCGGCGAGTTAATCTGAAGGTCCCGGTTTCGAATCTGTGTAGGGGCAAGAACTTTTTTTAAATTTTTTGTTATTTAAAAAATTAGATCGGCTCTAAAAGGTGTATTGGCAACAAGTTGTTCCTCGATAAAATGTTTTTAAAATTGTTGGATTGTTGGCAATCTCATATTTACTACAGCTTACAGCCTGCACGTGCGTAGACAAATATCGTATTACTATGTCTAGTCGCCAGCATTGTATTTATTAAAGAAAACGGAGTTTCGGCAGCGTTCCTAATTTTATTTTACGAATAATCATGCTTTTATCTTAGAATTTTGTTCTGTTTATATTCTGGGATTTTAGTACAAGGCGCGATATCTATTGAAGAGACGCTAAACTTATCACAACGGAACCCGCTAAAATCTACCATTTTAGAGTATTAATACACATAGAAAAAAGCCATAAACAATAAAGTGATACTAAAAGTCATAAATATCAAGAGTAGTAATGTTCAATATTCTGCAGTACCTATTTTATGATTTTTGCAGTGTTTATTTGTAGGTAAATAATTTCTTGGCACATTATTAAAAACCCCTTCTTAATTAAAAAAGTGTATTTTGCTTGTTGCGTTGATATCACTAGTTGCCCACAAAATTTTGACCAACCTGTAAAAAAAAGCACGGGGCGCGCCTGACTTTTAGTCGTTTTTGGTGGTTTTTCCAAACCCTAGCAATTTATTCTTTTATTGTTGAATTTATGCGAAAGTGAGTTTGATTTAAATAAAATAAAAAAATAACGCAAATGTGGTTCAATAATCATGTATTTGAAAAACCCCACATGCCCAGTAGCCATTTTGGTTAACTTTAGCTTTATAAAAACACTAAGACTTCATAAATTTAAGAAAGTATATCATGCGTTCATGGTTCCATTATATACCAATTTCAATGTTTTTTTAAAATTATTTTACATAACAATAAACGGTTTTTAAATTTTTTTCAGAACAAACATTGCAGCTTATGTAGGTGTCTCAAATATGGGATACATTTAAAGGGACGAAGGTAGTAGTTATGTAAATTGCACGTCTATGGTGTTTTTTATATTATGTAATGGGAATATATGACGGAGTATATTGTAGAAAAAAGCCTTCAATGTGGCTGAATTTTTGCACTTATGAGAAAAGAATAGACCTGTACGTTGAAATAATCATGATGAATTAAGATTATTTCAGCATATTTTACCACAACACAGGATATTATCTATAAAACAGATGTCAGACGTCTTTAAAGGCATAGATATATTTCTAATTCTAATGTTTTGGAATATAAATGCAGAATTCAATTATAATATAATAAAACCTGCTTGCTGTCTTATCTTAACGTATATGATTTGAGCAGTCTTGTTATGGGTTTGGAATGTTGTAAACAAGGTTTATATTTTCACGAATGTACTTACATTTCCATTCAAATGATCCCAATTTTTTTTTGGTGCAGAACCTATATAGACAATACAGAGATTTTAAGGTTACGAAACAAATTAACAATTTTTGTAGAAAAAAGCCTTCAATATCGTCGAATTTTCGCCTGATTATAAGAAAAGAATAAACCTGGGCATTAAAATAATCATAATAAAATAGCTTTATAAAAACCTCATAAATTTAAGAAAATATATCATGCGTTCATTGATCTATTATATACTAGTTTCAATGTTTTTTTTTTAATTATTTTATGTGACGAAAAACAGTTTTTCTTTGTTAATAAGATGTCATTAAAAACTTATAAATTATTCTGATATTCCACCGTTTTGCCTGGTTTCCAAATGACTTTCATCTTGGAACAAGTTGCTGTAATGAATTTAGTTCTATTATTGTAGATTCTACAGAAAAAAACCTTCAATATGGTTGAATTTTAGCCCTTATAAGAAAATAATAATCCTGAGCATTAAAAATAATCGTGATAAATTAAGCTATTTCAGTATATTTACCGCTATAAATCCGCAATAAATAGGTAGCACTCTGGCGACGTCTGGATTACAATTGGAATACAAATTTTAAAAATATAATTAATACTGATATTACAAATCATTATTATATCCGTACATAACGCTACCCCAAAGGTACGAATCATGAATGACGCTACGTGAATGACGTAAAATCTAATAATTTGTTACAGATAAAACTATTATATTTCCCTCTAACTATGAAATTTTCAAAAGTGATAATGACTAATTTAGGTGCAAAATTCCGCTCTTCTCAGTCAAGTAGTTTTTGTGCCTTACGAAATCATCAGATAAACAACTCTTAAACGAAAAACAGCTCGGGGAAATACATAAACAATACCTAGAAAATTGACCCTAATGGTTAGGAGGACTATGCAGTGGCGGCTCGTGAGTTTTTCAACAGGGTCGGCAAAATTTTAATCTGACAAACTCGAGGATTTACTGTGTTTCTGCCCCTCAGAAAGTATGAAAGAATATATAATATTTTTTTCATATGTGTCATCATAGGAGCAATAGGTTTTTAAGGCCTAAGTTTTTAAAATTTTTGTTTATGAATTTTGTGTTTTTTTTATTTTATTTTTTTACTTTTTAGCTACATATAATGTAATCAAAAAAAGTGATCTTAAATTAAGATTACGTTGACCTTAATAAAACAATGCAAAGTCTTGAGATAAAAGTTCATTGACAATATCTTTACTTTTGATAATAAGTACTTACAATTTGAGCTGCATCCAAAGCATTTCCCTCCATTTTTTAAATACTTACGCTGTTATTTTAATTTAATTTTAATCAAACCCAACCTAAGCAAAAAATAACTTAAAATGTTTAAAGTGAAAGGTACACAAAGTACGGCACAGCACAAGACAGTAAGACACAATATCTAATTTCTTAGGCACTTAATCAAGTACTAAGGAAAATGTCGAAAATGGTACTGAAAGTAGGCCTAAAATTTGCGAAAAACAGTAATCATTCAATACTAATCAATTCACCCAGTCCCTACTGTCAGAGTGTCACTCTTCACCCTCATCAAAACGCATTTCCGCAGTTGCCAATATCGCATCATCCTGGTTCTTTTGACCGTTGAAAATATAATTTTAAGAAAATAAACATTAAAAATCTAAACCACATCACAATAAAACATTCAATAATATACACTACGTATTAAATTGTAAGTAAATTAATATTTGCCATTATTCCACAAGTACAAAGAAGTTTTATTAACTTGATTGTATTGTATCAAGACCCATAAATTTTCCATGGATGAAAAAGTGCACAAATCGGCAACATGCGGCAAAACCAAGTCTGCCGCAGAGCACATTTGAAACACGGTGTTAAAATCTTTTAATTGTATTACTATTGTATGTTTGGTTGCCTGTTTCGGTAGCTTTTCTCGGCGGCTTGCCTCAGTGGCCGTTTCCTAATCTGTGAGAAGACCTGCTATTATTACTTTCGGCCGTAGTCACTGCCTCATATGGAGATGACCGACCGGTGAAAGAGTAAATAAGTTTGTAAATAGAAATAAACAGTTGAATTAAAAGCTAAATAATTGAACCATTAGTTTTAAAAAATAGTTAAAATTAAAAATATAGAAATTTTAAATATTGAATAAGACATTCATTACTGCCTATTTTTCTATTTTGTTGGGTCGGCACTGCCGACCTTGCCGCCCCTGGCGAGCCGCCACTGGGACTATGAAATAAACGTGATGAATATGTATGCTGATATAATATGTCAGATTTCATTCATTTTCGAATACAAATAGAAAGGGAAAATAAAGTGTGTCGTATCAAAGAATGTGTAAGATTTTCGAAGATAATGAAATTGTGCTGTTCAAAGACCTTAACAAGACATTGTTAGACATATGTAGTGCATATAAAAACTCTACTGCATCTGTCAACTGTTAAATGAAACTAAGATTTTTCCCGATGCTACTCAACTTATATACACTTTTTTATACGCGAAAAGTCTACGCTGGCGCACCGTTATCTTCGATCTTTGATTGGTGAGTGAGATATACGCAACCGTATTTCTGCGTTAGTAATCTGATAAATGTTTCCCAACGAGTCGTACATCTCCGTATTTATTATCATAAAAATACGCGCTGATCAGTTTGGATGGGCGGTATAAGAAAAACTTTAGAAATTTATAAGGTTATAGGTAATAATATTAACAAAAAAAATATCTGTATTTGGCAAAAAGGGTACTTAAACGTGTAAAAATTTAAATTTAGTAAAACAATCTATAGGGCGCTTTAAATACTAAAGAGTAATGGATACTTTTTCGACACTTCTATCAAATTTTCTGCTAAACCTTTATATTTGTTAGGCTGGCTTAACCGCATCCATATTGGCGTAATGGCCCTATAGATATTTGTAAGGTTTTTACCAAAAAAAAATCTCTTTTTATCGCAAAAAGGTACTAAAAACGTGTCAAATTTGAAATTAGCAAAGCAACATTTAATCTACATAACTAAATATGGTGCATAAAAGGCACACAATAATTGATAGCTTTCCCACACTTTTCAAAATTTTTGCTAAAACCTTTATATTTAAAGTTGATGTGTGTACTGCTACATTCTTGGTGAAACTGGATTAACATTTTAACTTTTAAATGAAAGACAGAGTACTTGTTATAGTTTCACAAAACTTATTCAGTTGCCTGACACGTGTTTCGACCCTCTCGGGTCATTTTCGAAGACATAAATGTGTTAAAACGGAGTTACAAAATCGTTTAAGTAGGTAGTGGAATTTAAATGGTATAATAAATTATATTATTGACAAAGGCCCTTAATGTTTTTAATAGTGGGATTTTACAGAGTTGTTTGGTTAATGTTTATATTCTTAATTATGATATTTTGGATATTTATCTAATTACACTGTTTATTATGGTGTATGCATTTGAAGGTATCTCTATTTGGTTATTGACTATGTTACATTTGTTTGATTTTGCTTTTTTGATAGCTAGTGTTTCGAGTAAATTTAATTTTCTGCTTTTGTTTTGAATAAATAGTGGTTTTATTTTGTTTGATATTGTATGGTTATTTAATATGCAATGATCCGAAATTCCTGTTTTATTTTGCCTTTTTAAGATAGACGTAGAATGTTCTTTGAGTCGTGTTTTGAAGTTTCTACCTGTCTGGCCAATATAAATAGGATCACAATTATCACAATTGATTTGGTAGACTCCACTTGCGGAAAGTTTGTCTTTTGATTCTATTTTTGCGTTTAGTATTTGTCTACCTAAGATATTTTTGTTAACTTGTATTGGGGTTAAGTTAAGTTTTTTAAGATTTTTGGATATTTTCTGGCTTGCAGTTCCAGTATATTGGATTGTGCAGTATTTATTAGGTATTGTTTGGTTGGGTAGTCCCTTATAAAGTAATTTTTGTGTTTCTGTCTCTCTTTTTTCTTTAAGATATTATTTATGATGTCTGTAGAGTATCCATTGTTTATCGCTATAGTTTTAATTATATTAAGTTCTTTTTCGTACTCTAGTTTGGACAGGGGGATGTTAACTAGTCTATGTATCATGCTATTGAAAGCTGCTAATTTCGTTTGTTGGGGTTGGTTAGAATCTGCTGGTATGACTGTGTCGGTTGTAGTTGGTTTGCGGTAGATTTGGTATGATAAATGGTCATTATGTTTTTTAATTGTGAGGTCTAGAAAATTGATGGAGTTGTTTATTTATTTTTCTATTGTAAATTGAATTTTATGGTTGATGTCATTAAGAAAATTAAGGAATTGGTGTAGTTTTCGTTCTGTGCCTGTCCAGATGAAGAACACGTCATCGACATATCTACACCAAAAATGTATGTTTTTTATAAGTGTCGAATTACTATTAAATATGGTTTCTTCGAAATGTGCCATGTATATTTCAGTTAGGAGCGGTGATAAAGGGAATCCCATAGGTAGACCATTTTTTTGTAAATAAAATTTGGTATTAAATCTAAAATAAGACTGGTCGATGCATAAGTTAATTAATAATTGCTCTAATTAACAAATTACAATTTTTGTAGAAAAAAGCCTTCAATATCGTCGAATTTTCGCCTGATTATAAGAAAAGAATAAACCTGGGCATTAAAATAATCATAATAAAATAGCTTTATAAAAACCTCATAAATTTAAGAAAATATATCATGCGTTCATTGTTCTATTATATACTAGTTTCAATGTTTTTTTTTAATTATTTTATGTGACGAAAAACAGTTTTTCTTTGTTAATAAGATGTCATTAAAAACTTATAAATTATTCTGATATTCCACCGTTTTGCCTGGTTTCCAAATGATTTTCATCTTGGAACAAGTTGCTGTAATGAATTTAGTTCTATTATTGTAGATTCTACAGAAAAAAACCTTCAATATGGTTGAATTTTAGCCCTTATAAGAAAATAATAACCCTGAGCATTAAAAATAATAATGATAAATTAAGCTATTTCAGTATATTTACCGCTATAAATCCGCAATAAATAGGTAGCACTCTGCCGACGTCTGGATTACAATTGGAATACAAATTTTAAAAATATAATTAATACTGATATTACAAATCATTATTATATCCGTACATAACGCTACCCCAAAGGTACGAATCATGAATGACGCTACGTGAATGACGTAAAATCTAATAATTTGTTACAGATAAAACTATTATATTTCCCTCTAACTATGAAATTTTCAAAAGTGATAATGACTAATTTAGGTGCAAAATTTCGCTCTTCTCAGTCAAGTAGTTTTTGTGCCTTACGAAATCATCAGATAAACAACTCTTAAACGAAAAACAGCTCGGGGAAATACATAAACAATACCTAGAAAATTGACCCTAATGGTTAGGAGGACTATGAAATAAACGTGATGAATATGTATGCTGATATAATATGTCAGATTTCATTCATTTTCGAATACAAATAGAAAGGGAAAATAAAGTGTGTCGTATCAAAGAATGTGCAAGATTTTCGAAGATAATGAAATTGTGCTGTTCAAAGACCTTAACAAGACATTGTTAGACATATGTAGTGCATATAAAAACTCTACTGCATCTGTCAACTGTTAAATGAAACTAAGATTTTTCCCGATGCTACTCAACTTATATACACTTTTTTATACGCGAAAAGTCTACGCTGGCGCACCGTTATCTTCGATCTTTGATTGGTGAGTGAGATATACGCAACCGTATTTCTGCGTTAGTAATCTGATAAATGTTTCCCAACGAGTCGTACATCTCCGTATTTATTATCATAAAAATACGCGCTGATCAGTTTGGATGGGCGGTATAAGAAAAACTTTAGAAATTTATAAGGTTATAGGTAATAATATTAACAAAAAAAAATATCTGTATTTGGCAAAAAGGGTACTTAAACGTGTAAAAATTTAAATTTAGTAAAACAATCTATAGGGCGCTTTAAATACTAAAGAGTAATGGATACTTTTTCGACACTTCTATCAAATTTTCTGCTAAACCTTTATGTTTGTTAGGCTGGCTTAACCGCATCCATATTGGCGTAATGGCCCTATAGATATTTGTAAGGTTTTTACCAAAAAAAATCTCTTGTTATCGCAAAAAGGTACTAAAAACGTGTCAAATTTGAAATTAGCAAAGCAACATTTAATCTACATAACTAAATATGGTGCATAAAAGTCACACAATAATTGATAGCTTTTCCACACTTTTCAAATTTTTGCTAAAACCTTTCTATTTAAAGTTGATGTGTGTACTGCTACATTCTTGGTGAAACTGGATTAACATTTTAACTTTTAAATGAAAGACAGAGTACTTGTTATAGTTTCACAAAATTTATTCAGTTGCCTGACACGTGTTTCGACCCTCTCGGGTCATTTTCGAAGACATAAATGTGTTAAAACGGAGTTACAAAATCGTTTAAGTAGGTAGTGGAATTTAAATGGTATAATAAATTATATTATTGACAAAGGCCCTTAATGTTTTTAATAGTGGGATTTTACAGAGTTGTTTGGTTAATGTTTATATTCTTAATTATTATATTTTGGATATTTAGCTAATTACACTGTTTATTATGGTGTATGCATTTGAAGGTATCTCTATTTGGTTATTGACTATTGTTTGGACATTAGTGCTTGACCTCCCTGTTTGGACATTAGTGCTTTACCTCCCTATTTGATATTTATGTGAAAGGACTTATTGACAACATTGTAGCAGAAAGGAGCAGCGTCCCGTCTGGTTTCCAAAAAACAAAAAACAACAGTAGTCGTCGTCAAGAGACGAAATCAAGAAGATGCTCTCTCAGCACTATTATTAAAATACAGTACACTATTATAATTATTCAAAAATTTAATTAGAAAGTACAAGTTACAAATAAAAAAGTAAAGAGATAATAACTGGAGTTTTCTAGCCCCAACATTTGGTCCGAGCCGTAGCCGGATTTAGCTCCAGCGATACAGAAGAATCGGCCAGAGTTCCCTTGGTGCCTTGCCCATTCTCAGACTCCGAAGATAGCCGCCGCTTGCCGCTTAATCCACACCTTGCTGCTGGTTTGCCGTAAAGTTGCCGCATATCGAAGTGAGTCCGTTCCTTTTATAAATAATATCAATTGTTCCTTTATAATTCAGTCTGGCTTCAGTTTGAGCTGGATCGTGTAAAAACTGTCAAAATAACCTTTAATAATCTCAAATGGAATGAGCGATCTGACATTTCTGTTAATGTTTTGTTAACATTAGGATTATTTACAGTGTTATTTCATTTTAAACCATTTATTTCCAACATTTCCATCCTCCCAATTCCCACATATTGGTTAGGTTGGACGCGCACCTTGCGTTTTGAATGTTTTGATTGTTGAAACGTCACATGACGTAACAAAAAGTAGTTCTCAATTTGTCACGTTCCTGCGATATCATTGGTCGAGCGCGCGTAGGAATTAAAACCCACAGCGCCCGCCTGGCCGCCGTATCCCTGGTGATACCGCGTTGCCAATTTTTGTACCTCACGCACATAGAGAGATTTAGCGTTTGCTAAAATAACGTCTTTTCGCATGGTTGACGTTAAAATGCCATTGAATTAATAAATTTAAATTTGGCTTTTTTGCAAGTTTGTGTAAATTTACGAAGTTCGTTGAGGTAAATACACAAACATCAATTACATTAACTCGTTTTACTGGTTTTTAAGCCGCAGTTAGCTGCTAAAATAAAATAAATAATATACGTCAAACAATAGTGTATTTTTTAATATTTAGGTTCATTTGTATTCCTTATCCCTTACCCTAAAAATACCAAAAATGTCAGATGCTGAGATTAAAAAATTAAAAGCCCAAAGAGGCAGCTTAAAAGGACAAATAACCAGATTTTCAAATTATTTGTTAGATTTTCAGAATAATAAAAATTATGTTGAACTAGGCACTCGCCTTGAAAGAATTGATGATGTTGTAAATAAATTTGATTTTTGTCAATTAGAACTGGAGTCTTTAGTAGATGACCCCATTCACGAAACGGAAAGAGCTGAATTTGAAAAGGCTTATTTTACAGCGGTCTCTAAAGCTAGGGCACTATTAAATGATTTTCACATTAGTTCTCGGGCGTCTCAACAGCCTGCAGTTTCTGATCCCACATTAAACATTAAATTACCCCCTCTTAATTTACCTCATTTTGATGGAACTTTTGACAAATGGTTACAGTTCCACGACGCCTTTAAAGGTATTATTCATGAAAATAAAAATTTAGCTCTCACTCAAAAATTTTACTACCTTTTGTCATCTTTAAAGGGAGAAGCATTACAATGCATCCAGTCACTACAGGTAAGTGATAGTAATTATTCTGTAGTTTGGAAGCTTGTGTGTGAACGCTATCAAAATTCTAGACTTATCATAAACAGCCACTTAAAGGCAATTTTTGAAATACTCCCTTTAACTAGAGAGTCCAAAGAGGACTTACAGAAATTATTAAATGATTTACAAAAAAATATTCGTGCTCTCGAAAATTTAAACGAGCCTGTTAAGACATGGGATTCAATAATTATTTTCCTTATATCTGCGAAACTTGATAATAGGACACGAAGAGAATGGGAATTGTCTCTTAGTGATAACACATCTATGCCAAGTTATAACGATTTTATTAACTTTTTGTCAGGACGTTGTCAGGCGTTGGAAATGCTTGATTTTAAGTCGAAGTCAACTAGTGACAAGGTTCCGATCAATAAAAAACCTAAAGATAAAATGTATTTACATTTATCTCAACAAAATTGTAAGGTTTGCAGTTTTTGTAAGGGATCTCACTTAATATATTATTGTCAAAACCTTTTGAAGCTTTCTATAAAAGATCGTATAAATGAAATAAGAAAATTACGCCTTTGCACACAATGTTTGCGAGCAGGTCACTCTAACAAAGATTGTAAAGGTGAAGACTGTCGCAAATGTAATAAGAACCATAATACTATTCTGCATTTAGAGTCAACTGAAGTAAAAAACTCGTTGCCCGCAGTTGAAATTAAGGATTTCGAAAATTCCCAATCTTTTCAAGATAATTTAATTCAACCCTCAAATAATAATATTCTTACCGACTCTCAAGATAATTTCTCACGTGATTCAGTAACTACTCTGACTAATCAGAATTTAAATTCTTATATTCTACTTTCCACAGTTAATATTTATATTAAAGACGTAAATGGAAAACCAATTAAATGCAGAGCGCTGTTAGATTCTGGCAGCCAGTCCAACTATATGACATATGATTTATTAACAAAGTTAGGACTTGAAAAAATTAATGTAAATGTGTCTACTAGTGGTATTAGTAAAAATCTTGTTCATATAAAACACTCCGCAAAGGCTAAAATATTTTCCACCTTTAATAATTTTCAAGCTGAACTTAATTTTTTGATTTTAAATAAGATTACAGAAAACCTTCCTAATATGTCTTTTAAAAATGATCTTGTCAACATTCCTACAAATTTACAGTTGGCGGATCCTGACTATAACATTTCTAAACCCATTGAATTGCTCCTAGGAGCCAGTGTTTTTTGGACCTTATTATGTGTAGGACAAATAAAATTGGGCAAGGATATGCCAATTCTCCAAAAAACACACCTTGGTTGGATAATTTCAGGTCCATTAACCTTATTTAATATCAATAATACTGTTTGTAATTTAAATACAAATCACTTAAACATGCAACAACAACTTGAAAAATTTTGGAAGGTTGAAGAATGTCTGCCCGCTTCCAAGTTTTCTTCAGAAGAATTGGAATGCGAAGAGCATTTTACCAAAACTACTACTCGTAGTAGTGACGGAAAATTTATTGTAAGTTTACCAACTAAAGATAATCTTCAAAAACTCGGTGATTCTAAAGAATGCGCCCTGAAACGATTACAAAGCATTGAGAAACGTTTATTAAAAGATAAAAACCTTAAAAATCAGTACTATGACTTCATGAAAGAATACATTGATTTAGGACATATGTCTCTAATCGATAATAATGAAATAAAGTCCGATAAAACTCACTATTATTTGCCGCATCATTGTGTAGTTAATACCTCTAGTTTGACTACAAAGTGTCGCGTAGTCTTTGACGCTTCTGCGAAGACATCAACGGGGTTGTCCCTCAATGATGTGTTAAAGGTCGGTCCTGTAATTCAAGATGAACTTTTTTCGATTGTTGTTAGGTTTCGCTGTCATAACTATGTGATTACCGGTGATGTAGAAAAAATGTACCGGATGATATATATTAACGAAACTGAGCACGATTTACAGCGTATTGTTTGGAGATTTCATCCTAATGACGAGATAAAACATTATAGGATAAACACCGTCACATACGGTACTGCACCCGCTTCTTTTTTAGCAGTCCGATCATTACATCAGGTAGCCCTTGATAATATAGAAGAATATCCGGAAGAATGTTACGTTATCTTAAAAGATTTCTACGTGGATGACCTTATTAGCGGAGCATCTACTATTGAAGAAGCTAAAAAGCTTAAAAATAACATTTCAAACTTATTGTCTAATGCCGGTCTCCAGTTACGCAAATGGGCATCAAATAATAAAGATATTTTAGAATTCTCAAATAAATCTGATCTTCCTCAATATTTCATTACAGATGATAAGAATATAAAAACGTTGGGCCTAATTTGGGACCCTAATAAAGATGCTTTAACTTACTCTGTCAATCTTGATGAAAGTCCACATAAACGAGTTACTAAACGGTTTATTTTATCCGTGATTTCACAAATCTTTGACCCCCTCGGGTTAATAGGGCCCATAAGTATGCGCGTCAAGCTAATTCTTCAACAACTATGGAAGGAAAAAATAGACTGGGATCAAACAGTTCCTATGAACTTGTTCACCGCATTTGTTCAGTTTTATAAACAAATATTAGATATCAATAAAATTTCTATCCCGAGACGTGTATGCCTTAAAGATTCAGTTGAAATAACTGTACACGGCTTTTGTGACGCTTCGATTTCCGCTTACGGAGCTTGTTTGTACTTAGTTTCAAAAAACTCAAAAAATGTTTATTATTCCCAACTACTTTGTGCCAAATCAAGGGTGGCTCCTTTAAAAAGTTTATCACTTCCACGACTTGAGTTGTGTGGCGCTCTTTTGCTGGCCATCTTATTAAAAAAGATTTTAGACTCCCTAAAGGTGGACATTGCAGCAACTTATTGTTGGACAGATTCAACAATCGTTCTGTCATGGCTTTCTATGGAGCCCTGTAACTTAAAAACATTCGTGTCAAATCATGTTTCTAATATTCAAACAATAACTGGTGTTTCTCAGTGGAACCATGTTCGTTCGCAGGAAAATCCTGCCGATATTATTTCCCGTGGAATGAGCCCCAGTGAATTAATGGTCTCTGATTTATGGTGGTTTGGTCCACATTGGCTAAAGGAAGACTCTTCTAAATGGCCAATTCAAGGTACGATTTATAATAACGATGTCCCCGAAAGACGTCCAGATAAAGTCTTAAACTTTTATTCAACCAATGATGACTTTAAACTGTTAGAACGTTTTTCTTCATATTTGAAATTGTTACATGTCACCGCATATTGTTCAAGATTTTATCATAACACAAAAAATAAAAATTCTCGATTAACAGGTCCTCTCTCAGCATTTGAGATAGATAATGCTTTAAATACTTTAGTTTTTGTAGCGCAAAGACAAGATTTTTTTAAAGAAATACAAGCTCTTAAAAATTCAAAGGCTTTACCTAATAAAACTAGAATTTTAAATTTAGACCCTTTCTTAGAAAACGGTTTACTGAGAGTAGGAGGCAGGTTAAGGAACTCAAATTTGCCCGATCAACAAAAACATCCCTTATTATTGTCTGATAAAAATCCTTTAACCAAGCTTTTAATAAAGTATCAACATGAAAAAATGTTACATGCTGGTTCTCAGTCTGTTTTATATAGCTTGAGAGAACAGATTTTGCCTTTAAATGGCACGACTTTGGTGAGAGGAATAATAAGAAAATGTCTTACTTGTTTTAAGGCAAACCCGATTAGCGTTTTCCCAAAAATGGGTGACCTTCCGTCATCACGGGTGTCATATTCACCGCCTTTTAGCAAAGTAGGTTTGGATTTTGCTGGACCGTTCATGGTAAAATACGGCAAGACCCGTAACAGAACCTTTGTAAAGGCTTATCTATGTGCCTTTATATGCTTTTCTACCAAGGCTGTTCTCTTCGAGCTTGTGGGAGATCTTTCCTCTCATGCTTTTTTAGACGCATTAAAGCGTTTTGTAGCTCGAAGGGGACTACCAAGTGACATTTTTTCCGATAACGCCACTAACTTTGTTGGCGCCGCTAATGATCTTCATGAAATTTATCAAAAAATTCATGATTTTAAAATAACCGATTTTGGGATTAAATCGTTTTTTACCGATAATAAAATTCAATGGCATTTTATCCCACCGCGCTCTCCGCATTTTGGTGGCCTTTGGGAGGCTTGTATAAAATCGTGTAAATATCATCTTAAGAGAATTGTCGGAGATGCTCATTTAACCTTTGAGCAGCTATGTACGGTGTTGGTTCAGATTGAATCCATTCTGAATTCCCGTCCTTTGACTCCTTTGCCCCAAAATCCAAATGATCTTCATCCCTTGACGCCCTCTCACTTCCTTATCGGACGAATGGCAACCAGCTTACCACAACGAAATGTTGAAGACGTTCCGCCAAACAGACTTGTCCAGTATGAGAGATTGCAGCAGTTAGTGCAACATTTTTGGAAGAGGTGGCATCATGAATATTTGAACAACCTTCAATCACGATCCAAGTGGAAGTCCTCACCTTGTGTCCTTAAACCAGGGATGATGGTTTTAATAAAGGAGGATAGCATACCACTACTTGAATGGCCGATTGGTCGAATAACTGAAGTTTTTCCCGGACGAGACGATATAGTGCGGGTGGTGACCGTTAAAACCGCAAAGGGAACTTTCAAACGTGCCTTTAGCAAAGTGTGTCCTTTGCCGTTTGATTAAAAGACAATCCCAACTTATTGAAAATTGCCCTAGGAATTTTCAAGGGGGGCGGTATGTTTGGACATTAGTGCTTGACCTCCCTGTTTGGACATTAGTGCTTTACCTCCCTATTCGATATTTATGTGAAAGGACTTATTGACAACATTGTAGCAGAAAGGAGCAACGTCCCGTCTGGTTTCCAAAAAACAAAGAACAACAGTAGTCGTCGTCAAGAGACGAAATCAAGAAGATGCTCTCTCAGCACTATTATTAAAATACAGTCCACTATTATAATTATTCAAAAATTTAATTAGAAAGTACAAGTTACAAATAAAAAAGTAAAGAGATAATAACTGGAGTTTTCTAGCCCCAACAACTATGTTACATTTGTTTGATTTTGCTTTTTTGATAGCTAATGTTTCGAGTAAATTTAATTTTCTGCTTTTGTTTTGAATAAATAGTGGTTTTATTTTGTTTGATATTGTATGGTTATTTAATATGCAATGATCCGAAATTCCTGTTTTATTTTGCCTTTTTAAGATAGACGTAGAATGTTCTTTGAGTCGTGTTTTGAAGTTTCTACCTGTCTGGCCAATATAAATAGCATCACAATTATCACAATTGATTTGGTAGACTCCACTTGCGGAAAGTTTGTCTTTTGATTCTATTTTTGCGTTTAGTATTTGTCTACCTAAGATATTTTTGTTAACTTGTATTGGGGTTAAGTTAAGTTTTTTAAGATTTTTGGATATTTTCTGGCTTGCAGTTCCAGTATATTCGATTGTGCAGTATTTATTAGGTATTGTTTGGTTGGCTAGTCCCTTATAAAGTAATTTTTGTGTTTCTGTCTCTCTTTTTTCTTTAAGATATTATTTATGATGTCTGTAGAGTATCCATTGTTTATCGCTATAGTTTTAATTATATTAAGTTCTTTTTCGTACTCCTGTTTGTACAGGGGGATATTAACTAGTCTATGTATTATGCTATTGAAAGCTGCTAATTTTGTTTGTTGGGGTTGGTTAGAATCTGCTGGTATGACTGTGTCGGTTGTAGTTGGTTTGCGGTAGATTTGGTATGATAAATGGTCATTATGTTTTTTAATTGTGAGGTCTAGGAAATTGATGGAGTTGTTTATTTATTTTTCTATTGTAAATTGAATTTTATGGTTGATGTCATTAAGAAAATTTAGGAATTGGTGTAGTTGTCGTTCTGTGCCTGTCCAGATGCAGAACACGTCATCGACATATCTACACCAAAAATGTATGTTTTTTATAAGTGTCGAATTACTATTAAATATGGTTTCTTCGAAATGTGCCATGTATATTTCAGTTAGGAGCGGTGATAAAGGGGATCCCATAGGTAGACCATTTTTTCGTAAATAAAATTTGTTATTAAATCTAAAATAAGACTGGTCGATGCATAAGTTAATTAATAATTGCTCTAATTAACTTATGCATCGACCAGTCTTATTTTAGATTTAATAACAAATTTTATTTACGAAAAAATGGTCTACCTATGGGATCCCCTTTATCACCGCTCCTAACTGAAATATACATGGCACATTTCGAAGAAACCATATTTAATAGTAATTCGACACATACACATACATACATTTTTGGTGTAGAGATGTCGATGACGTGTTCTGCATCTGGACAGGCACAGAACGACAACTACACAAATTCCTTAATTTTCTTAATGACATCAACCATAAAATTCAATTTACAATAGAAAAAGAAATAAACAACTCCATCAATTTTCTAGACCTCACAATTAAAAAACATAATGACCATTTGTCATACCAAATCTACCGCAAACCAACTACAACCGACACAGTCATACCAGCAGATTCTAACCAACCCCAACAAACAAAATTAGCAGCTTTCAATAGCATTATACATAGACTAGTTAATATCCTCCTGTCCAAACTAGAGTACGAAAAAGAACTTAATATAATTAAAACTATAGCGCTAAACAATGGATACTCTACAAACATCATAAATAATATCTTAAAGAAAAAAGAGGGACAAAAAACACAAAAATTACTTTATAAGGGACTACCAAACCAAACAATACCTAATAAATACTGCGCAATCCAATATACTGGAACTGCAAGCCAGAAAATATCCAAAAATCTTAAAAAACTTAACTTAACCCCAATACAAGTTAACAAAAATAACTTAGGTAGACAAATACTAAACGCAAAAATAGAATCAAAAGACAAACTTTCCGCAAGTGGAGTCTACCAAATCATTGTGATAATTGTGATAATTGGCCAGACAGGTAGAAACTTCACAACACGACTCAAAGAATATTCTACGTCTATCTAAAAAACAAAATAAAACAGGAATTTCGGATCATTGCATATTAAATAACCATACAATATTAAACAAAATAAAACCACTATTTATTCAAAACAATAGCAGAAAATTAAATTTACTCGAAACACTAGCTATCAAAAAAGCAAAATCAAACAAATGTAACATAGTCAATAACCAAATAGAGATACCTTCAAATGCATACACCTTAATAAACATTGTAATTAGATAAATATCCAAAATACCATAATTAAGAATATAAACATTAACCAAACAACTCTGTAAAATCCCACTATTAAAAACATTAAGGGCCTTTGTCAATAATATAATTTATTATACCATTTAAATTCCACTACCTACTTAAACGATTTTGTAACTCCGTTTTAACACATTTATGTCTTCGAAAATGACCCGAGAGGGTCGAAACATGTGTCAGGCAACTGAATAAATTTTGTGAAACTATAACAAGTACTCTGTCTTTCATTTAAAAGTTAAAACCTTTATATTTGTTGCATTGCCTCTGTAAATCATCATCAGCCATATCGGAGTAATATCTCCAAGGTAATGTATTGGTAAAGATTTTAATATTCCTCGTTAATTATCATGAGGAGTAAGACCAACTTTTGTTTGTTTCATCGTGAATAGTTAATGATTTTTCAGAGTGAATCAGTCTTTCTGCAATTGTAAATCTCCAAAAAGTATTAGGTAAACGTAATGATCGAATTGTTTTAATTACAGACTTTTAACCATTCTGTTTTGTTACACCTTAACGAGTTAATCCTTATTTCTCTCTCTAATCTGGAGACCCTAGGTATGAATGAGCGAGAGAAGTGGTCTGTTCTAGCCTTTTGTAGCTGGACAGTAAAGGGATGCACACGTAACGCGCCTCTTTTTGTTCTGTTAGAGACATTCAAGGGGGGAATAATACCGGCTAGTTCTTCCGAGCAAAATCCGTCGAAGTAGCGGTAGAAGAGGGATAAATCCCCTACCGCGCGGCGATGAGCAAGAGAGGGGAGTTTTCTCGTGAGGGCTGGGTCATTGATAAGTCGAATGGCTCTCTTTTGGATAGAATCAAGGATCTTAAACGTCGAAGGTGATGCCGCTCCCTAGATGTGGGAGCAGTGCTCTAGGTTAGGTCTTATTTGGGAAACATAGAGAGTGTATAAGTTGGAAGAGGAGAAGTATTTTCCGGCTCGAAAGAGCCAGTGTTTGTGCCAGCTGAGATCATGTTCGAAAGCGACGCCATCGAATGTTTCATTGTTTTGTAGGGCTTGGCCATTCATGTGGATGGGGTAAGCTTTGCCAGATTTTTTGCGTGCGAGGGAGCAAGACTGGGTTTTGGAGGCGTTAAACTGAACAAGGTTCTTGGCACCCCAGTCTAAGATTAATTGAAGATCTTGGGA
This sequence comes from Philopedon plagiatum, assembly GCA_963971165.1. Classification (NCBI taxonomy): domain Eukaryota; kingdom Metazoa; phylum Arthropoda; class Insecta; order Coleoptera; family Curculionidae; genus Philopedon; species Philopedon plagiatum. Next base: position 38,764,535 of record OZ020195.1, read on the forward strand.
AAGGGATAGGTACATAGATCTGCGTCTACTATCCAACTGCTGATTCGAAACTTGTCTGGAAAAATGAATATTTGAGTGAAGAGTGCTATCGTCAGCATAACTGTGGATGGGATTGGTAGTTGAAGAGAATAGGTCATTAATGTGAAGAAGAAATAGGGTTGGTGCCAGGACTGAACCTTGGGGGACACCAGCATTGATAGGATGGAAGTTAGATGAGTGACCGTCAACCACAACAGATATGCACCGATTAGAGAGGAAGCTGCCGATCCAGGTACATAGTTTGGTAGGAAGACCGTAAAAAGGTAGTTTGTTGAGGAGTGCGGCATGCCATATTCGGCCAAAGGCCTTGGAAATATCGAGAGCAACAATCTGAGATTCGCCATGACATTCAAGAGACTTGTTTCAGTTATGTGTGACACAGCTAAGGAGATCAGCTGTGGATCTTTGGTGACGAAATCCGTACTGTCTATCATGGATGATTTTGTATTTTTCTAGATATTTTAGAATTTGCAAGTTGATTACTTTCTCCATAACTTTACTGACAACGGAGAGAAGAGAGATAGGTCTATAATTGGATGGAAGGGACTTGGAACCTTTCTTCGGGACAGGCTGCACACGAGCAGTCTTCCAGCTTCTGGGAAGATACCCTTGTCATAAGAGATCTGGAAAGACGTGTTAAGATGGGTGTAAGTTCTGGAGCGCATTTTTTTAGAACAATTGCTGGTATGCCATCGAGACCTGAGTACTTTTTGGTGCCAAGGGATAGAAGAATGTTTTGAACTTGTTTGACCTTAAGTATTATATCGGGCATTTTGTGGGGTACAGACTTAGCGGTTGGAAGAGCGAAATTGGGGGGAGGGATCAGGGTGGAATTGGCAGCGAATTGTTTGGCGAATAGTTCTGCGTTCCCTTTAGGGGTGGAGATAACTTCGTTGTCAAAGGTAAGGGAAGGAAAAGTGCTTCTACAGAAGGTCTGACTAATGTTTTTGGCAAGTGACCAGAAAGATTTGCCGCCGTTGGGACAGGAAAGCACTTTATCTTTTATGCGGTTGTTAAAAGCATTTTTGGACTCTGAGATAGTTAGGTTGTATTGATTTCTGGCCTCGGTGAAAATTCGACGATTTTCGGGTGTAGGATTTTGAAGATACCTTTTGTGAGCTTGGGCTTTTTTGAGCCTGGATTTGTCACAGGCTGGAGAACCATGGCTTTTGATGGTGGAGTTTAAGTTTCTTGCGGGTATGTGGAATGAAACCTTCAATACCTGCTTGAATAATGTCTGTGATATGAGAGCAAGTTTCGGAGGGATCGGGAGCGTGGAAAAACAGAGAGGGTTCCAAGGGAAAGCAGAGAAGAAGTTTCGAGGACCATCCCGGTGGGCAGAATTGTAGTGCCAGATCGTGCGTTCTGGCATGATTTCAGCAAACTCGGGATGTATGGGACAAGAGACGGCAATGAGACCATGATCTGAACGACCAAGGGGAGCGCATACAGATGTTAAGTAAGGCTCAGGATGGGTGGTGAGAAAAAGATCTAGTGGATTTACATTATGGGTAGAAACGCGGGGAAATTATGTTGGTTCCCTGATCAAATTGGTGAACGAGTTGCTGATTGCGAAGTTTTCTGCTGCTCTGCCTTCTGGGTCAGTTTTTGTGGATCCTAACCATTCCTTGCTATGGACGTTGAAGTCGCCTAGGACGATAACTTCAGCGGAGGGAAATTCGGAGACGAGATGGTCGATTTTTGCCGAGAGATAGTCAAAGAACTCATTGTAGGATTTGTCTGATGGGGAGCGATAGATTCAACAGATAAATTTAGTAGAAGATTTAAGGGCGAGTTTTAGCCAGATAATATCGGGCTGGCCTGATTTCAGGTTCTGGAGTCTGGTGCAAGAAAGACTGCTCCGAACGTAGGCACATACCCCACTATGAAGACGCAAAGATGACAGAAGTTCATAGCCTGAAAACAGGAGATGATTGGTTGAGGATTTGGAGCTGATTTGGGTTTCGGTCAGAAAAAGAATGTGGGTTTTGCATGATTGGAGATAGTGGTGGACAGAGTCCAAATTTGAATTAAGCCCGCAGATGTTGGAAAAGGTTACTATGCTCTTGGAATTCTTCGATGGTGGGTCCCCATGAGCACCCCTCGTCCGGATATCCGACTGCAGGGGTAGTTTACCTCCGGATTTTTTTATCCCTGGGAGCGCCATCATCATTTTCACATTTGTTTTTTTTTTTGGTTTTGAAGAGGTGGATAGTTAGAACAGAGAAGGAACACAAAAGAGAAGAGAAAGAATGACAGTCTGAAGAGGAAAGGAAAAGATAAAACCTACTCACGCACCCAGAGCTGGAAACATCCGCTAAGATTTCACCGGCTCTTTAAGTGGTTGCGCGGGGTGGTACCTCCTCGGTCGAGGAAACGGTCCTCTACCACCTACTAAACTACTACCTCTACCACCTCTAACACCCACTAAACACTACCTGAAGAAGTGAGAGCTTCAAATAGATGGAAATTATTCCTCCATGAACTGCCTTAATGTGATACCAAAGATCCCTGATCATATATAGGCTATAAAGTGTAGTATGCCGATTTAGTGGTAGCCTTTTGTGCCTTGGAAACTTATCGAATAATAGAATATTTTTTTTGTAAATTATTCAAAACGTCGGGCTGGGAGTTAATCTGATTTGGAAAACCTACGAATCCATTAGGTAAAAAATATAGAATGTACTACAATTTTCACATAGTGATATATATATATATATATATATATATATATATATATATATATATATATATATATATATATATATATATATATATATATATATATATATATACAGGGTGATTCAAAAGTACTTTGACAAACTTTAGGAGGTGATTGCTGGCATTATTTTAAGGCGAAAAGTTCATATAAACAATGGTCATTGGCGGCTTCGTTACGGAGATACAGGGTGTTGAAAAATTAGATGCCGCCATCTTGTCTGTGGGTGGACATTTCCAACAATTTATTTAAGGCAATTTTATAACTGTTACTTATTTATTTAAATAAATAGTTGTTATTTTAATAATGTCTGAATGTTTGATCAATTCAAAATAGATGTTTTTGATCAATTTAAAATAATTTTTTTAATACATCTGTATAGCCGAATAAAATAATGATTTACCTTTAAACCGTTCCCCGTATGAAAAAAACGCAAGAGACTTTTTTTGTTGCAAATAAAGCAAGGACTCACAAAATGACACTGACAATAGTTAAAAAAAATAAGTCAGTGGCGTAGCATAGTTTTCTCAAAAAATGTTATATGAAAGTTTCGTGCCGACGCCACTGGATAAATTAAAGTGCGCGATATACTTTTAAAATGAGTGTCCTTAGGTGCTTATCTCATCCACCGAATTTCATAACACAAGCTCAAAACGTTTAGAAGCTACTTAAAAATTCTTATTTTTTTTTTTAATTTTTCAACACCCTGTATCTCCGTAATGAAGCCGCCAAGGACCATTGTTTATATGAACTTTTCACCTTAAAATAATGCCAGCAATCACCCCCTGAAATTTGTCGAAGTACTTTTGAATCGCCCTGTATATATATACAGGGTGTTTCATTAAGGGTGATGAGGTACCATATCTCAGGAATTGTTACTCCAGGAGCTTTGGAAAAAAAATCCTAAGAAGGAAAGCGGCCAAGAGAAATTGCTGGAAATAATTTTTAAGTTCCTAACTCTGCCGCTAGGGGGCGTAATTGCTGTGGTCATGTAAGAAAAGACATTTTTCTGGAAATTATCTCTATAAAAGCTATCAAAAAATATTACACTGATAATTCTACTAGAATTCTACATCTTTTTGGTTTAACACTTTTTGCTGTAAGATGTAAAATTAGGGCGGAAGGGGAGGGGGAACGTCTACTGATAAAAGTGTCCATAACTTTGGTTTGACTCAACCGAATTTGATGAACTTGGTCTCGTTTAAGAAAGGAAGGCTTGCTAATTTAAACAAAATAATGTCTGTGTTACATTGATTTTCGCGGCACTCGCTAGAGGGCGTTATTTGAGAAACTCTTTGTTTTTCCAATTTTTCTCCAAAATTTTAAATGGAATGACATAGTTATTATAACATAATCGAAAAGTAGGATAAATTTGCAAGAGAAAATGTAAAAAATTCGATTCGATATCTTCATTAGTTTCGGAGTTATAGCCAAAAGAATAATTAATATCATGTTAATTGAAAAAAGCAATTGTTTTTATAGGTCCGTGGTCAAGCGTGCCATGGAAAATAAAAAAATATTTTTAAACTTTTTATTAAGTGTGTTTTTCTCTTCTTATTTAATTTTTAAACTGATTTTATTATTTCATACTCATGATTTTTATTTATTGTTTTGTTTTTGTTTACCTTCCTTCAGGCTTAGGACTGGTCCAAACCATGCGAAACGCAAGATTTGAAGCGTGTTTAAAGGCCAACGGGCCAAAACAACAATAAAAACCACAACCACCTTCACGTTCTTTATCAAGCCATAGAAATCTTGTTAAAAACAAACAACAAACAAATACTTTATAAATGTTCAAAATGACCACCGTTCTGCAAAATGCAAGTGTTACATTTTTCTCTAGTGCTGGAAACGGCAGTTTCAATTTCAGCTCCTGAAATCGTAGTTATGGCATTTTGAATTCTCTCAATCATATTCTCCCGTGTGGTTGGTCGTGTTTGATAAACAATCTCTTTTAGTCTTCCCCACAAGTAGAAATCTAGCACGGTTAAATCGGGGGATCTAGGTGGCCACGGAAACAAACTACCCCTTCCAATCCAACGATTTGGGTAACTAGCATCTAAAAAGTCACGGACTCTTCCAGAAAAGTGGGCCGGGTATCCATCATGTTGATACCATAGGGATCTTCTTATATCAAGAGGCACATCTTCTAAAAGGATAGGCAGGATATGTCGTAAAAAGTTTAAGTATGAGTGGCCATTTAGGTGGCCATGAAAGAAAAACGGTCCGATAATTCTGTTTCCTAAAATTCCGCACCACACGTTGACACTCCACCTGTTTTGGTGATCAACTTCCCGCATCCAATGAGGATTTGTTTCTTACCAGTAGTGCATATTGTGCAAATTGACTCTACCACAACTAGTAAAAGTTGCTTCATCTGTCCATAAAATCAAGGAGAGGAACTGGCAATTTCCGTTTCACATACCTCTTAACCAATAACAATAATCCCGCCGCCTGTCAAAATCAGTATCTGAAAGGGCCTGGTGTAAAACTACATGATAGGGATGCAGCTTAAAATCCTTTAAAATTCGGAACACTGTAGTGCAACTTATACCTAAGTCTAAAGAAATGTTTCTGATACTCAAGTGCGGATCCAGTTGCACGTACGCGAGAACGTTTATAATATTGTCTTCATTCCTTACTGGACGTCTCCTGATGGGCACTGGAATGGGACGTACACTACCCGTTGTTATAAGACGTATTGCCAACCGCCGAAACACATTTCTACTATGGGGTCTTCGCTCAGGATATCTGACAGCATACTCACGTTCCGCAAGAGGACACTGAAAATATACGGCAAGCATATAGTAAGCCTCGGCGTTGGTATATGCCATTTTTGAAAGATGCAGCACAAAAGTTGAATAACGATGAACTCAAAATTCACAGAAAATCCAAGATAAAATCTTGAGAGATACTTAAAGATTGATTAAAGTGACATTTCAATTTGTTTGTTTGCCTGACAACCTGCCGATTTTCTTTCATGGCTTACTAGGTAATTTTTTAATAATACGTCAGGTTAGTAAATTAAAGGCAATAGTAATGGAGTAAAAAGTGAAAAAAAACACTTAATAGAAAGTTTAAAATTTTTTTTATTTTCCATGGCACGCTTGACCGCGGACCTATAAAAACAATTGCTTTTTTCAATTAACATGATATTAATTATTCTTTTGGCTATAACTCCGAAACTAATGAAGATATCGAATCGAATTTTTTACATTTTCTCTTGCAAATATATTATACTTTTCGATTATGATATAATAACTATGTCATTCCATTTAAAATTTTGGAGAAAAATTGGAAAAACAAAGAGTTTCTCAAATAACGCCCTCTAGCGAGTGCCGCGAAAATCAATGTAACACAGCCATTATTTTGTTTAAATTAGCAAGCCTTCCTTTCTTTAACTAGACCAAGTTCATCAAATTCGGTTGAGTCAAACCAAAGTTATGGACACTTTTATCAGTAGACTTTCCCCTCCCCTTCCGCCCTAATTTTACATCTTACAGCAAAAAGTGTTAAACCAAAAAGATGTAGAATTCTAGTAGAATTATCAATGTAATATTTTTTTGATAGCTTTTATAGGGATAATTTCCAGAAAAATGTCTTTTCTTACATGACCACAGCAATTACGCCCCCAAGCGGCAGAGTTAGGAACTTAAAAATTATTTCCAGCAATTTCAAGCAGCAAGGATTTTTTTCCAAAGCTCCTGGAGTATCAATTCCTGAGATATGGTACCTCATCACCCTTAATGAAACACCCTGTATATATATATATATATATATATATATATATATATATATATATATATATATATATATATATATATATATATATATATATATATATATATATATATATATATATATATATATATATATATATATATATATATATATATATATATATATATATATATATATATATATATATATATATATATATATTAAATAGAATCCCCTGTATATTATTGCATATTCGGATTCTTCGGAATATTCTAAACATTTTTCATGCCCAAGCGTTTTGGAGTTATTCTCATTCAAAACTTGAATATACATTTCGCCACAAATCAAGACTTGCACTAATTCGTGCACGTGACTTCAATTTTTTAACCCAACACTCAACACCGAGATCGGCCGCCCAGGAAAACTTGTATTCAGCATGCGTGAAGCTCACAAAAAGTCAAATAGGCTTTGGATTTATGACACGAGAACCAAGAGAATTAATGTCAATAGTTAATATTATTGTCAGTTTTATGTGTATTTTCTTAACGTTTTATTAGTTTTGAAAAGACTTTTTTCTACGAATGTTAATAAAAACCTTTATTGTATGTTCAATAGTCTGTACATCCACCCTGTGTATATATATATATATATATATATATATATATATATATATATATATATATATATATATATATATATATATATATATATACATATATATATATATATATATATATATATATATATATATATATATATATATATATATATATATATATATATATATATATATATATATATATATATAAAATAAAATTAAATGAAATAAAGATTACGGGGATTCGGCCAGAAAGTCTTTATTGTATTTTTCTTATAATGTGCCTAGCTTTCGAAATGTTTCATTTCTTCCTCAGGGCAATTATATTTAAATATAAAGACATCTAATTTTCGAAATTTTAGGAAAAAATTGTTGAAAATATTCTAATTGGAATTTTGACAATATTTTTGAAGTTGACAATAAAAAATTCAAATTAGAATATTTTCAACAATTTTTTCCTAAAATTTCGAAAATTAGATGTCTTTATATTTAAATATAATTGCCCTGAGGAAGAAATGAAACATTTCGAAAGCTAGGCACATTATAAGAAAAATACAATAAAGACTTTCTGGCCGAATCCCCGTAATCTTTATTTCATTTAATTTATTACACGGCCGTTATTTGTACAACAAATATATATATATATATATATATATATATATATATATATATATATATATATATATATATATATATATATATATATATATATATTCATAACACCCTGTATATATATATATATATATATATATATATATATATATATATATATATATATACAGGGTGTTATGAAATTCACTGCATATATTGGAATGGGTAACTCCTGATATGAATTCATATTGAATAAAAATATTCATAAATGGTGTTTCACTATAAAAAAAGGTAGACATCGGCCCTCGAAAAAAATTTTTTGAGTACCTGCGCTCCACTGTCACAAATACATGGCCATATAAAAAACAGCAAGAAATGTCATTTACAGAAAAATAAGCTTTTGTTTCTACGTCAGGCGTTGCCAAGTTGTTTTACCATATTTATATGTATCAAGTTTGAAAACCTAATATTTTTGTTACCTTTAAAGAAAGAACTCCTAGTAACACTAATTTCAAAGAGCTAAAATATTACAACACAAACCAATACAGAGAAGTGCTCTTCAAATGAAGTGTAAAATAATAATTTTCAACTAAATGTACCTACTTATTAGCACTGGAAGTGGAAACTTTCTTCTTCACTAAATAATAGCCTGAAATGTTCAGTGTTATCCTTATAGCAGTGGAAACATTCTTTTTCACTAAATAATAAAGTTAATATACTTAATATACTATAATAATAAGTTACAAAACTCGATTAATGTGTAAGGAATGTAAACAAAGTGATGACAAACCCAAACCAGAGAAGTATATCGAAATTATGTATTTAAAGACTTTAGTGGACGAACTAAAGAGTAAAAATGAAATTCTTCAAGAAAACAATAAACTTCTTAAAGAAAAAAATGCTTACTCGGAAAAGAATATAGAAAATTTCGAAAATTCTAACCTAATAAAACTAAGCGGTAAAACCAAAAATTCCGTGAAATTAGCTGCGAAAGAAACAAAAGAAGAAATTGGCATCGAACAAAACGACTTGCCACCCTAGGACCACAACAACAGTCTAGCATGACTGCAAGCCATCCCACGAATAAAGAAGAAAATGACAGTGACATTAACCCTACTTTCAACCTCTTAAATGTTTTTCTCAAACCCTTTTATTTTCCTTGATTTTTCTATGCTTTCAACGAAGTTGAACAAAAACAAATAGAAGCTTACAGTAAAAAATAAAAGAAAAAAGTGGACCCAAAACTGAGACCAAACTCAATCGAAGGCAAAAAAGAGGACGCAACCACCTTGAAAGCCGCTTCATCAGGTAGCTATTCTTGGTTATTTGTATCACGATTGTCTAATGACAGAAAACCTGAGGATATTGGAAAATACCTAAAATTAAAGTATAACATCGACTGTGAATGCGAACGGATAAAAACAAAGTGGAAGCAGAAATATAGTTCTTTTAAAATTGGTGTGCCCAAGGATAAAAAATCTATCATTCTTGACGAAAATATTTAGCCAGTTGGTATTCAAGTAAACAGTATTTTAAACCTAAGAAGGTTAGAACCTCAACAGGGGCGAAGCCTGGTGGTAGCAAATCGTCATGTATAAAACTGCTACATTACAATGTCCGCTCTGTGAGAAACAAGCTTCACGAGCTCGAGGCTGCCATTGCTGATTGTGACCTGGAAGTCTTATGTTTAACAGAACATTGGCTGGAACAGGAAGAAATAGATACGCTGAGCCTGCTGGATTATGTTGTCAGCGCATCTACATCACGAAGTCAGTCACGTGGTGCTGGAACAGCTGCATCTGTCAAGTTTCTAGGGCTATACCTAGATAGGAAGCTGAAATGGGATGTTCATGTAGCTAATGTTTGTAAAAGACTTGGAAGTAGTGTATTTGTTTTACGAAATTTGAGTGAATGTGTTTCAATAAATACCCTGAGAACCAGGCCCGGATTGGGACCGGCGAGCGACCGAGAAAATCTCGGTGGGCCGCCGGCCCAAAGGGGCCGGTGAGGTCGAAGGTCTGGGCACTTCGAAACTTCGAATCATAATATTTCCCAACCCCTAACATACAAAGGAAAAACCTTGAAAACTATGTAAATTATTATTTATTATTTGCATTTAATGTATACTTATTTATTTTTTATATTATATTTTTCAATATCATTTACCTCACGTGTGAAATAGAATTAAAATTAAAACTTTTTTGGGGTCATCCGCAATGTGCGCAGGCCCGGATTGGAACAGGCGAGCGAGCGAGAAAATCTATGTGGGCCGCCGGCCCAAAGGGGCCGGTAAGGCCGAAGGCCTAGCCACTTAGACTCTATCCCACTTCGAATCATAAGATTTCCCAACCCCAAACATAAAGAGGAAAAACCTTGAGAACCATGTAAATAAGGAATATTCACATATTTTTGTATTGCATTAATCGTTTAAGGAAGTCATTACAATCCCAAAAAAAATATTTTGAAGAAAATTACTAGGATAATTTAGCTTCAAAAAAAGGTTTAGTTTTCGGTATAATTTATAACAATTTAAAAAGCAGCCATCTGTCCTTAATTAAAAATGACGTCAGATCAGCAAAAATAAGTGTCAGTCTACATATTAACGTAAAGCTTACCTAAAGTCGAACAGGTTTGTTTTTCTCGGAAACAGTAAGAGGGAGAGAAATCGATTTTTTTGGATTGATAGAGGAATAGTTCAACTAGCTTCGGTAAAAAATTCAGTTATACAGGATGTTTCGTTTTGCAGTTATTAAACGTCAAAGTCGAAATTTCCACGATTTCCGTTGAAATCGGGTACAGGTCGCAAAAGTGAATTCAATCGATGTAAATTTTCGGAGGTTGTATGGGACCCGGAGCTTCAGAACTCCACTGAAACTTGTGGGGATCAGAAAATGGCAAGTTTTGAATTTTTTTAGCTCGAAAAATACCATCTTTGGTACTTAATAACTCGAAAACAAAACGTCAGATCGAAAAACGGATTCATAAGTGAAACTTTAAAATCTCAAATATTTTTTTTGCAATACATTTACCTAAAAGAATCACTGGAAAATGGAAATATTTGGAAAAAACTGGAAATTTAGATTTTTGACCCAAATTTTTCACGGTTTTTAATTTGTTGTGGGGTCAAAATGGTTCAACTTAAAATCCCATATACGTCATCGGAAAGACCTCGTCGAAGTATATAATATCCATTACTTTTTAGTTTCTTCATTCTCTATAAGAAGGGAGCAATCGCCGATTAAATTCCGATTTTTTTTATTTTTTTGCCCTCGACATCGGTACATTTGAATCACTCTGTATTTTTCCTATTTAATTTTTTCCCAATTTTTCAACACTCTCTTATAAAGGGATAATCACACTTTAAAATGAATACTGAACGGGTCATCCAGGAGCGTATTTAAGGGGTAGAAATCGAATTTTCTTGATTTTTTCCGACAAATCCTATTTTTAACCGACATTACTCCATACTCTTTACCTTATTTAGTGATATTTTTTTGGGTTTATTTTATCCGTTAATTATCTACGAATACCTCCCACTAATTCAAATCGCTCATTTTCTCGTTAAAGTTATAAATAAATAGGTTTATTTGCATCGGGGACATCTAAAGTTTGAAAATTTTTGAATTTTCGAAGATTGCCATGAAAACAAAGAATTGCAGTTTATTTCCTCGAAATTATTAAGATGATATTATGTCAAAATTTCGCAGAAATGTCAATTTTTGTTGCAAAATTGAAAGGTTCCTGGACCGATTTCGGCTTGAAGTATACATGAATAAGTTTTAGGAACCTTCTACTTTAAATGCAGGGATATTTCATTGGATGAGTTATCAAATTTATATTTGGATATTATTCAATAGGAATGTGCAAAGCAAACGTTCAAACGGATCAAAATTGTTTGATTTAGAATTTGTAAATTACAAACCAAAACTCATAAATTGTTACAATAATTGTTAATAGAAAATTTCCCACTTTTGTTAAAAAAAAACAGGAAATTTTCCCAGTTTCGTTAAAGATATCCCAGAAAACGAGAAATTCCCCACGAGTTGGCAACACTGGGCCGTCCACAACTAAATCCTCGATTAGTGATTCCTCGTCAGGGAGGGATTACTAAACCGACGCAGAGTGTAACGAAATCGAAAATTCGTGGACTTTGGCACTTTACTTCGCTGTTTTGCAAAAATTGTGGCGTATAAAAACATAAAACATTGGAGTTTGTTATTACTGTACTAAATTTAGACCTACGTGTAGTAACTTACTAGGTATCGGTCGCTCAAAAAATATAATTATTTTTCGACAAAATAAATAAAAAAACACTGTTTTCGGTTTAAAGTACCTAGCTAAGTTAAATAGACTTAAATGTTAATTATGAAAAACATTCTTTAATTAACCTAATTTTCACCATCTGAGCTGGAGACTAATCTATCAGAATTGTCTTCCCCAACGTTAGTTACTTTAAAAAGTGTTTCAGTGTCTGAGAACACATAATTTTTTTCGCAGTTTATTTCGGTCTAATAAAGGAAATAAGGAGATTCAAAGAAATTAACAAGTTGTGCAGTATGTCCTGAATATTCTCGGTCCGTCCTCGCTTTCACGCGTAATGTTCTCGGAATTTACGAAACTCTTTATTTCCAACTTCTGGTGCCTCTTCAGATAAATGTCCAATTGGAATATAGGAAAGGTTTTAATAACATGTGAACACTTGATGGCATATAGTACCAACTATATAATGACACGTACAGCTTTGCAGTATTGCTCAAATATTCTCGGAAAGTATCAACATTTAAGTTTCGACCCGAAGAAAGGGCTTAAAAAATTACAGCAAATTTTTTAATTAAATTTTTGTTCAATCCAGTGATTGCTGCTGATTTTTCGTAATGTCTAAAAAAAGTTCTAGCAGTATTGCCGTCGTTTGTAGTGCCCTCACTCTGTTTACAACGTCCATTTTAATTAGTATCGCAAGTTCATTTTGTATTTTCTTTTTTCTTTGCTCTTTTATTACTCTCGTTTCACCCGTAGTGGCATCCGTAACTAAATTACAAAGCGTACTTAATGAGTTAACTTATTATCTACTTCTTATAATTTAGAATAAAATAATATTTAATAAAATAAGATTTTCGAATTGGGTATAATAAGGTATTTTTAAAACTATGTAGGTAGGTACTTAGATTTATGAATATTTTATTTAATATTATTCTAGCCACTTTTCTTAGATAAAGTTAAATTAGTTAAAATTGACTTGTAACTTCTTAGAAAATTTAATATGATTAATAACATACCTGGAAAATCTTCAAAGCGGCATTTAAAAGCAACTTTGGACTCCTGCATGTGCGACATTACTAAAAAAATATTCTTTTTTTCAATAATAATTAATCGGACAAAGTTGAATGGGATGTTTGGATATTCCTAATGTATAATAGTTGTGTAATTTTATGTATGTAACAACGACCGCATATTTAGGCATTTTTTTAAAAACCACACCAAACTTTGTTTTCTCTTCGACTGGGACCACGGTTCTTTAAAATTCCATGATATGGAATTATGTAAGTAAACTTCACAAGTATTTCCTCTAAAATTTGTAATTTTAGAGGAATTTTTTATAGAACACATATAAATTTTTTAAAGTTATTTTCACATCTTTTTTATTGCTCTCAGACAAGTCAAGTTTTCATTTAATAAGGAAGTACTTTACGATGATACATTTGAAAAAAACTAGTAAACTAAACTCCAGATATTTTTCGAATAATCTCGGGGCAAAACAAATTAAAATTCGATAGTCGCTGTTTTGCCCTATGTGCACGAAATATCAAATCCGTTACACTGTGCGACGCAATCGCGTTCAGTTCTGCCCATGCAATCATCCAACTTTCCCCACTTCGAGTGTCCAATATACCAGCACTGGCCTTAAATTACCCGCGACACTGAAAAACATAAACATTTGTTAAAAGGATTTTTGAAAAAAATTATATTTAATGTTCGGGTATTAGGATATAAATTTACAAGTCGAAACTGTAGGTAGAATGTAGAACATTGTTCCACATTTGACAATTCGCTGTGCGTCAAAACCGTGTTTTTTAAATAAAGTCAAGCGCAAGATGTAATAGATTTTATAGTCGAAAAAAGTGACAATGAGAAAGTTATTAACTATGATTTTTTTCACAATCACATTTTATTTTTACTGTTTAAGGCTAACAAAGTATTCTTTTATTTTTGGGGTTTCTGTTTTGTATAGGAGGCCGCGCCGGCTGGGGGCCGGTCTGGACTCAGCTCGGTAAAAAAAAATCTGCCAATCCGGCCCTGCTGAGAACAGCATATCATGGAATGTTCCATAGTGTTATGACATATGACATTATCGCATGGGGACGGTCACCTCATGCACAAGAGTCTTTGGTCTCCAGCGAAAGGCAGTCAGAATCATGGCTGGCTTAGGGTACAGGGAGGATTGTGGGAATGCGTTTGTTCAGTTGGGAGTTCTTACCCTTCCTTCAGCTTACATCCTGCAAAGTTTGCTCTACATCAAAGACAAGGACGACCTACTGTCTTACCAAGACATACATGACCATGACACTAGGAATAAGACCAACTACGTTCCACAACACTGCAGGTTGGGTAAATGTCAGGCTCGACCAGAATATTATGCAATAAATCTGTTTAATAAGTTACCCCAAAATGTTAAAGAGCTCTCTACTCAGCAGTTTAAAATGAAGGTGAAACAGTCCCTAATAAAACATGCTTTTTACATCACAAAACAGTACCTACTTAGATTCTAGTTTTAATATATTTTAATATTTTTATTTAGATTTTTTGATGTGTTTGTATTGCGTTCATCTCGAATTATAAATTTTAATGCATTTTATGGTCAGGAATGTTTTTATTGTCTAAATAGGTATGAAAATTATTTTATCTGTAATTGACGTGTGTAAACAATTTATTTGTAATAGCATGACTAAATGAATTTGAATAGAAAATTAAACTGATTTAAACCACGATTGTATAGGGATATCCAAATAAAAGTGAACAGGCCTTTTTTATTTTTAAAGATGGAAAAAAATGTTAAATATGAAAGCTTTGGGGATTTTTATGGATCATGCATATATCTTATCAGCAAAATAATCGACCATCGAATAAAAAAATCCCAAAAAAATATGATAAAAATTAGGGATGTAACGGGTTGCCCTTTTTAGGATCCGGCCAAACCGGGTACCCGGTCAATTAAGACCCGGCAAAACCAGGTACTCGGCCGGGTACCCGGTTTTGGCCGGGTACCCCTTACATCCCTAGAAATAAATTAATATTTGGCGTTGCCGTTAATTGATAGACACAATCAATCCCATTTTCGTGGTGGAAAATAAATTCAGAGAGATTTCCTAATCCAGCAAAGCTTGGTAAAAAGTTTCTTTCAGCACCTGCCTCAACAATATTTAGTGAATGGTTGTTTTCAGAAGCAGGTAATATTTATGAAAAAAAAAACGAAACTGACTATCCTCTGAGAATGGTGAAATGTTAGTTTATCTTCATCATAATTTGCCATTAATTGATTTTAGTTATTAAATTTTTAACAAAGTTTATTGTTATATATCACCTTTTAAAATCTGTTTTTTATGTATTTTTGATCATCACAAAAATACACCGTTTCAGTTCTTTTATGCTTTATTTTACCAAAAACAGAAAAAAAAGTAAAAAAAAACCGGTTCCCGGCCGGGTAACCTGATACCCGGCAAAACCGGGTATCCGGCCTACGCGGCCGGGTACCCGGTTGGTACCCGGTTTTGGCCGGGTAGACCGGGTACCCGTTACATCCCTAATAAAAATCATACCATCCAATTTAAAATAAGCGAGAAAATTTTGTTTTATACTATATTTCTTTTATTCGATACTCAATTCTTTTGCTGATAAGATATATGAATGATTCCGAGAATGATTCATAAAAATCCCCAAAGCTTTCATATTTAACATTTTTTCTCATTTTTAAAAATAAAAAAGTTATAAGGCCTGTTCACTTTTATTTGGATATCCCTGTACATATTACCACGTACACAGTAGGTATATCCAATTTGAATTTACTTTCCTAAGACTGAAGCTACAGGCAGGTACACAGAAAAAAATATACAGTATTTACTTACATAAGACAGTTTTTATTATATGTATAAGTAGATTATTATTAAGGACAGTAAACAAATTAAAAAATAATAGTAGGTACCTATATAAAATAAGATACATATATACCGGGCCAGGGTGTTTATTTCAACTGATATCATTATGGGGTAGGTATATTTTTCAGTAGCGTGGCCAGCTTCTAGGGGGGGGGGCAGGCTATAATGGGGGCAGCAAAAAGTGATCGTATTGATAAAAAAATTATAAATTGAAAGCAGAAAAATAAGATTACAGAAATATGCGCCGCAGATGAACATTTTGGAAGAATTGTTGTAAAAATGCTAAAAATATATAAAATAATGCAAACAAGAGGCGCCATCAAGGAGGGGGGGGGGGCAAAATGAAAATTGGAGAGCTTCCAACTATACACTACTTAGTGGTTAAAACTTAAAATGGGCACCCCGTATATAAATTTGTTTAAGGGCAGAACTATAGAGATGGTAGTGACCAGTGGCATATGGTGAAATTTCAAAGTTGTATATCTCTCTTCCTACGTACAGTACCGGTCTCAATTTTTATTGGTTTTAATAGTGAGCCCACTGGGAATATTTTTGTAAAGAAAACAAAACGTTTTGAATTTGCGAAAAAAGTTGAATTTTTGCTTCAGTTTACCAGAACATTCCCAGTGGGCACACTATTAAAACCTCTAAATTTAGTACGGGTCCTGTAAATAGGAACAGAGATATACAACTTTGAAATTTCACTATACGCCACTGGTAGTGACCTAGGTTTTACTAGCCATTATATCTAGTTCACGATACACTTACAATGGTATGCTACGTTATGACGTCACTTCGAGGGAAAATTTTAAATTGACTAAGGCTTACCTGGGCAAATGAAATATGACAATAATATTTTAATAAACGTCAACTCAACATACTACCCGACAATAAAATGACATGTAATATTTTAATAAACGACAACCCAATACACTACCCGACAAGAAACTGACCTGTACTTATGTACAAGGGGTGCAAGCGTCTAGTCAATTTAGGATTACCCCTCGAAGTGACGTCATGCATACTGTTGCAAGTGTATCGTGATGTAGTTTAATAAGAAGCATGAAATGATGATGATTCCCATCCTTCAGAGCAGTAGGTGTTTCTAAAATTAAATGTAAGATTGTAACTATTTTATACTAGATGCGTACTTTTATGAAGACCACTCTTAGGTAATTATGTAGTATACGATTTTCAGCTATTTTTGCGTTTTTTGGGAAAATTCTTTTATGGTTACATTCTACTGTCTTTCCTGATTGCAAATATAAGTGCGCACATTATAAATTATGAGCAAACCTGACCACTTTTTGCTCACCAACCTGAGCAAAAAGGTGGTCAGGTTTGCTCAGTTTTGATTGATATGGATATATATGTATCTATATCAATCAAAACTGAGCAAACCTGACCACCTTTTTGCTCAGGTTTGCTTGGGTGGTGAGCAAAAAGGTGGTTAGGTTTGCTCATAATTTATTATGTGCGCACTTATATTTGCAATCAGGAAAGACAGTAGAATGTAACCATAAAAGAATTTTCCCACAAAACGCAAAAATAGCTGAAAACCGTATACTACATAATTACCCACTCTTATAATAAACGCACTATAAAAATTATAATGGCACTAATGAGTAGGAAAAAAACTGAAAGTGAATATCCACCGCAATTCCTATATGTCTCTTGCTTTTCTTCAGAAATTTTTTTTTAAATTCCTTCTTGTAGTTTTTCCATTTTTCCCGTAGCTGCTTACATGTGCGTTCCACATAGCCCTCAGCTACCCATTCGGCAGCTATCTGCTCCCACATCTTGTCTTTTTCTTTGGCCAAGTTCTCTTGTTCTCTAAAATTTCTTTGTATTTTTCGACAAACTCCACGAGTGCCTCAACTTTCCCTTCCATGAAATTAACACACCTTCTGTTTTGGATATTCACTGCATAATTCTTAGTAATAATCCTCGTAATACTCTATCACTGTTTAGAAAATAAACTCAGACAGCAACAAAAACGTAAACAAACGAAAAAGTATGGTTAATGGTTAATTCTTCTTCCTTTCTTAAAATCGATGACGCCTTTTTTCCTCTTTTTAGATATATGGGCTTAGCATTTACCTCTAGTGTTTCAAAGGTAATAATACAAACGCGTTCTATTTTAAATTTTCGCGCCAAATCAGCGCCACCTACAGGAACTGACAAAGAGACATGATATATGTTTCATGATGAAGGGAGATCGCAACAGAAGGATTTCTTAATGTCATCAAAGAGCCGTGCGCCATATTTAAGTTTTTCAACAGCACACAAACCACACAATGAATGTTTTAATTTTTTTTTTTTAAGTTTTAAATAATGTAATTTCTTTTCACTACCTAGAAAATGGTCTTCGTCAATCCGTTGTTAACCAATATTTTGATCTGTTTTATCTAGTTTCTTTGAGTGAGTAGCGTAATAGGGTTGAAAACTAAATTTAATTTAAAACACGAATAATATTTACGTATTATGGTAACGTTTGCCGGTGCAAAAGTAATTTAGCGGATCTGGTTATACTTTTGAAGTAAGTACTATGTAGTTGTGCTCAATTAGTATTTTCGTTTTGATTTTTAACTTTTCCTTGGCAGAAAGTTTAAGCTAGTAGGAATAACGCTTATATCATTAATAATAACGTAATATAGGGTGTCTTAAATATTACTTAAAACTAAGGCTACTGACAAAAAGGATTGATTTCGCACTGCCTTTTTACTATTTTTTTTTTAGTTTCTTCGTAGGAAGAGGTTAAAAAAAATTCTTAATGTCTTAAATTACGCTTAAAAACAGAAGGTAAATTCTCCTTAAAGATTTATGTCTGGCAACGTTTCAACAAATTCATTTGTTTAAAGTTTTTCGCGCGCAAATTTCCGTCAAGCGCCTTGTGTACGATCAGCCAGATGCGGCGAATATAGACTGGTTTTAGGGTATTTTTGAAAATTTTTAAAATGTTCGATTTAAGACAAAAAAAGTATTGGGTATGTCTGTAGACTACCCCAGGAGTCACCCATTCCAATATATGCAGTGAATTTCATAACACCCTATATATATATATATATATATATATATATATATATATATATATATATATATATATATATATATATATATATATAATATATATATATATATATATATATACGTACATATATATATATATATATATATATACAGGGTGATTCACGGTCGATGGTAGGTTAGACGTTTATGGAGAACGGAACGCGGGATTTTTTTGAAAATTTGGCAACGTGGGTAATTAGCTATGCTCTGTCCATCTAAAATATTTTCAGCATTGCGACGTTGCCGCTTCTATCAAAAAGTCCTAGCAACTTTATTTTTTTAAATGGAACACCCCATATATTAATAAATTTTTAGAATCGCTCTTTTATTACAATACTTTTTTGTTAATATTACCCTATACCTATCTCTATCGGTTTTCGAGATAAAAATTAGTTTGTGTTAAATATGGTCCAAAACATGGCCCTAATTACACGTAAGTAAATTAGTGCTCTCAATTCATGGAAAGTTGATATTTTGGCGGTAGTTTAGACAGACCCGATGTATTTATTTTTCACCATGAAATCGACTCCATATCATACAGGGCGTGCTAAGATTACTATTATTTCCGTTGTTCATAAAAGGGGTCAAATGTTCGTTTTTTTAAATGAAACCCCCTGTATATTAATCAATAAATTGAAAGACGAAGAAAAACGCTTTAAGATGGTACATCATATTCCTATACCTAAATCATCAAGTTTTCTTAATAAAAGCGCTTTTTTGTGAAAAAAAAAATAAAGACTTTAATTTTAAGTAACCATGGATATCAAACATCAAAATATCAAACTTACGACATTTTGACGACTGTGTTTAAAAAAATCTCCCAAAATGAACGCAGATAATCATTATTCAAACGAAGTTCTTATGAAATTATTTATTTTACACGGACAATGTGATCAAATCATTGCCAGAACTTGCAGAAAATTTAACCAAATGTATCCTGAATTGACACAAATGAACGAAAGGAAGTTTGTAAGATTACAAAATAATTTCATTAACTATGGCTCAAATTTAAAAGCGCCTCTAACATTACCAAAACCTGTTACTTCAAATGAAGATAATATTGTCAACGTTTTGGCATATTTTTATGCATATCCAGAGGCTTCCATTCGTAGTGCAGAAAAAGATTTGGGTGTATCATATGCTTCAATACAACGAATTTTGGGAAATCACGAAATGCATCCGTTTAAATTTACTAAAGTGCAAGCCCTCAAAGCAGAAGACTTTGAACGTAGAGTGCATTTTTGCGAAACCCTTTTAATACGTATACAAGAGGATCCGGAGTTTTTGTCAAAAATCATTTGGAGCGACGAAGCAAAATTTACAAGGGATGGGATTTTTAATAGAAGAAATAAGCATTTTTGGGCTGATCATAATCCTCACGTGACAAAAGAAATGGGATTTCAAGAAAAATTTGACCTAAATGTTTTTTGTATTTTAAAAAAGCACAAAATTAGCTTTTTTATTTATGATGCCACTTTAAATGCTGAGAGATATCTCGAAATACTAAGGACGACTGTTACCGATTTCGTCGAAAATTTATCTTTAGAGGATTATAGGAATTCGTGGTTTCAACTGGACGGAGCGCCAGCTCATTGCACCCAGGAAGTTTCCAGGGTACTTTATGAAATATTTGACGATCGTTGGTTTAGGCGCTTAGGGCCGTGGGATTGGCCACCGAGATCCCCCGATCTCACGCCGCTTGACTTTTATTTATGGGGTGTTTTAAAAGAAAGAGTGTACAGTACTCCAGTGCCTACCAAAGAAGAACTGCGACGGCGAATAGTTCGGTGTATTGAAGATCTGGATCCCCATGAAATTGAAAAAGCAACTACGAGTCGCGTACAAAAGCACATACTAAAATGTTTAGAATGTAATGGACAACATTTCCAGCATTTATTGTAAAAATTTCTTATTTTGTTTACAGTTTTGTTTTTTGAACCTTCCTAATTTTGTTATTTAATTTATTTTCACATGTTAATGAAATTATTTTGTAATCTTACAAACTTCCTTTCGTTCATTTGTGTCAATTCAGGATACATTTGGTTAAATTTTCTGCAAGTTCTGGCAATGATTTGATCACATTGTCCGTGTAAAATAAATAATTTCATAAGAACTTCGTTTGAATAATGATTATCTGCGTTCATTTTGGGAGATTTTTTTAAACACAGTCGTCAAAATGTCGTAAGTTTGATATTTTGATGTTTGATATCCATGGTTACTTAAAATTAAAGTCTTTATTTTTTTTTTCACAAAAAAGCGCTTTTATTAAGAAAACTTGATGATTTAGGTATAGGAATATGATGTACCATCTTAAAGCGTTTTTCTTCGTCTTTCAATTTATTGATTAATATACAGGGGGTTTCATTTAAAAAAACGAACATTTGACCCCTTTTATGAACAACGGAAATAATAGTAATCTTAGCACGCCCTGTATGATATGGAGTCGATTTCATGGTGAAAAATAAATACATCGGGTCTGTCTAAACTACCGCCAAAATATCAACTTTCCATGAATTGAGAGCACTAATTTACTTACGTGTAATTAGGGCCATGTTTTGGACCATATTTAACACAAACTAATTTTTATCTCGAAAACCGATAGAGATAGGTATAGGGTAATATTAACAAAAAAGTATTGTAATAAAAGAGCGATTCTAAAAATTTATTAATATATGGGGTGTTCCATTTAAAAAAATAAAGTTGCTAGGACTTTTTGATAGAAGCGGCAACGTCGCAATGCTGAAAATATTTTAGATGGACAGAGCATAGCTAATTACCCACGTTGCCAAATTTTCAAAAAAATCCCGCGTTCCGTTCTCCATAAACGTCTAACCTACCATCGACCGTGAATCACCCTGTATATATATATATATATATATATATATATATATATATATATATATAATATATATAAAATCTTCCATTTTTCTACTATATATATATATATATATATATATATATATATATATATATATATATATATATATGTATATATATATATATTATATATATATATATATATATGTATATATATATATATATATATATATATATATATATATATACGGGGTGGATGTAAAGTAGGGAATAAATTCATTATCTCGCAAACTACAATTTTTTTTTAAATCGCTCGTACCAGTCGATTTTGTTTTTCGATCGCGCATATTTTGACATAAAATGTAGATATACAGGGTGTTCCAAATAAGAGTGACAGAAACAATATTTTTTTCTTAAATGGAATCCGCTGTATATTATTGCATACTCGGATTCTTCGGAATATTCTAAACATTTTTCATGTAGCAAGTGCTATACCTCAGCCCATGCGTTTTGGAGTTAATCTCATTCAAAATTTGAAAAGTGGAAAAGCGTTATGGAGGAAACAAAGAATAAAATTATTTTAAAAATATTTTATTTATCGAAAAAACTGTTTGGTGAACTTAAAACTAATTTTTCTTCAGTAAATGTTCGAAGTGTCTTCCGTTGGTCAACTGACAATAGCCTAACCGATCTACAAATTCTTGCTGAACATTTCTAACCATTTGGGGTGTAATTTGCCGAATTTCTTGCCGGGTGCGATGTTTTAAATCATCTAAATTTGCAGACTGGCTTAAGGTATCCCCATAAAAAAAGTAGGGTGGTGTTAAATCGGGTGACCTTGGCGGCCACTCAATAAAACCACCTCTTCCAATCCACCTGTTTGGAAAAGTATCGTCCAAATAAGTACGAACTCCCACAGCGAAATGTGGCGGAGCACCATCTTGTTGCAACCAGATATTATGATGCGCCAAATCGGGACGTTCTAACTCAGGAAAAAGGGTGGCCAGAGCTGGAACAAGTTCTTCTTCTAAAAAACTCAAGTATCTCTCGCCTGTTAAATTTACGTCAAAAAAGAAAGACCCTATAACAGTGTCATCCACAACGCCAGCCCACACATTGATTTTTTGATTAAATTGTGTGTGTCCTTCCCTCATCCAGTGTGGATTTGCACTGAACCAATATCGATAATTTTGGGTATTTACGTCACCATTTAAGGAAAAAGTGGCCTCATCGGAAAAAATTATATTTTTTAAAAAATTTCTGTTCTCGAAACACATATCCTGTAACCGCTCACAAAATTCAAGGCGCCTCTCAAAGTCTCCTTCCAAAAGTTCTTGGAGAACTTGCATTTTATATGGATGGTATTTATTTTTATGCAGTATTTTAAGAACTGTTGTTTTTCCAATATCCACGTCACTTGCTACCTGCCTAGACACCACATGCTGGTTATCTTGAACCGCCAGTAAGACTTCTAATTGTTGATTTTCATCAACTTTAGGACGACCACACCTAGGGACATCTCTCACATGACCGAATTGCCTAAACTTGTGCTCAATTTTGCTTATTGTTGATTGTGATATTGGCGGACGAATGGGGTATTTTTGATTAAATAACTCACAAACTTCTTGCTGTGTTCTAACTCTATTACCGTAGCCCATCATCATCAAAACCTCTATGCGCTCTTTCTCAGTGAGCCGCATTTTAATGTAATATAGTTATGAAAACAAGGAAATAGTATATTGTACAACGAGCATGCATGCATTTCCTACGAGTATGACGTTTGCAACACGAGCCGCAGGCGAGTGCTGCAAATCATACGAGTAGGAAATGGTCATTCCATGCGAGTTTTACACTATACTTTTTCTACGAATGTTACTGTTACATAAAATGGAATTAGTAATATTTTTCTTTTTAAGATGTCAAAAAATGTCAATTTGACATTCGACAAAAAAAATTATAAAGATTTTGTATGTAACGCCACCTTTGTAAAAATATACCCGTGCACAATGGGAATTTTGTAGTTGAATCACCATGGTGATTGAAGCACAATGAAAATGTGTAAAAAACAATGCACTATGTTCCGAAATTACTATTGAACATACAATAAACGTTTTTATTAACATTCGTAGAAAAGTCTTTTCAAAACTAATAAAACGTTAGGAAAATACACATAAAACTGACAATAATATTAACTATTGACATTAATTCTCTTGTTTCTCGCGTCATAAATCCAAAGCCTACTTGACTTTTTGTGAGCTTCACGCATGCTGAATACAAGTTTTCCTGGGCGGCCGATCTCGGTGTTGAGTGTCGGGTTAAAAAATTGAAGTGACGTGCACGAATCAGTGCAAGTCTTGATTTGTGGCGAAACATATATTCAAATTTGGAATGAGAATATCTCCAAAACGCTTGGGCATGAAAAATGTTTAGAATATTCCGAAGAATCCGAATATGCAATAACATACAGGGGATTCCATTTAAGAAAAAAATATTCTTTCTGTCACTCTTATTTGGAACAACCTGTATATCTACATTTTATGTCAGAATATGCGCGATCAAAAAACAAAATCGACGGCTCCGAGCGATTTTAAAAAAAAATTGTAGTTTGCGAGATAATGAATTTATTCCTTACTTACCAAAATTATAGGCCCCCACAAAGGTTTCTAACCAACTCTCAAGTATTTGGTAAACCAAAAAATGTCTTTAAACCCGATCCAAATAAACCATTACCTAGGGCAACACCAGAGCTGGGCAAGTACTCGAATACTTTTACTCGTATTTCGATTACGGGTAAAAAAGTACTCGTAATTTTTACTTATAAGTATTTTTAATATGAAGTACTTATTACTCGTACTCACAAGCAAATTTGAATCTACTCGTAGAATGTACTCGTAAAATACGAGTAGTATTTTACGAGTAGTCGCGGCCAGTCGACCGGCATTCCTTCGTGCGTCTTTAAAAAATATCCGTGTGATGTTTACATCAGATCATTGCCGATTGTAACATAACATAATAATTGTGCCGCTGAGGTTAATTCCAAGTTTTTCACCGAGCGGCGCTCTTTAACTTTGCCGCGGTCTATGATTTGGGGTTGAAATACTGAGAAAAACATTTATTTCTTGGGTGTTTCATTATTTTTGAGATTTTGTGGTATCAATGTGTTTCCCACACACATTCACATTATTTAGTATCCTATCTTTATTATAGATCTTTGTTAAATGTTAAATCGAGTCGTGAGTGTTAAGCCCTTCTGAAGAAAAAGGTTTGTTATTTTTTTATTTGTTTTCTGGCATTTTGGATAAGGATGTTTAGGTTTTTATTATGTTGGTTTCTAGGTCGTAGAGTCATAGTTACAAAGATGGAAAGTGGTGAAATTAATATGTCTGAGCATGATCCGTATTCCACCGATTCGGAAAGTGTCTTTAATTATGAAATCGACCACGATAGTAGTTCTGATGGTGAGAGAGATGTTGTTACTATTCCAGGAAAACGCAAACGTCAGTCTAAAGGTACTGATGACACTTTAAAGCCAGCGGATGCTAATGAAAAGCAGGGCTGCATCCAAAAAAGGATTTCCAAAAATGCTATTCTAGACTGAAAGTTTTTTGAGGTAATTATATAGGTATTAATTTTTTGCGACAAGCGAAGTACCCGCTCTCCGCACGCTTTTCCTTTGAGAAAGTAGCGCTTTTTTGGCCTATCCGGAAAATCGCCGGTAAAACCCTGGCTCTCATATTGTTCATATTGAAGGGATTCTTCCCGGTCTAGTCCGACAAATAAGTACTTTACGGACTAATACGTATTTCCCATACTAGGTCACAAAAGCACTACTTTCTAAAAAAAAGGCATCCGGAAAGCGGGTATATCTTTATTCCGGACGGATGGCGAAAAATTATCATTATTAATAACATAATAATTAATAGCATTAACTTTGTAACTTTAATTTATAAATATTTTATTTTGGGTCAAACAAATTATGGGTTTCAACAATATTGAAGCAATTTGTAAAACTT
Source organism: Philopedon plagiatum (assembly GCA_963971165.1). Taxonomy (NCBI): domain Eukaryota; kingdom Metazoa; phylum Arthropoda; class Insecta; order Coleoptera; family Curculionidae; genus Philopedon; species Philopedon plagiatum. The sequence goes on from OZ020195.1 coordinate 38,790,251, forward strand.
GCCAGCCAAAAATCAAAAAATATTAAAGGTTCTGTAATAACTACGACCAATTTTGTGAAACATTTGAAAGCAGCTCATCAGAACGCCTATGCAGAGTATCTTAAATACAAAAACGACAAAAAGGAAACTTGCTAAAATTGAAAATAAAGAATCTAAAAAACAAAATCGACTCCTGCTAAGCCTAAGCCGCAAACCACTTTGCAAAAATTTATGCCAGTTCAGGAAGGTCCAAAAACAATAACCAAGAAGGATTTCTAAAGCAGACTGATTAGATTCGTAATTAACGCAATGAGTCCTTTATCAATAGTAGAACATCCCAGTTTCAAACAGTTATTTGATGGATTTAATCTAGAAATCCTTAGCAGAAACACTTTGACTCGTCGTATCTCGGAATTTTATCAAGAAAGGCAAGCAAAATTGAAATCCGATTTATTAAATGTCCAATATGTTTGTACAACGGCCGATATTTGGTCAGGAAAAAAAGAAGCTTTATTGGAGTTACCTGCCACTGGATAAATGATGACTTCAGCCGACAATCAGCAACACTGGCCTGTCAGCGGTTTAAGGGCACTCATTCTTACGATAGTATTTTAGAAGATATACACATGAAATACGGATTAGACACAAACAAAATCGTCGCAACTGTTACCGATAACGGTTCAAATTTTGTTAAGTCATTTAAAGAATTTGGAGTGACACTGCCTGGCTCATCTAGTATGCAAGATGATTTTTCCGAAATTGAAGAAAATGTAAGCAGCGATGAAGATGAATTAGATGAACAAGATACTGAAGAAATAACATTTGTAATCATTGGGGATAAAGGTGAGGTTATTGATAAACAACATAGATTAGCCAACCATTTACGTTGTGCAAGTCATACAATTAATTTAATTTGCACCACTGATTGTAACAAAGTGATTAATAGCAACGCGGTTTTAAAATTAAGACACTCTCAAGCTATGGCCAAATGCAATACATTATGGAAGAAAGCAGCCTTTCCGAAATCTGCTGAGATTATTTTGGAAACTTTAGGGCATATACTTTCTTACCCGGGAGCCACACGTTGGAATTCTTATTATGATTCCAGTAGCCAAATTGTAACAGACAAAAACAAAATGATTGATTTATTTCAACGTTTGAATTTAAAAAACTGCTTCTATGAAAACGAACTTTTATATTTGTAAGAATACTGTCAAGTAATGGAACCCTTGGCTGCTACCCTAGATGAATTGCAAGGCGAAGAAAATAATTTGTATGGTCGTCTGATCCCATGTTTAAATTATTATTAAAAAATATACTTGACAAATTATCGAAAATTTTTTTTTAATTTGCATCACCTTTACTTAAAGCGTGCCTCGACGGGTTGCAAACTAGATTTAAGCTTTTCTTTACATTAGATCCACAAGTACAATGCGCTGTAATAGCTTCTGTTATACATCCGCAATTTAAGTTACGCTGGTATAACATTATTAGTAAAGCATACCCACCTGACTTACTTCCTCCAAACTTAACATCGATAGAAAAATGGTCTAAAATGAAGCTAATAATTTTATCGACGCTATAGATTTAGATGAAACAACTGATGCAAAGGTTGCTTGTGACGCTTTAAGCGCATTTTTTGATTTCGACGAATCTGAAACATCTGAAAGCGTTCCCGGAACAAGCTTCTCTCAGAAAGAAAATACTTTTTCAAAGACAAATTTAATAAAAAACAAAGCAGAATTGGAATATTTTAGATACATGAGTGATACACGAACTAATTTAAAAATGCTTGATGATTATCCGACTATAAAAAAATGTTTATGAAATACAATACGCCTCTGACTTCGTCGGCGCCCGTAGAGAGACTATTTTGTTTTGCTACAATTACACTACCCCACGAAAAAAAAGTCTTGTCCACTAGTCCACTGGACTAGATCCCCATGTCTATATGTTTTCGAGGTCGCTGAATCCGAATCCGACATCCGTTTCACACCATCAGGTCATTGGACACCATAAACCACCCCCTTAATTTCTAGGGTTGCTCAGCATTTTACTCGGGTGTCCTCTGCTCTTCTTCTTTGTTTATTCCAAAGTGAGAGGTGGGGAGGGTAGAGGGTTAACATCCGATCCGGAACGCACCCCTGAGGCGGTGAAACCAGTTTTTTCTGTTTTCGAAGGATTTTTGTCAGAATCATGACGGAGGAGGCATTTGTATATACATATACATATACAAATATGAATTTATATATACATTATATATACACATATATACAGCGTGTTGGAAAAAGGCCGGTACTCCCAAAAATTTCCAAGGGGGGATGTTTATTTAAGGACGTCTCACTCGTATAGCATAGGAAATTTTCCGGGGAATCGAATAACGTTGTCAGATTTGGTCCCGATAAGGGCCTGGGCCCTGTGAGGCCTAAGTTTGAGTTTTCATATGGGGATCCCCGTTTTTTTGCAGATTCAGATTCAGTGGAAAATTTTGCTTTCAGATACGTGGATCTCAAATTTTTATGGGCCATATCGGGCCCAATACTAGCCTTCGCCTTTAGACAGCCTGTGACATCAATATGGGACAGTCAGATGGAAGGAATTTGAGAATGCAGGTGAGCAGTGCGTGGCAATTTAAACACGCGATCATGCTTATCTATAGCGATTGGCTGTTTGTGGCTACAATCAGCAATAAGTATCGTTACAACTCCCTAAAATCCTTCGCTTCGATTGGGCCCAGGGGCCGTATAGGGCCCAAAATATGACACCGCCATTCGATTCCCTGGAAAATTTCTTGTGGGATACGCATGAGACATCCTCAAATAAACATCTCCTCTAGGAAATTTTTAGGGGTACCAACCTTTTTCCAATACCCTGTATGTATATATACAGGTGTTGGAAAAAGGCCGGTATTATTAAAAATTACCCAGAGGAGATATTTAATTAAGAATGTCTCACTCGTATCGCACAAGAAATTTTCCAGGGAATCGAATGGCGTTGTCATATTTTGGGTCCGATAAGGGCCCTGGGCCCAATCGAAGCGAAAGGTTTTAGGGAACTGTAACCATACTTATTGCTGATTGTAGCCACAAACATCCAATCGCTATAGATAAGCATGATCGCGTGTTTAAATTGCCACACACTGCTCACCTCCATTCTCAAATTCCTTCCATCTGATGGTCCCATGAGGAAGTCACAGGCCTACCAAAATGGCTCTCTAAAGGCAAAGGCTAGTATTGGGCCCGATATGGCCCATCAAAATTTGAGATCTAGTCCAGTGGACATGACTTTTTTTTCGTGGTGTTGTGTTATTAATAGCCCGAGGAGGCTCGCTCTATCCGATACCAATTTCGAAAAGCTAGTAGCTGTTTAATTTTTTACCGTTAAGCGTTTTAACATGTTATATTTCCGTTATAAACAAAGTTTTTAAACTGTATTTGTTTAGAATAGTCCTGATTTTTGTTTTTGTTTGTTCCTATGTTCATTCGGTCATTGTTCCTAAATATTTTGTTCCTGTGTACTTACCTATGTCTAAAAAATGTATTATTTAGTACTTAGGTAAATAAAGAATATTTTCATTTAACATTTAAAGTGGCATTTCTTTGTTTTTATTGCTTATTTCATTATTATGTTAATTTTGTGAAAGTACTCGTACTTTCACGAGTACTATCCGTATCCGTAAACAATCTCTACAAAATTACTTACGAGTAAAATACTTACAAATACATTTTACGAGTACTCGTACTCGTAAAATCTACGAGTATTTTTTTCAGTACTCGTGCCCAGCTCTGGGCTACACCAATGACAGTGTCAACCAGACAAACGTTTAGGGTTAATAATAACGATAATACTAACTATAATAATTATAACAGAAACAATCATTTTGCAAATCAATCTTATCAACCACCTAGGTATACATTTGAAGAACTATATAACACAGATGCAAATCCATATTCTACAGAAACAGAATATAACCCATATCACGAATATCAAAATGAATGTACTAACAGTGACCTACCGAACGATTCTCAATATTGCGAATACACGACAAATAGTTATAGGCCAAGCAATAGAGCGATTTGTCGTGACATTAATCTTATTAGAAAACCGCCTGTGCCATCATCTGAAAGACGATCCGTAGATGATTCCTGTTATAAATCCAACTCTGAAATTTTTTCCTTTAATTTGTTATAAACATTTTTAAGCAAAAAAACGCGATTTCTTTAGTTTTTTGCTTATAAAATTTAAAGTAATAAAGCAATCTTAATAGTGTGAATAGGCGATTTGTAGAGAATCAAAATACGAACAAAATGAGAGGTCGAACGTTCCTATAGGATAAGTAGCAACGGAGAAAATCCGGAAAAACCGGAAAATTATGAGTTTTTTTTAAATTCATAATCGGCCATTTTTAAACGTAGAGGGCTCAAGCTTTTGGAAAAAGTAGTAATTTATAGCTACTGTACGTGTGCAAAATCCCGACGCTGTCCGACGATTAGTTTTGCCACAATCGTCATTTTACATTTTCAACACACTATTTTGCAACAGGTCTGGATGCTCTATGGATCATCCGATTTTAATTATTGAAACGGATTTGAGAAGTACAAGTTTAATTGAACAATACGTATATTTTAATTTTTCCATAAAATGCTACGAAACCGGTTGAACATGCACGTAAAGATGCGTGAAAATGGCCGAGCGCGCGAAATCGGTCGAGTAGCGGGAGAGAAGCGGAGCGAAGGGGAGCCAATATTCGCGCGCTCGGCCATTTTCACGCATTTTTACGTTCATTTTCAACCCGTTTCGTACCATTTTGTGGAAAAATGAAAATATACATATTGTTCAATTAAACTTGTACTTTTCAAATCCGTTTCAATAATTAAAATTGGACGATCCATAGAGCATCCAGACCTGTTGCAAAATAGTGTGTTGAAAAATTAAAATGACGATTGTGGCAAAACTAATCGTCGGACAGGGTTGGGGTTTTGTAAACATAAAGTAGCTATAAGTTACTACTTTTTCCCAAAGTTTGAGCCCTTTACGTTTAAAAATGGTCGATTTATGAATTTTAAAAAAAAACTCTTAATTTTCAGGTTTTTCCGGATTTTCTCCGTTGCTACTTATCCTATCGGGACGTTCGACTTCTCATTTTATTTGTATTGTTATTCTCTACAAATCGTTCATTAACACCATTAAGATTGATTCATTACTTTCCATTTTATAAGGAAAAACCTAAAAAAATCACGTTTTTTTGCTTAAAAATTTCAGATTTATAACAGGAATCATCTACGGATCGTCTTTCAGATGATGGCACAGGCGGTTTTCTAATAAGATTAATGTCAAAAAATCGCTAATATTTTGCTCTGTTGCTTGGCCTATTATTATAATGAACAAGACGACTCACAGTTGCAAACTGACGAAGATGAGTCACCCTTAAATTTTCAAGTAGACCCGCAGAAGAACACGGATATTTGACTAATCAAATAATATCCCTTAATACGACCAATACTAGTGAACTGTCTTATACAGGGTGTCTAAAATAGGTGATACCACTATTGCTATCTCCGAAACCGTAAAAGATACCAGGTCAGTTAAATTAGAGAAAATGTGCCATTTTTAGTCCTTATTCATATTCCGCGTACGGAGTTGCCAAATTCTTTATAGTTTCTTATCTACAGGGGATTTTTTAAAAATAGTCAAAAATTTAATTCTTAAATAGCTCGAAAATTATTATAGTTAGAAAAAAATCGTTTTAACAAAAATGACACGATTTTTTACCCTCTCTAAGGTAACGTTATTGTTTTGTTTGTACCATTTGTTTTTATTGAGTTACTGATACTAACTTGTGTTTTTCAAATACGGACCTGGACTTTTTGCTCCATTTTTTGTAAGAATACTTTATACCCTTTACAACTGTGTATAACTTGAAAATATTTTCCGACGTTTTGATTAAGAACAGCAACATCATCAGGATTTTCTAACAATATGGACCTGGGATCTTCCATGTTAAGGCACAATTTATAACCTATCGCTATGGTTTGTGGCTTTTGTGGTTGTGAAATGGCGCATTTACTTGAAAAATGCCAGGTCCGTAGGTACTGGTAGAATATCCTTATGATGCTATTCTTCACCAAAACGTCGAAAAATATTTTCAAGCTATACACAGATATAAAGGGTATGAAGTATTATTTCATAAAATGAAACAAAAAGTCCAGGTCCGTATTTGAAAAAATCAAGTTAGTATCAGTAACTCAATAAAAACAAATGGTATAAACAAAACAATAACGTTACTTTAGAGAAGGTAAAAAATCGTGTGATTACTGTTGAAACAATTTTTTTCTAACTATAATAGTTTTCGAGATATTTAAGAATTAATTTTTTGACAATTTTTAAAAAATCCCCTGTAGGTAAGAAACTATAGAGAATTTGGCAACTTCGTAAACGAAACATGAATAGGGACTAAAAATTGCACATTTTCTCTAATTTATCCGACCTCGTATCTTTTACCGTTTCGGAAATAGCAATAGTGGTATCACCTATTTTAGACACCCTGTATAGTATTCCCTGAATATAATTTAAAATTTTTTAATTGATTCAGGTTCGACAAAATCATTTATAAATCCAAATTTAGCTTTTAAATATTTCCCAAATTGTATAAAAAATGATCCAAATCAACTGTTTTCCAACAATCATCACATCAATATAGTGCAATGATCCCCGTATTTAAAATATTTAATTTACAAGAAAAAACAAATCTTAAATTATTCTTATTCAAATTTCATTATGTAATTGATGGACTAATTGGTCTTGATAATTTAAAAATATTGCAAGCAAATCTAAATTTTGACAAAGGATTTTTAATCACTCCGTATGCTAAAATAAAATTATCTTTTCATAAAACACAAACTGAATTGAATTGCATTACTATTTCCCCTAGATGCCAACAAATTATAAAAGTTAAAACTTCTATAAAAAATGGCGAAATAATCATTCCCCATCAAAAATTTCAAAATGCGAAATTCCTGAATGTTTAAATAGCACGAAATGGAAAGGCTTTAACACCTATTTTAAATAATGCTTGCGAGCCTATAGCGTTAGATTTTTCTGAACCCCTAGAAGTAGAAAAATTTTGCAAAAAAGATCTAGAGAACATTGACCTTAACAATTTTGACGATATCCCTAAAAATAAATTGAACCTTTCACAGATACGTACAGACCACTTAAATGTCGACGAGAAAAATGCTATTTTAAAATTATGTCACAAATTTTCAGATATATTTTACCAGGAAGGAACACCCCTGACTTTTACACACAAAATAAAACACTATATTAGAACTACCGACGAAATCCCTGTTTATACGAAAACCTACCGTTATCCTTTTATTCATAAAAAAGAAGTTGCGAGCCAAATTAACAAAATGCTCAATCAAAATATTATTCGACCTAGTAATTCGCCCTGGTCATCCCCAATTTGGGTAGAACCCAAAAAATTAGACGCTTCTGGCAAGCAGAAGTGGAGAGTAGTTATAGATTTTCGTAAGATAAATGAAAAAAGTTTAGACGATAAATACCCGTTACCGAATATTACGGACCTTCTCGATAAATTAGGTAAGCCTCAATACTTCACAACACTTGATTTAACAATGTAATGAATGAAGTCTACTTGTCAGGGGTACATATAAATAAGTAAAATTGAGAATAAGTTCTCTAAACCACCTGAAAATTCCTTATACAATAAGGATTTGAACAAATCATGGTAAAACAGCTATTCTCCGGGCTATATGCCCCTCCGAGCGCTGGATTACATACCAAAATTTGCCGTATTTTGACTAACACTGTTAGACAACAAAATACTTAGTTTGACTGCTAGAAACTACCAGGAAGAAGGAAGCTTTTTCTTTAGTTAGGATGTCGTTACCTGCATACCGGTTTCGAACTCTTTAGTTCTCGTCAGTACAGGATAAACGAACATACCTACCTTCCGAAACAGCATATCCTTAAAGCTAACCATGTCGTACTGCAGAAGCAGTGTAACACAGGCAGCGCCATCCATTAGCAGTTTCAAGCAGTCGGAGTAGAATTTACCGTGAGGTAAAATATTTCAACAATGTAATGAATGAAGTCTACTTGTCAGGGGTACATATAAATACGTAAAATTGAGAAGACGAGAACTAAAGAGTTCGAAACCGGTATGCAGGTAACGACATCCTAACTAAAGAAAAAGCTTCCTTCTTCCTGGTAGTTTCTTGCAGTCAAACTAAGTATTTTGTTGTCTAACAGTGTTAGTCAAAATACGGCAAATTTTGGTATGTAATTCAGCGCTCGGAGGGGCATATAGCCCGGAGAATAGCTGTTTTACAATGATTTGTTCAAATCCATATTGTATAAGGAATTTTCAGGTGGTTTAGAGAACTTATTCTCAATTTTACGTATTTATAAATACCCCTGACAAGTAGACTTCATTCATTACATTGTTGAAATATTTTACCTCACTGTAAATTCTACTCCGACTCGACTGCTTGAAACTGCTAATGGATGGCGCTGCCTGTGTTATACTGCTTATGCAGTACGACATGGTTAGCTTTAAGGATATGCTGTTTCGGAAGGTAGGTATGTTCGTTTATCCTGTACTGACGAGAACTAAAGAGTTCGAAACCGGTATGCAGGTAACGACATCCTAACTAAAGAAAAACCTTCCTTCTTCCTGGTAGTTTCTTGCACTCAAACTAAGTATTTTGTTGTCTAACAGTGTTAGTCAAAATACGGCAAATTTTGGTATGTAATCCAGCGCTCGGAGGGGCATATAGCCCGGAGAATAGCTGTTTTACCATGATTTGTTCAAATCCTTATTGTATAAGGAATTTTCAGGTGGTTTAGAGAACTTATTCTCAATTTTACGTGCACTTGATTTAGCTAGCGGATTTCATACAATTGAGATGAACAAAGATGATATTCCTAAAACTGTTTTCAGTACCGAGGACATTATGAATTTTTGCGTATGCCATTTGGGCTTAAAAACGCCCCCGCGACATTCCAACGTGTCATGGACAACATACTACATGGAATTAATAACGAAATGTGCGCTGTATATCTCGATGATATAATTATCTTTTTTAGTTCTCTTCAAGAACATATTGTTAAGTTAACCGAGGTTTTCAAACGACTAAGAGAATCAAATTTCAAAATTCAATTAGATAAATCGGAATTTTTAAGAAAAGAAGTAGCATACTTAGGTCATATCGTAACACCCGAAGGAGTGAAACCTAATCCGGATAAAATCGCCGCCGTTAAAAATTTTCCATTACCTACCACAACCAAACAAATTAAAGGATTTTTAGGTCTTCTCAGTTACTACCGACGATTTATTAATAACTTCGCAAAAATCACCAAGCCATTAATGCAATGTCTAAAAAAAGGTGCGAAAATAGTACATAACGAAGAATTTACTAGTTGTTTTGAAAAATGTAAAAATTTATTAATGAATGAACCAATATTACAATACCCAGATTTTAGCAAACCATTTAATTTGACATGTGATGCAAGTAACGTTTCCTTGGGATGCGTTATTAGTCAAGGACCAATAGGTAAAGATGTACCGATTGCTTACGCGTCACGTACTTTAAACGATTCGGAACCATAGACAAAATATATTTAGACCATCACAACGTATTCGCGATACCAGCTGAATCCGTCCAATGTATGGGTGAAAAAGTGCGTTTGTGCGCATTAGGCGGCAGTCAGGTTTTTAAACTAGACATGTGTAACACTGTGTTGAATGGCGCTTTTGTGCTGACACACTTCGGTGTGTCAGTGTCACACGTGTCGAAACAGCAGCTTACATGATACAGTGACGCTTTGACACTCAAGATGGGAGACAGTTACAAGAGGACGTACCGTGCCTGTGCGGTATCACGGAAAGTGTCAACCACAGTGTCAACTGTCAATGGCTGCGGATACATCGAATAGCGCCAGCGCACGCTCGCACACCCTTATAAATTATTAGACGTTTCTCAATACTTGTTGATACACGGGTCATTAAATCTTCAACAGTTTAGTAGACAGTGTTGCCGCAGACCTATATTTATTCGAGCGAGCCGTCCCATCAAAAACGAGCAAGATTTTAATTAAAAGAAAGAGATTTTTTTGGGTTCAAATATTTCAATAAATATCTTGTTAATAAGAAGTCAAGATATTTGAAAAAAATCACAAGAGAAAAGAAAATAATTATTCCCTTTGACTCGTTTCGCTTGCTCAAAGGGACATAACGATATGGAAGGAAAACCATATAAAACATCATTCGAATTGGTGCCATCTATACAGATTAGCTAAATTCCACTATATTTCCGGAACAGTTCTACAGTTTTTGCTAATAACTTTTTATTCAATTTTAAACAAAATCGACCAAAGAATTTCAAAATTCAACTTTGATATTATTTATTTAAAATACAACAAAATAAAATAAATAAAACAAATAAAAATCACAAAAACTAACACTAGCAAGAATTGCTAAACTCGACAGGCATTAAAACGAGCTAGATTTGACAATAAGGAGCGAGGAGAGAGTGAATCAGAAAAAAAGAGGGAAATCTCGCTCAATCGGGCGAGCTGTGGCAACGCTGATACCGTGATACTAGATACAGCGCCAATCCGCCCATGACTCTCGGTGTCTCGTCGGTGTCGGTGCTAAAAATTATTTTACTGTATCATGACACAATTGTGCTGACACGTATTGACACTTCAAACAGTGTCAGTGTTGTTGTTTCAACACAGGAATATTTAGAGTGTTACCCATGACTATTTTAAACGACGGTTCTCTCGACGCATGCGCACTCGGGACGTCTCGCAAAAGTGGGTGTTGAACTCAATGACGCAACTCGGCGATCAGAACCGGGCCGAAAACATCTCAGTCATTTTTATGTCATGGTATTTTTGGTTGGGGTGGCGCATATAGCGAACCTCTGAAGCTTGTTATTTCGATACAAAAATATTCTTTACAAGGTGTTAAAGACATTTCATATGTTTCTCCAATTATGTATCAAACTTTTAAATATAAGGAATTATTTTGTAGTCTATTTCTTACAATTAATGCATAAATACAAATAGTTTAATTCCAAATTTAAATTATATCAATATGTGAAAGAATAGTAGGTAAAAAATATAATTTATCTTAAATGCACTCCGGTGTTGAAGTGAATACACACACGGAGAAGTAGAAATATTTATCAGTGACGTATAATTGAGTGTGGTCAAGGTGTCAGAAAGGCACTGATGGGGTGTGTGTGTATTAGGGACATTGTATAAGGGGTAAGGTGGTATAAGAAGGGCATATATAGTGTCAATGCCTCCTTCCCCTATATTGCATAAGGGTGAGTGAGTGTCCAAAAGGCATATTTGCGCTTTCGCCAAAGGGGCACTAAAAATACTAGTGGATTAGGGTAGCGGGTAGTATTTTAAAAGGGATGGCGAAAGAAAACAGCGCTTTCGCCAAAGGATCGCTAAGATATCAGTGGATTAGAAGGGGGAGTGTCCAAAAGGCATATTTGCGCTTTCGCCAAAGGGGCACTAAAAATACTAGTGGATTAGGGTAGAGGGGAGTATTTTAAAAGGGATGGCGAAAGAAAAAAGCGCTTTCGCCAAGATATCAGTGGATTAGATTGACATGGGGCGTAGTAGCGCTTTCAGCAAAGTATCAAGTGCACACACTGTAAATAGGTGTAAAAATATTTACATCTTACCATAGAACTTGGTTTGTTCAATAAATATACAGGATGGAATGCCAATCCAATAAAATATACACATAGTTTTGGTAATTTTTTTATTTACTATTTTACTTCTTATAACAGTTGCATATTTTATTTCAACTTTCAATTTTGTAAATTTAACGTTTAAAAAATTATTAAGAGGGGGGACATTAAAGAGACGCACTGTATATGTATAAAGTGAGCTATTTTTGAGGACTATAAATAATATATCGCCATTATCGACAGTTTTGCAGCTGAGTCCAGACCGGCCTCCAGTCGGTGTGGCCTCCTTGGGACTCTTCGGAGGCAAATACAATACAAATGAGTTCAAGACGTTTAATTTTAAGTAAATATTCTGTTGAACCAACATAAATATATTCCTATGATTTACAAACAAAACGATATACAAAACAGAAACCCCAAAACTAAAAGAATACTCTGTTAGTCTTAAACAATAAAAATTAAATGTGATTGTGAAAAAAAATCATAGTTAATAACTAAGAAGCTTTCTCATTATGTCACTTTGTTCGACTATAAAATCTATTACATCTTGGGCTTGACTTTATTTGAAAAACACGGTTTTGACGCACAACGAATTGTCAAATGTGGAACAATGTTCTACCTTCTAATTACAGTTTCGACTTAAGTATAAATTTATATCCTAATATCTGAATATAAAATATCGTTTTTTTTTTCAAAAATCCTTTTAACAAATATTTAGGTTTTTCAGTGTCGCGGGTAATTTAAGGCCAGTGCGGGTATTTTGGACACTCGAAGTGGGGAAAGTTGGATGGGCATGGGCAGCACTGAAAGCGATTGCGTCACACCCAACGGATTTGATATTTCGTGGACATAGGGCAAAATAGCGACTATCGAATTTTAATTTGTTTTGTCTCTAGATTATTCGCAAAATATCTGGAGTTTAGTAGTTTACTAGTTTTTTTCAAATGTATCACCGTAAAGTACTTCCTTTTTAAACGAAAACTTGACTCTGGGAGCAATAAAAAAGATGCGAAAATGAGTCCAACTTTAAAAAATTCATATGTTCTAAGTACGCTTTGTAATTTAATTACGGATGCCACTACGGGTGAAAAGAAAGTAATAAAAGAACAAAAAAAAAAGAAAATACAAAATGATCTTGCGATACTAATTAAAATAGACGTTGTAAACAGAATGAGGGTACTACAAACGACGGCAATACTGCTAGAACTTTTTTTCGACATTACGAAAAATCAGCAGCAATCACTGGATTGAACAAATCTCCAATTAACAAATTTGCTGTAATTTTTTAAGCCATTTCTTCGGATCGAAACTTAAATGTTGATACTTTTCGAGAATATTTGACAGATACTGTAAAGCTGTACGTGTCATTATATAGTTGGTACTGTATGCCATCAAGTGTTCACATGTTATTAAAACATTTCCTATATTCCAATTGGACATTTATCTGAAGAGGCATCGGAAGCTAGAAATAAAGAGTTTCGTAAATTCCGAAAACATTACGCGCGAAAGCGAGGACGGACCGAGAATATTGAGGACATAATGCACAACTTGTTAATTTCTTTAAATCTCCTCACTTCCTTTATTAGACCGAAATAAACTGCGAAAAAAAATTATCTGTTCTCAGAAACTGAAACACTTTTTAAAAGTAACTAACGTTGAAGAAGACAATTCTGATAGATTAGTCTCCAGCTCAGATGGTGAAAATTAGGTTAATTAAAGTATGTTTTTTATAATTAATTAATATTTAAGTCTATTTAACTTAGTTAGGTACTTTAAACCGAAAACAGTATTTTTTTATTTATTTTGTCGAAAAATAATTATATTTTTTGAGCGACCGATACCTAGTAAGGTACTACACGTAGGTCTAAATTTAGTACAGTAATAACAAACTCCAATGCTTTTATGTTTTTATACGCCACAATTTTTGCAAAACAGCGAAGTAAAGTACCAAAATCCACGAATTTTGGATTTCGTGACACTGTGCGTCGGTTTAGTAATTCTTCGCTGACGAGGAATCACGAATCGAGGATTTAGTTTTGTACGGCCCAGTATTGCCAACTCGTGGGGAATTTCTCGTTTTCTGGGATTTCTTTAACGAAACTGGGAAAATTTCCTGTTTTTTTTTAACAAAAGTGGGAAATTTTGTATTAACAGTTATTGTAACAATTTCTGAGCTTTTGGTTTGTATGTAATGTCACGACTTTTAAGCAATTATTTAAAGGGGATAGCGCATACTCAATAAAGGAATGAAAATAAAATTTTAAAATATTTAACCGGGATTAAATTTATAAAATAATCGGAGGAGTTTTAAAGAAATAAATTTTGCGATACGACGGGAAATATTTAAAATAAATTAATCGTTTGCAAGTTAAGGGAAATTTTTAATAAACAAAATTTTTAGAGAAGCGTTCACACAAAGAAAACGTTGAAGATTATCAAGAAAAAAAAAATTGATTTAAAATTAATTTAAAAACCTAAGTGGCCAAATAGTTGCTCGTATGAAGTATTTTAAACAAATTAATAAATAATTAATCAAATTAACTTACATGAATGCAGGAACCAACACTTTGATTTAATTTCAACGTATAAGGACTGGAGAAACTGTTCGAAGATGGTAAAAATAGTATTGAAGTCGTGGGGCCCTTATACTTTACAAAATCTCGTAATAGAGAGCGACATGTAAATTTGTTAGTAATCAGTGATGACCATGGGAATAGTCATTACTGCTTAATAAGAAGTTTATTTCGCCTGATCTCAAGACAATTATCTTCACATTGCGGCACAAAGTATTTATGTGATGGGTGTTTATCGTATTTTCATTCAGAACAAAAATTAAAAAAACACCAAGAACATGATTGCGGGCACGCTTTAGCCAAAGTCCCAACAACAGATTTAAAAAAAAATAAATATGGCGAAGAGATTCCTGAGAATATTTTGAAATTTACAAACTTTGAAAAGAAATTAAAGGTGCCTTTCGTTGTTTATGCCGATTTCGAAACTATCCTTGAACCTATCGATACAGAGGAAAATGTACAGGATCCCGATACGTCATACACTGTGAGAACGCACAAACATGTCCCGTACTCGTTCGGTTACTACATCAAATGTGACTTTGATGATGCTCATTCGATTTATCAAAGTTATAGGGGTCCGGATGCTCACAAAGAATTCATAAAACGCTTGGAGATTGATTGTAAATCAATCTATAATCGCTTTATGAAGGAAGTAGTACCCATGATTCCTATTTCTGCGGAACAAGAGATTGAGCATCAAAATGCTGCGGTGTGTCATATATGCGAAAAGCCATTTGATGTAGCATTAAACGATCGCGTGCATGATCACGATCACACCAATGGCCAATATCGGGCGGCCTCGCACTCTGTATGTAACCTAAATTACAAAATCCCTCAATTTATACCCATCTTTTTCCATAATATGTCCAACTTTGATTCCCACCTGTTTGTCAAGGAATTGGCTTCCAACGAAGAAAAGCTGGATGTTATCCCCCAAAACAAGGAAAAGTACATCTCCTTTACTAAACATGTTTTGGTGGATAACATCGAAAACAGGGATGGTAGGCAACGACAGGTATTTTTAAAATTACGCTTCCTCGACAGTTTTCGTTTCATGGCCAGCGGTCTAGAAAAACTTAGCCAAAATTTAAAACCAGAACAATGTCGAGAAGTTAGAAAATATTTCGCGGAAGAAAATAAGTTTCAGCTTATTCGACAGAAGGGTGTCTTCCCATATAATTACGTAGACAGTTTCGCAAAATTGAACGATACTAAGCTACCATCACATAAAGACTTTTACAACCAGCTAAAGAAAGAAGACATTAGTAAAGAGGATTACAAGCGTGCTTGGGCTGTGTGGAATTTATTTGAATGTAAAACTTTAGGCGAATATTCAGATATTTATTTAAAATCCGACGTTTTATTATTAACAGATGTGTTTGAAAGTTTTAGAGACGTGTGCCTAGAGACTTACCACGTCGACCGCAGTATTTTAGCACACCAGAACTTTCGCTAGATTCGGCCCTTAAGGCCACAGACGTAAAGCTGGAGTTACTAACAGACCTAGACGTGGTACACTTCTTTAAACACAGTGTTCGCGGCGGGGTCAGTCAGTGTAGCGTTAGAAAAGCTTTTGCGAACAATAAATTTCTACCTCATTATGACGCTTCCAAACCTACTTCCTACATCATGTATTTGGACGCCACCAACCTATATGGTGCAGCCATGTCCCAATATTTACCAACGGGGAATTTTAAGTGGTTGAATGAGACCGAAATTCAAAGTTTAGATTACATGAATGTCGCGAATGATTCTAAAACTGGCTACGTATTAGAGGTAGATTTAGAATATCCCGAACAGCTGCATTATTTACACAACGAACTACCCTTCTGTCCACAATCCATAGCTCCACCGGAATCAAAATTTCAACACATTACAAAATTAATTCCAAATTTGAAAAAGAAAGAGAAATATATAATTCATTACCAAAATTTGCGTCAGGCTTTAGATTATGGGCTTAAGCTCACCAAAATTCATCGCGTTATATCTTTTGATCAATCACCATGGCTAAAGAAATATATTGACCTAAACACAGCTATGCGCAATAAGGCGAAAAATAAGTTCGAAAAAGATTTCTTTAAACTTATGAACAACGCGGTGTTCGGTAAAACGATGGAAAATGTGGAGAAACGGGTAGATGTTAAACTTGTTTCTCATTGGGAAAATATTGGTAGAAGGCTGGGAGCCGAAGCGTTAATCTCGAAACCTCATTTTAAAGACCGTACTATTTTCAGCGAGAACCTAGTAGCTATCCAGATGAAAAAACAAAAAGTCACATATAATAAACCGATTTACGTGGGTTTTAGCATCTTGGAAATCGCCAAGACTATTATGTATGACTTTTTGTATGGGTATATTAAGCCAAAATACGGCAACAACGCGGTATTACTCTACACTGACACCGATTCCCTTGTTTTAAAAATTACAACTGAAAATTTCTATAATGACATGCGAGAAAATTTAGATAGATTCGATACGTCCAATTACTCACAAGATAACCCACATGATGTTCCTGTAAACCAGTCAATTTTGGGTAAAATGAAAGATGAGTATGCAGGAAAAATCATTTGGGATTTCTACGGTACCGGGGCGAAAGCATATTGTGTAAATGTGGAGGGAAAGTTAACGAAAAAAGCTAAGGGAGTTTCTGACTACGTCACCCAGAAATAACTGACTCTTGACGATTATAGAGAGGCGGTTGACGTAGAAGGAACTCACATTCATCGACAGATGAACACCTTCCGTTCACATTTACACGATATGTATGTCGAACTTAAAAATAAGGTAGCGCTATCACACGCGGACGATAAGCGTTACCTTATTCCCGGTGACTTAGAGAACACGCTTGCTTGGGGTCATCGAGATATTGAAAAGTATAAGGAATCATCGGAAATTCCATGAGCTAAGACTGATCACCGACAGCTAACTTTACTTTAATCACCTTTGATAGCTAAATGGGTGACCTTAGAGGCTGTGATATTAGGCTAGTAATTTATTTTAGATATTTAATTATTGTATTTATTTTACCCTAATCTACCCTATTTACTGTATTTACCTATTTACTTTATATGTATATTTGACCCAAGTTTACCCTATTTTTTATAGTGTTTGTTTATTGTACTCTATTTCCTATTTACAGACCACTGTTCGGACACTTCAATCACCTTTGATAGCTAAATGTGTGACTTTAGAGGCTGTGATATTAGGCTAGTAATTTATTTTAGTTACTTATTGTATTTATTTTACCCTAATCTATCCTATTTAATGTATGTATTTACCTATTTACTGTATATGTATATTTTACCCAAGTTTACCCTATTGTTATATTGTTTGTTTATTGTACTCTATTTACGATTTACAGACCACTGTGCGGTCACTTTTTTACTTTTTTAATTTTTTACACAGTAATAAATGCTGGTTTTTGTGTGTGTTTATATTGGCGTTTTATTTCCGTAGTTAAGGCAAAGAAAAAAACAAATTGACGTTAGACTATTTATTTAGTAACAGTATAATATTCAAGATTAAGCTTATACAATTCATAAACATGTTTTGCAAATAGGTGGATTAGCTTCTCGGTCCATCTAAATAGATACTTGTCTGTTGTGGCATCTTCAAACTTTAGACTTCTCTTATCGCCATTGCGATGAAACACTAGCGTGTACTGTCCAATTATCATAAATATATCTACCCAATGGGTATTGAAACAATCAAAAGTGCTTAAAAACTCTTCAAATTCATCACTAGAGAAAGAAATTTTGCCATAACCAATAGTATCCAAAATTACTTGTTTACGTTCCTCTTCGGACGTAGTAAAAATTACAGTTAGAAAGTCATCAATCTCGTAAACTCGGCTTGGCTTAGCCTTAAGAACTGGAACATCAGGACATCGAGAAGGAGATTCAAACACCTTATCCCAGCTGGAGGAGGAAGCCATTGGTAAGTTTAAATGGTGAGTTTCAATAATATTCTAACCAAAGATTTCTTTTCGTGGTAAAACTTAACAAGTCAACCGTCTTTGCCATGCGCTCGAGACTAAATGCCCAAATGTCTCAAGGTGTTCTAATAATATAGGATAAAATTAAACATGTAATACAGTTCAACTTCTTTATTTAGGTAAAAAATCATAAATATATTCATACAAGATTTTTGAATTCATAGCACTACAAGTACAATATTCTAAACCATGATAAGAACAAGTGGTTTTACGTAGAGATAATTTCGGTACATTAACACCGTCGCTAGTAAATTCTAAATTAACAATATCGGGTATATGCTTAAGATATTTCATCGTGGAAAAAGTTTCCAGTAAAAAGACCTTCTTGACATGTCCCTTCACATAGATGACATCAACATCCCGTAGATCGTTGTAGATAATACGGTGAAGGTCATTGTAATCGGTTTCACCAGAATTGTAGTATAAACCATGTCGGTTCCCATATAGAAACATTGCTTGCTTTTGGCAATCATAGGACAGTTCATAAAACGGTGTAGTGGGTTTAAAAAGATAATTTTTGAGTTGCTTCCCATCGTAAATAGCCAATTCTTTAGCTTGAAATTCTGGAACGCTGAATCCTTGAACGTCAACCACAACAAACTTCATCGTGCTGAGAGGGTTGAATAGTAAATGACTACAACAGATCACGTACTTGACCTGTTAAAGCCTGATACTCAAGCACTCGGTCATGAATAATTAGACAAAAGGCACGTGACTCAGCCGAGAAGTTTTCGGAACTTTGAAACTACAACTTAACGTCAATAGTGTTACTCTTGAGGGCTTCATTTTGTTTGGAACAGTCAATAACAAAGAGGGCTCGGCCAGCGAAAGCGAGAAAATCCAAGAGCGGTTCCGACCGCTGCTTTCCCAAATAGGTTTTTTGAAAGTCCGTGTACATCTGATAGGCTTCTGCAAACTGTCTATTGACAAAGTTTAGATTTAACGACTCATAGGGGTAAACTTCAGAATTTAAATGCAACTTAGCGTCGGTGATGTTTAAATTATCAAAGTAGGTACAATCAGCTTCCGAGTTATCTTTTCGCTTCTTCATAAAAAAGACAATGACGTATCGGGCTCTCTCAGACATGGTCTTAACGGTCCAAATATCACGCTTTGTTGTTCTCAAAGCAGGCAGTTCATGTAGTTCCCAGTTTCTAAATGGAATATATATCGGTTTGTTCTTTGCAATTTCGTCCAAAAGCCTTAATTTCACTGCATCACTCGGGTAAATATGTTTCACTTTCAACTCAACCGTTTTTAAGGTTATTGTTGCCTTCTTAGTACCAGTGGACTTATAGCAGTTGTCATCATGACGGGCACGAACTAGTTTAATTTTCTGTTTACCCATTAATACATTGTGGTAATCGGCAAACACTCCAAACAAGATTGAAAGTGGGATGCGAAAATTAAAGTCTTTAGAAGTTTCGTCCAAGGTCTTAACAGTTCCACTAGGCCAATTCCATCCGGCTATGTCTAGAGCACGGCTTTCCTACTCATTTAAACATAGCATATTTTTAACGGTGCTAACAATACCTGGATCTCGAATCTTTTCAATCTCCTTACCATTAACTTCATAGGAAATGCTGTCGAAGAGAAAGGCTCCAGCATTATTGGTTAGATCGCAAGTACCGGTCTTACCGGTGGCATCTGCTTCCACCTTAAACGTGCCCTCGATGTAGAGTTGAGCTTCACTCATATCCAAAAAGACATCTTGCTGATTGATAACAATCTCGATTTCGTCATTGTTATTAAAGGAGTTGGTAAAGGGGTGATAAGTGTGCCATTCTTCACGAATGACCGACTCATCGCTCTTGATCTGATTGAAGATTTGAAGTTTTTCTGACATGGTAGCGGTAATGAGTGCTTCGAGACTGCAAATATACTATATTTGAAAACGTGAGTGACCCCTTCGACTTCTGATCACTGAATGATCTGCCGGTTGATGTATTAGTGTTTAAATACCCTTTAAATACGAGAACCATTTCGTCTGAGCTCTAATCGAATTACTACTTCTTCACCTCGAAAATTAAGAGGCCGAGAATCCTGGTCTACTAGCGTGAGAGTAATGTTATAGATGCCTTTTTGGTTCACAGGTAAATAGATTAGATTCCTGGGTTCAATATTTATACTGTAACCGGGATCAACAGTTGGTGAAAATTCGTAAAGAGTATGTGCGGGATTATTTGTGTAATACGAGCCGGAAATGATATTACACTCTACTCTAATAGTAACAACTTGTATAATATCCACAGGCTGATCTGATTCGTGGAATTTACCAGACTTTAACAGCTGAGGTGAAAATCCCAACAACTTTGCAATACTGTCTTTTGGCTTAAAGTTTATGTCGTAGACACTGGTTAACTCACACTTTAACGTATTGTTATTGGGTTTAAGCGATAAGATGCGATTCCGTTCGTCTGCGGAAGCACTGGGATCTATGAGCTTACGTTGTAGAAACTGTTCGATATCTTCCAACTCGTAGGACCCTGTTGGTATTTCCAATACTCGCTCCTCCTGATTATTGACAATGTAATAGAACTTGTTTCGTCCCTCTTCTATATTGGGAATCGTGTTCCAAGTGTTTAGCGAAATTAATGCTAAAGAGTAATCAAACCGGGAATCGAGCTCTATGGGAGGTACAAAGTATGCTTCAAGTCGGTGAGAGCGACCTTTTAACGTGAATGTCTGTGACATGACTGATGTCAATAAGCATCAACCCCTGCATTTATAAAGTTTCATTGTAAAGAAATGCTAGAGCAAGATGTCCACAATTTGTCATTCCATAATCCTGATCTGAATTAAAATAGATTTTCACATTTTTCATGTACTTGACAAATTCCTTGGGCGGTTTCAAGTTGCCAAAACTATCGAAATAGACAACTCGATTACCGTGTTTCTTGTAAGCTACCCAATGTGTTCCGAATCCTGTGTTCCGATCCAAATTAATAACACCACGTTCTGTTTTGAGGGGTGCGTTCGGTAAAGTGTCTCGCATAAATACTCCTCTAAAATGCGGGATGTGTAAGCGAGTGACGTATGACTTAATATCGTGATCGGATAACGGCTTTTCAGGTAGCTTTATTGGTAGTTTTTTGGCATTTTTCGTAAAAACAATCCATAGCCAGTTTTGTGTTTCTTTAAATACATGCCGCTACCCTTTTTTCCCAATGCAATCGCTTCCATTGTTTCGTTGTGTCGTTTCGATTCTTTCAACTTCTCCTTGGCACTTTGAGCGTCATTAATGGCCTTCGCTATCCCCGCAGCACCTCCGCTTAGTGCCCCCAGGGCACTAAGTCCTGCAAATATGGGGATAAGGGGTAGAAACCCGCCCTGTTTCGGTAATGGTATGATGCGTGGTACGTTGATCCTCTTACGCCCTCCCACCTTCTTAACCGTTACTCATGCAGCTTTAAGTATTTTACTGAGGGTCCTTTTCTTACTACCGTCACCAGTACCCGTATGTCGAAGTTGCTTCTTAAGCAGAGTGATCACTGATGATAGGGGTTTCATGTTCTTCTTCTTGCCAGCACCCAACTTGCGTTTTACCTTCTTGCCAGCACCCAGCTTGCGCTTTACCTTCATAGCGTTAGTTACTAACCACGCTGAAGCTTTTTCACCAAAACTGGAATCGTTTGCCTTTACTCGTTCCCAAGCCCGATTCTCCAACACTCGATCGGCTCGATGTCTTTGTTCCAACTCTTTAGACTTTGCGTATTCGATATCGTGATCGCGACAAGCACTATCCAATTTGTTTTTTGGTCGATCGCCTCGAGCCAGCCGCTCTTGAAGTTTGGTTCCAGGTCCGCAATAGGAATAACCAGGCAAATGAAGCTCGAACGGGAGCTTGTTGATAGCTGTATTTAACACACCTGCACCCTGCAGAGTCTTCATTAGTAATGAAGTCCTGAGAGGGTGTAGAGTAGTATTTATAGAGATGCATCAAGAGAAGCAGAAACTCAAAATCCAAGTGTATAATTGTGATATGAAAAAAGACAAGTGCCTCAGTAGCAAACATGGACAACTTTTACCTTCTACAATTCGAGCGTTAATATGTGGTCCCAGTAATTGTGGCAAAACCAATGTAATGATTAGTCTTTTGATTGATGAAAATGGCTTAAAATTCGAGAATGTGTACGTGTATTCCAAATCTCTGCAGCAAGACAAGTATGACTTTCTTCAACAGGCTATGAAACATTCCCGTTTAGGCTATTTCGGATACAGCGATAATGATGAAGTTCTAGATCCTGCCAGTGCCCGACCTCACTCTGTATTCATATTCGATGACGTAGCATGTGAGAAGCAGGATAAAATACGTAATTATTTTTGTATGGGCCGGCATCATGCAATTGATTCATTCTATTTATCGCAAACTTACTCGAAAATACCTAAACAGCTGGTTCGTGACAATGCCAATGTATTAATTTTATTTAAGCAGGACGACTTAAACTTGAGACATATCTACGACGATCACGTTAATACAGACATGACATTCGATGCATTTAAACATATTTATTCTGAATGTTGGAAAGATAGGTACGGGTTCCTAGAAATGGTGAAAGACAGTGATATTGCCAAAGGACGATATCGTAGCAAGTTTGATACTTATATCATACCCTAAGCCCTAGAGGTTCAGTGTGACACTTGACGTTCTAGAGGCTAGATGTGTTAAGTCTCGAGAAACAGGATCTGTTTCGTAGTTGTTTTAGCTGTTTTCCCAGAACAGGGTCTGTTTTTAGCTGTTTTCTAGAAACAGGGTCTGTTTTTTAGCTGTTTTTCCCGAACAGGGTCTGTTTTTTAGCTGTTATTCCCGAACAGGGTCTGTGTTTTTAGCTGTTTTCCCAGAACAGGGTCTGTTTTTAGGTGTTTTTTCCCGAACAGGGTCTGTTTTTAGCTGGTTTTTCCCGAACAGGGTCTGTTTTTAGCTGTTTTTCTCGAAACAGGGTCTGTTTTTAGCTGTTTTTCCAGAACAGGGTCTGTTTGTAGTATGTCTACCCCCATGAGCCAGCTCGATAAAGACGTTAAACGTAGGATTCTCCAAGCTGCACGAACAATAAGAAAGAAGTATTTAGCATTAAAGTTGGAGCGGGGAGAAGAAGATGAAGCTCTTAATAAATTCTTAATGCCTATTACCGATCCTCTGAATAAGCTTGTGAGTGCTTCCGCCACCACTGCAAAATCTAAGAAACGTAAGATTAAATTGGAAGAGAGCGCTGGTGTAAAACCCAAAGTTAAACCACCCATAGTAACTCGAGAAGCGAAACCACCTGTAAAATTTTTAACCGAGGAAACTCACTACGGGGATGCTGCTGCTGCTGCTGCTGATGATGATGATTCTGTGTTTGAAGAACCAGCTCAGAATCCTGCGGAACACATAAGAAAGAATTTTGAAGATTCTCTTCAAAAATCTGAAGTGTTTGAGACTTTTATCGAGCAGTATCCGAAGATTGCTCAAGACTATCTGAAACTATATTGGTCGCACTCTGCCGAAATAGATGCTAACAGCCTGAAATATGATTTGGTGACTGATTCTTGGAGCTTAGGTTCAGAACCGGTTAATTTCTTAAAGAATGGTGATATTCAAGTTGGCTCCCTTACGTATAAAGGAACTCTGGGACTATACGATTTATTGTTTCTCAAGGTTCCTCAATTTAATACCGCTGCCGATGAAGAACAATATAAGGATATTCTAAAGCGAACAGATTTATACTTGAAAGACAATGGTCAGTTGAAAGGTAATAGATCTCACAAATACAATACCATTGTAAAACCACTAATTTCGAAAGGTTCTACCAGTAAAATTCCTTCGCCCGGGGGTAAAATATTGACAAGATCGAAGTCTGAGAAATCCGGATCTGTGAAATCCGGATCTGCCTTAATGGAATACAACGAAAAACCCAAAGAATATGTGTACTATGATGACGTAAATGAGCTGGTTGATAGGTTAAAAAAGCTAGACGCTTCCAATCAGGTTGGCAACAATAATAACATGAACGAGATTTGGAGCATTTTGCATGAATTGGAACACCTTGGAGTAATTGAATTCTATAAATAAGTTTGTTTAAAGCTGTTATGCCTCAGTACCGCAGTAATCATGAATAAGTTTGGACGTTCCTTGCCCACGTCGTCTAATCAGAAAAGAGTGAGAGTGTTGCAAGCACCCAACTTGATCACTCTTACAAAAGATGGTGATTACAATATTCGAGATCACCGGCTTTGTAACGTCAAATCACCAACAGATATCGCTGATGCCGTAAATAAAAAGTTTGTAGAGAGTATGCTAACTTCACTTTCTACTACCATTGATAGATCGCTGAATGATAAAATACAAGTATCCCACTTGGAGATGTTGAGACAAGTAACGGTGTTGGAACAAAAAGTCAACAACTCTATCGGCGGTATTGTAAAGCAAACGGAGACCTTTACAAAAACTAATAAGGATTATGTAGACTCGGTATCCGAGCAACTTCAGCTACTTGACAGCAAATTAAAGAGCGAGACTTTACTTTTGGATAC
This sequence comes from Philopedon plagiatum, assembly GCA_963971165.1. NCBI lineage: Eukaryota > Metazoa > Arthropoda > Insecta > Coleoptera > Curculionidae > Philopedon > Philopedon plagiatum. The sequence goes on from OZ020195.1 coordinate 38,815,048, forward strand.
ACACCTGGATCGCCTATCTACCCAATTCAAGGATCTCGAAAAACTCCTAAAAGTTTACACCAATCAGGCTATTCAAAATGCTCTCAGACCAGTCAGGATGGATATGGGAAAGATTCGTGAAGAACTCTCCAAATTATTACAAACAGTTGATTTGCTAAAGAAAGGATCTTCCCGCCCACCAACTGTCTAAAATTTCGATGTATATAATTCGATATCTTGCTGCAGAACCTCATTCTTTGGGAAATAATGGCCCAGGGTATTACGAAGGCTCGAGAACAAGTTGTTAAGGAACTACATAAGCCAGCTAGAATCAAATTTCAACGTCGTAGATTTATCCAGTATGGTTTAGATGATACGTTTGCTTCCGATCTTGCGCACATCTTGGTTATAATTGATTGCTTTTCAAAATTTCTTTGGACCAGACCTCTAAAGTCGAAAAATGCTCAGGATGTGACTAATGCCATGGCCCATATACTCAAACAGTCTCGGAGGAGTCCGAAAAAGTTGGTGACAGATAATGGGAAAGAGTATTACAACGCTAGCTTTCAAAGTCTTATGAAGAAGCATGGAATACATCATTACAGTACCTTTAGTATTTTAAAGGCTTCTATTGCTGAACGAGTAATTCGAACGCTCAAAGAACACCTGTTTAAGTTGTTTACCTTGAATGGTAATCATAAATGGATTGACTTGTTGGAACAAGTTACAAATACTTACAACGACACCAAACATCACACCATTCGCATGAAACCGAAGGATGTTAGCAAGAGTAATGAGAAGAAAATATTGGACTCGGTTTATAGTCGGTTAAAGGTTGTGGGGAGGCAAAAATTCAAAGTTGGTGACATTGTTCGCATCAGTAAGGCTAAGCACGTGTTTGAAAAGGGCTATGTGCCTAATTGGACTACTGAGTTGTTTAAAGTATCTCAGGTTAAGATTACCAATCCCACGACTTATTTGCTAGAGGACACGAGCGGTCAACCCATTAGTGGGGGATTCTATGAAGAGGAATTGCAAAAAACCAAACAATCTGACGTATTTCTTATTGAACAAGTTTTGCGTAAAAAGGGTAAAAAGATGTATGTAAAATGGCTTGGGTTTGATAAGTCTCATAACAGTTGGATAGATATGGCTAAGGATGTGGTTTAAACGCTCGTTCTTTGTATAAATAGACAGCATTTTCCTGCTTTCAATCAGTTAAAACTATGTCGTATTGCAAAGAGTGTGATACTTGTATTTTATCTCCTAGTGCTCATAACCGTACCCTAAAACATAAGCAGTAATGTAGTGAGAACTTGTACTCTCAGGTAAAATTAGTTCGAACTGCTTTTAAAAACCGCGTACTAACTTATCATCTGACAAGTGACTTACATTCGACTGATGTTAAGCAATATTTAGAAGATCTCAAAGATACGGTTATTACTTTACTCACTGATCCTTTAAAGACTTACCCCCAGCTTAAAGTTAATATGGAGCTATATTGTTCGTATCTGTTGGCATCAACACAAGAACACGACATAAAATCGTTTAATACCAAATTTAGTGTTATTTCTCCCAGCACTAATTTGGAAGACTTTTACAGCGAATATCAGCTCTCTCTAGTGAAAAAAGCTTCCGAATTTACCGAGGTGGGAAGCGGATGGGCGTTATCCAAACTGCTGTTTCTCGAACTTAACCTCAATAAATGTGGAGTTCTCCCTATGATTACACTACTGCGTTGGTTGACGTCACTATTTTAGTGTGAACCATGACAAGTAAAAGTTGTACCGCTGCTGCTGCTGCTGCTCCTGAGGTGCTAGAAGAAGAAGACGATAGTTCCCGAACCTCATCCCCCTATTGGACATATCTAGACAGCATGATTCTTCGAAGTAACAGAGAAATTCGCACGGAGACTAAACTCTTGGGTGAATTTTGCTATCCTACTGGTAATTTTACAGTAATTGTGGGCCTCAGTGTTGCCAGGGGGATGATACCAAGTGTTAAACTAGTTCCCACAACGCCTGAACATCAGCCAGTCTCCCTAAGTCATTCTGATTGGATCGAGTTTTTGGAGATCATTGACAAGATGTTTGAAGATATTGATGGAAGTGTGACAACAACGCTGACGTCGTCATCGGAAAAATTTACCCTATCCAGTGCTATTCTTTTAAACGAGCGAATATTTCGACTTGGAAGCAATGATGTAACTTTAACGATTTCTTGTAATGATATTAATTCTAGTGTTAGCATTAAGCATTTAATTAACTATAGATTAGAATTAGTTCGACGTTTACAATTTAGAACTTATTATGATGATACTTTACAGTATGCTCAATGTTTTGTTGATATTAAGGAAAACTTTTTTGAAATTATTACCAATCTCTGTAATTTAAACCCGTCTGAACAAAGTTATTACATGCTGGAATTATTGCATTACAACCAACAAAAATTATTAGATGACTTTGATAAACTGTATATGTATACTGATGACTCATAACACTAATAAATAGTTTACAGCTCAAGGTTCTTTCCTTTTTTCCCCCCTACCCCTCTCCCTTATCCTGCTGCTGCTGCTGTTGCTGCGGTTACTGATAAATATAGCTCGATTCTAGCAGAGATTTCATAGTTGTTTCAATATTCGCTGCATACAGTTCGAACCTGTCGGGACCTGTCGCGTGTGGTGATACCTGTTTCGCAACATTCTACAATGAGTATTTCCATGCAAGCATTAGCGGAACTGAACGCTCGTATTAACAGTGATGTTGTGAACTTTCCCGAATGCAGAAAACTTTCCACTCTACCTGTAGGAGTAGCGTATCCTATTCAAACACTGAAATTTGTAACCACACGTTATGGGAGAGCTCTTGTTGCGACATTGATTGACTTAGCCCAGGAGGATGTACTATTTCAAACCTACTTACCACAACGGATAGCTGAAACTATGTCGCAGGATCTGGTTGACACCATGAACCGATCGAGTGCTCAGTATACTCTCGCATATGTGGGGCAAAGCTTGACAGCGGTTGGTGGTGGTGGTCACCCTCGCACCCTAATCCGGTTTGAATGCTCGGAATAAACCTGTTTCAAGAGATATTGATGGCAGTGGTGGTGGTGGTGGTGGTATATCTTACCTTACTTAAAGCCCTTCCGTACTGTAACCTGTTTAGAAGTTAGTTCGACACCGTCGTCGTCGTCGTTGTTGCGTTTGAGTCTAACCAGTGTGTACAAGATGTCACAAGACCATCAGGATGTTTGCATCGATCTTCAAGGTTACCCTTTAGCCAGTGGGTTTATACCGAAGGAGTTGGCTGTGTTTGATGGCGTACGATTTTGCAGCTTTCTCTTCAAACCTCCGTATGGTAAGAAATTTTTGAAACCCGAAGATCTCAAGATAGTAGAACATTTGGAGGAAAAATACCATGGACTAATGTGGGAGTCTGGCTGTTTGGACTTGAACCAATTTGAAAGTGTTTTACGTGACATCCGTCTTCAGTATGACTCTCCTAAATTTCTAGTTAAGGGTGATTTAAAGGCAACTTGTTTAAAGCAGATTTTTGATTCTTGTCTTATATTTAGTGTTCCTTTAAAGACTGAGCCTAAATTAAGTAAATATAAGAAAGTTGTGGAATGTTTCCACCATAAGGACTTTAATGTTTGGCATTGTGCCGGTAATAATGTTAAGTTATTGTATAATTTCCGACATTGTTTTTTAAATGACATGGAATAAAAGTATATAGCATATTTTGTTTGTTTTCTTTCTTAGTATAGCTCGATTAGTCTAAGTAGAAAGACGTAAAATGATTGACCGCAGTGTAGATTGTACTGATTGCTTAGACGACGGTCTAAGCATTATTCGTACTTTTGAAGAAAGACTGATTACGTTTGAAAATTGGACCAATAAAGTTAGTCCGAAAGACTTAGCACAGGCTGGTTTTTATTACACCCAGCGATTAGATATAGTTAAATGTGCATTTTGTCATTGCGAGTTTGCTGATTGGAAGGAGGGAGATGATCCGTTAGCCGATCACTATAAGTACTCTAAGCATTGTCGACTAGCTAAAGTATTGTGGAAGTGCCGACCACAGAAAAAGAAAGCCCCGCCGCAAAGCTTGAGAAAGATCCAACCCGAACCGCTCCGAACTATCCATGTTAGTTCTCTGTTCTTAATACCACTGTTGGTGTTATTAGCCAGTGGACTGATACACCTCTATGATATTATAAATCTCCATTCTTCTACGCTTTAGCTCATTTTCACGTGAGCTATGGCTCTGTTAAGTTCATCATTCATTCTACTGGTTGCAGTAGTACACAACGTCTTCTACGTATATCGACCTTTAAATGTTCGAAACGCTTCTGTTTTGTTCGATTTTGGAGATTGCAACTCAAGCAGCCCATGGATTCCGTTGGATTTTAACCCACAGAACGCTGACCACATGTCTGTATTCTCCGCTACGATACCTACATCAAACAGTAGCAGCAGCAGCAGCAGCTCTTTTCGCTACAAGGTTCACTTTCTCTTTCAAGATTCAACGATTGGTGAAACAGGATGGATGACGTTCCATAGCAAGTGCAAGAATGAGACCGCATCTCCTACTATTCCTACTAATTCTACGCTACCGTCATCTTTCCCCGCAACTCTGAACAGTATTTCTAGTTTACTTGTATTCATAGCTATAACTTGTTTAATAGTATTAACTAATTTTGTATTTAAGGTTGTGAAATATCGATATATATTGTGGTTAACTAAATAATTTTTCTACTTACTAGTTTTATTACATATTCGTACCTCGCAAAACGCGTCTAAACGTGTCTAAACGACTGTTGCGCTGACCTTGCCTCGTGTGCTAATTTATTTAGCTTGCTTGAGTTGACAAAAATATACTTAAATTCCCAATTTCTTATACAGAGTGATGTGGAAATTTTGACATCTAATTTTTTTTGCTGATCACATCCTAGTAAGCTTGCATGTACTAATGCATATTTTTCTGCTAGTCTATCCAATTAGATTCATACTTTATCTAATTATTCGAAAATTTACTATACAGGATGATGTAAAAATTTTGAAATCTAATTTTTTACTATCAGTTGAGATTTTTGAAAAATAATTTGATAAATCGAAAGATCTGCTCCGCCACTATCCCCCATGCGAATTTCGTCTCTCCACCATCAGCCGTTAGGCCGTTAATCGCAAAAAACTATATCTCCGGAACCAAAGGGCCGATCGACGCCATTCTTTTTTTAAACGCCTTCTCCCGCCGCCCCGAACACGTGACATATGTTCAATTTTTCTTTTGACGTTTGACAAGTGACAGGTGACAGTTGACATATCTTAAATGACAGGTGACAGCCGCCATACTTTTCCACATGTCTTATGACGTCATTTTGTACACGTCACCCGCGTCAGTTTTTAATTTTGACATTTGACAAGTGACAGGTGACAAGTGACAGGTGACATTTGACATTTGACAGGTGACTTTTATATCGCTGACGTAAGCTCCCCTGACGTAGACTTCGATGACGTACTTGAAATTTACGCCTGCGCAAAGGTGGCCGAGATATGACGTCACGGAATAGTGCACCACCTCCCCCGGGGGACGGGGTGGGGCAGAACATACTATCTTTCACTACTAAACTCAAATAAATCAAGGAAAAAGTTAAACAAAATTAGTGTGATTCACCAAAACCTACAGTAAATAGGAAACTCTATAGACCTCGTCGAAGATCTCCTCCGCGCAAATGATGATTGTTGTTTTTTATGTGTTACTGAGCACTGGAAAACGCAATATCAGCTAGAAAATTATGGTATCCAGGGATTTACGTTGGCGACCAGTTTTTGTTGGCAAAAAATAAATAAACACGGTGGAAGTGCAATATTTATAGGAACAGACTTTCAATTCAAAATAAGAGAAGATATAAACAGTGTAGGTGAAGAATGTAATTTTGAGTGTTGTGGATGTGAAGTAAAGATAAACAATGAAAGAATTATTATTGTGACTCTATATCGTCCTCCTGATGGAGACTTTAGTGTATTTTTGGGTAAAATGGAGCAGCTACTACTATTATGTTTTAACAACTCAAACGATATACTCATGATTAGTGGGGACATCAACATAGATTTTTTATGCCAAACTAAAAATGTGTCAGAGCTTTCATCGCTTCTCTCTTCGTTTAATGTCACACCCACTATTTTTGAGTATACCCGGATAACTAGCACAAGTAAATCGTGTATTGATAACATTTTGACGAATTTTGAGGGCGACATGGCATCCCAAATCTTACACTCGCTAATTTCAGATCATACTGCTCAAAAGCTGTCGTTTCACATTGAAACATCGAGACCTACTTTTATCGAAAACAGAAATTTTAGCACAATAAATAAAGCAAAATTTAAAAATGCTCTTCAACAGTTAAGCTGGGAAGAACTATATGCTCTTGATGGACATTTGGTAGATAAGCAGTGGTCTATATTTATGACGCTTTTTCTAAACAACTTCAATGAATGTTTTCCTCTTGCGAAGGCACCACCAAGGAACTTTAATAAACCCAAATACATACGCAGTCCTGAGATTATCGAGTGTAAAAATCAACTAGATACTCTGTATATGATTAAAAATGTTAATAGTAGATTTAAGTCCTTGTACATTAATAAAAAAAAGATTACGATAAGTTATTAAGGAAATATAAAAGCCAGAATTATGTAGACAGATTAAAAAATTCCGACAACAAGAGTAAATGTGTTTGGGCGATTGTCAACGAAATCAAGGGGAAAAGGGGCGAAAAGGACATGAAAAATGAAGGTAATAAAGAAACAATAGCAAACAATTTTAATGACTTTTTGGTGAACGTTGCGCCAAATTTGCTAGCTCAGTTAAAAGAGGTACCATTTAGTTCTGACATAAAATTTAATCCTATAGATATTGAAGTAAAATTTGTAAATAAGGAAGAAATTTTAGAAATTGTTAAAAAATTAAAAAAATTAGTTTAGCAGCGGGTACGATGAAATTTCAACTAGCCTGATGAAGTTTGGATCCACTTGTATTCATCATCAGTTTGGATCAGTTTTGGATCTACTTGTATTCATCATAAATAATTCACTAGCGTTTGGTATATTCCCAGAAAAATTAAAACATGCTTTAGTTCTACCCATATTTAAAAGAGGTGATTATAATAGTGTGGAAAATTATCGCCCAATAAGCCTGCTCCCATCATTTTCAAAGATCTTTGAACACGTGATATGTCGGCGTATATTAAGTTTCATGATCGAAAATCATCTTTTGAACGAGACACAACATGGATACCTGCAAGGTAGATCCACTCAAATAGCGATTTTTAAATTTGTGCAACATATATTGGAAGCATTGGAGAATCGCGAAACTCCTCTAGGGTTGTTCCTTGATTTATCAAAGGCATATGATACTATAAGTCATGATATTCTTCAAAAAAATTATATTTATATGGTATAAGAGGAGCAACCCTGGGGTGGATTAGATCATACTTGTTGAAAAGAGAGCAAAGGGTGGTAATTGGTAAAGGTGCTAACAAAATAATGTCGGAAACAAAAAATATTTTTATAGGAATACCACAAGGAAGCGTTATTGGCCCAGTACTGTTTATTTTGTATGTCAATAATATAACCGAGTTGTACTCAGTAAATGATAATTGCAAAGTCACCACCTATGCAGACGACACTAATATTCTGTTGACTAACAGGAATATTACCACCCTTGAACGCGATTTTCAGGATCTTATGATGGGGATAGTTAATTGGTTTTCAAAAAGTAAACTAATTGTCAATAATTCTAAAACTGGTCTAACAATATTCAAAACAAACAGATCACGAGTGGAACATCCTGAAAGCTTGAGAGTAATATAGTTTTAAAAGATAGTACCAAGTTTTTGGTCATGTTGTTAGATAATACTCTTTCCTGGGATTGTCATGTCAATCATATTGTAGATAAGTTAAATAAAATAAGCTATAGCCTTAGGATATTAAGTAGGTATGTTCCTTTGGAGACCAGAAAGATGCTTTATCATGCAAACTTTGAGTCCAATATACGATATGGAATTATCATGTATGGAAATTGCAAAAATGTGGGAAGAGCATTTATTTGTCAAAAGCGAGCGCTTAGAATTATACTGAATTTGGAGTTTCGGGAGTCATGCAGAGGAAAGTTTAAAGAGCATAAGATCATGACCTTATCCGCAATTTTCATACAGGAGTGTATTCTTTTCTTTTTTAAGAATAGGCATTTTTTGAAGAAAGTGAATTACAACGGGTGTATCCCACAAGAACTTTGGAGTATGTCTATCCAAGGCATAGATTGACTATGACTGAAAAGGGAGCATACTATCAATGTATCAAACTCTATAACTGTCTACCAAATAACCTTAAAATTGTTAGTAATTTAAAGATACTAAAAAGAAAAATTTTTAAATTGCTGTTGGAAATGGAACCTTATAGCATAGACGAATATTATAGATACTTTGAAAATAATTAGTAAATTGTACTCTTTAGGGTTATGTTCTTTCCGTTTTTCATTGACACTATTTAATTGTATTATTCTTATACCTTTAAATAAAGATAATTTATTATTATTATTATTATTATTATTATTATTATTATTATTATTATTAAATACTAACGCAGACGCATTGTCACGCATTCAATTAAATATATATGAAAATGAATCAATAATAAATAATCCAGGTGATTATAACCAAAATATTATCGAATATTTAAGAGAACTTTCTGAAAACCCAATTCAAGACAAAGAAAATGCTGAAACAATAAATCCTTTGTTTAAAAAACCAAGTACAAGCAAGCAAAAGATAAAAGTTATCTCTGATATTCAGCTCGTGGCACCTCAACTTCAAACCTCTGAATCAACAGTGCACAGTAATCAAGCTGACACAGATAATATTAACCTTAACATTCTAGATGAGATAATTATCAATAAATCCTTACAATATTTAATTAAAAAATCAGCACATCCTGATATAAAAACACAAACTGAAAATTTTGAAACATTTAAAATTAATCATGTAGAATTACAAAAGAGTCCTGATGTTATAAAATCTTTTATTAAAGAATATATGGACCCTGATAAAACGTGTTACGTATACTTTCACGATAAAGACCTAATTCCAAATTTTTCTGATGTTTATCTGAAGAATTTTCAAGATCCGAAAATTATTCGTTGTACAAAATTAGTTAATACTATTATTGACAAAGAAGAAAAAAGTATGCTTATAATGCATCAACATCAAGGAAAAACAAATCATAGAGGCATTTTAGAAACTTATAACCGCCTTAAAGAACTTTATTATTGGCCCAAAATGAAAAATGATATCAATCAATTTATAAATGACTGTAATATATGTCAAACATTAAAATATAGTAGATTAAAGTCTTATGTCCGTCTTATAAAAACGGACACACCCTGTAAACCTTTTCAAATGTTACATATAGACACTTTTATTTTTGAGAATCAAAACTTTTTAACAATTTTTGACAAATTTTCTAAATTTGGACAAGCTTACCCTTATGACAAAAATGCAAAATCAGTTTGCGATAAATTAATTAATTTTTTCTCATTTTATGGATGCCCCGAAAACATTACATGTGACAACGGTGGAGAATTTAATAATGAACTTTTAAAAGAGTTTTTTTCCCTTGGGCTCCGTCCGAGACCGGAAGCACTGCGGCCACTAGAGGCCTATTGTGCCTACCCAATAGCTTTTGTTACACCCACTCTGTTATCCCAGTTTCCTGCACAAGCCTGTACAGGTCTACAAGGGAGTGGGTGATCAATTCATCCGGTTCTAACTTTGGTTGCCCGAATAGTTGGTGGCGCTTGCGATCTAGTGACTCGCAATTGTAGATTATGTGCTGAACTGTTTCCCTGTCCCTACCACATAATCTGCAGCTAAGGTCTCCCTGGTACAGTTTCATTTTGTTGCGGAGGTCTTTTACAGCCATGTGTCCTGTTAGTACCCCTACGATTGTCCTCAACTGGATCCTGCTTAGATTTAGCAGGTGCCTGGTGAGTCTAGGATTGGGATTTCCTATAGCGGCCTTGCTGTGGTTCAGTCCCTCTACTCCGTTCCAGTGGACTTTGTGTTGGTGTTTGATCCATCTGTTTATCGCCTCTCGTGCCGTGCACTTTGGCACCCTGAGAGACGGTTCTGGGCCAATGTATGGTATAGCCGATCCCTGTCTAGCAAGTTCGTCGGCTTTTTCGTTACCAGTGATGCCCCTGTGTCCCGGTACCCACATGAGCTTGACTGAGTTTGTAGCGGTTAAATCTTTAACCACTACTACCCTTATTAGTTCTTAATATTTTTGTAAATTTCCATGATCCAGCGGATTCGCCAACTTCCAAAAAATCTTTACCGGTTGCATCCAAGCAGACGAGATGTCGTCTGGTACCCATGCGTCGTACTCGTAGATCGACGTACCAGTGTTTTTCGAGACACTCCGATTTTGCTAATCGTGTGAGGAGTCATGATTTTTCTGACTGAAGTTTTTTTGCCTTTATAGTGCTATTTTATGCACCAATTATTGTAATGTGAAGTAGTGTCTGATTACTTACGTACATGTTATTATGTCTTTTTGCCGATTCATGATTATTCTTCCTGGGAGAAGTCCCGTTTTAATTTCTTATTCGCCATGTGCATAGTAAGGCAGATCCCCTCAACCTAGAGGTAAGCCGTTAAATTTCTTTAATGATTTCGAACGTTTTGGTTATTATAGATATTATTTACAGGGTTTTAGAGAGGCGTTAGATAGGGTGTTAGAGAGGCGCTAGAGAGGTGTCTATTTCACAGGATGCAGGGGACACTCTAGAAGCTCCCACCAGAACCTAAGGCCAGTCTATTCCATTTTTTAATTGCGTAATTTTTTTTATACTATAACTTTCGTGATATCCTCTTAATTTCTTAAATTCATTCTTTACATATATTACATATTTACCTGTGTAAGCTAGCCTTCTGATTATTTTAAAATTAAATTCACATGCGACTTTTAAGTATACTTATGTACATAAATGTACATAACATTGGGGTAATCTTTGGCCAAAGATAAGGGTTATGTATATATTACTATAACTCGAGAATTTTGGCTTCACTGCATTATATTTATTTTTATCAGAACAAATGCATTTTTAAACTATGTTATTTGATATTTATAAACATACTTTTTTCGTTTCCTAATTTGGCATAATTGGTTAATTAAATTGATTGAAGCTAATCTCAGGTAGTCCATTTATTTATTACCAACTTAGATTAAAAGAGCTTGGTTTCTCAGTTCAGAAGCTCTGAAAACGAATCCATTAAAGGAAAAGCTGAGTGGCGCCTTTAAAAAGCGTAAGTGTTCCTAGCCGACGACCATCTGTTTTACCGACGAAGAGCTGCCGTACGCAAGCGGGTACCTTTCTGAGGAAAACTAAGTTTTCCCTTAAAAGTACGCCACATAAAATAGCGCCCATAGGCGTGGGGCTTGAGTGCTTACGCTTTGATTTTATTTTTTGTATTTTTTCTACTGAGATTAGTTTCAAAACCCCATAACATTTTTTCTTAATTTTCAAATTTTCTTTGTGGCTTGTTTATCCATAAATTTTTATATTTTCCCCAAAAACTGACTATTCGCAATATGTATTTTTACTGTTTCTATTTCTGTCTTTTTCTGTCTTATAAAAATACTCATACCTACTACACACAAACAATGGTGTATACCATTTATTAATTATAGATATTTTAATATTGATTAATATTTTGGCCAATTATTTATTAATAAAAATTTTGATTCTCTAAAAATTATTTTAAAATTTTGTTTCCCCTAATTTTCAAATAAAATTAGATATTTGCTGAATTGATAACTGCGAACGTCGCGTCGCGTCCTTGAGTTGTTTGGCTAAACCATTTTTTCTTGCATTCCTTTACCGATACAAAAAAGCATATTTGTTGGAAATGTATACGTCTTGACGAACACTGTAGTAAAATAATATTTTATATTATTTACCGAATGCATCTTATTTGAATAGAATAAAACATTATTTCAAAATTAAAACCAGTATTTAAGATTTATAATTAAAAAGTTTTAAGCAGTTACCGGTTATTTCAGATTTCAATTGTTACCTAAAACCAAAAAAAAAAAATTGCTTTTGCCTGACCAAAGTTTATATTTATTTTGTGACTAAATTACGTACAGGTTGTCTCAAACGTGATCCTTACATAAGCAACTATACAGGTTGACTTTAAAATTATATACCGGTTGTCCAAATATTTTTAATTTGTTTTTTGTAGTCTTTTATAACAAATGCTTGAATTATTTAATTCCTAACGTTAATTAAAAAATTTTAAGAAGTTTTTTGGAATACTTATCTGAAAAGACAAAATTTAAATATGGCTGCCACAGTTGATAAATTTCAAATTAATCACCTTTTAGATTATGAACTCGATTATGAACTAAATATTAGGTCTGTTTATACCGACCGTAACGGGACAGAAAAAAGAAAAATTTTGTCTAGACTTTTAAAAAAAGAAATTCAGATACCTGGAAGTCAGATTTGTATAGAAGCGTATATACCCGATTTTAGAACCGAACGAGCAGAAATAAACAAAAGTATTGCATCTATTGAAAATGTTATTTCAGATTTTGAAGGAAGTGCTACCGATAGTACTTACCTTCGCGTTAAGTCAAGACTAGCTCATTTATGCGGCCGAATAAAAAGAATCAAAATTCCGGAAGCCGATGATGCCGATGCAATTAAATTTCGTAACGAATCTTTGCAACGTGTCTTAAAGTAGAGTCAGATTTAGATGAAAAAGTTTCGGAGGAGTCGCCCTCCTCCATTCCTAATTTAAATAATCTTACTCATACCTCTCCACCGATAGTTAATGTTAAGCCTGTTGTCACATATACACCCAGTAAACAACCAATATCTTCTTGGGGAATTAAATTTAATGGGGATACAAAAAGTGTTTTTTATTTCTTAGAAAGAGTTTCTGATCTTGCTCAGGCTCGTGATGTTTCAGAAAATGAATTAATTAACTCAGCTGTTGAATTTTTTGTTGGTGATGCGTTTATATGGTACCGTAGCATTAAATCTAGCATTACAGATTGGCCTTCTTTAGTATGTCGTTAGTAGTATAAGTAGATGCTTAGTGAGTTTCCGCATGCGCAGTAGGGTCGACCTTGAACGCTCAGGTGTGCTATTGTTATTTGGCCTTGATATGCGCAGGTGTTGTTCCAAGGTCAAGGTCAATAACTTGGCCTTGAACGCGAGCAGATGTTTCTTTGTTTGGTGATGGCCAGGTGGACGACGCTTATTTCAAGGTTACATTTGCTTGGTCTTGAACGCGAGCAGATGTTTCTTTGTTTGGTGATGACCAGGTGGACGACGCTTATTTCAAGGTTACATTTGTTTTGTATTTTTCGAGGTCGTCGGATGTATTCCTCCCACCATAAATAAATACTTGACCTTGGATTACTTCCTAATAAATATGGCTCATTTCGAAAATAGCTTTCATTGTCACTCATACATCGTATGCGTTAACTGTTGCTTTGGCATATAAAGTATTGTGTTTGTGGTGTGTTCTACAAGTGTTTATTCAAGGTACTTGACAGTAATTGTTTTTATTGTATTTTAAATCATGAGCATTTCAAAGCAGACCATAGCCGAAATTAATAATATGATAAACCAAGATATTCAATTTCTGGAACGTAGAAAATTCTCTACATTAACGGTGGGCAAAATTTATATGATAAAAAAAATTAATTCTTTGACTTCACGTTTTGGAAAAGCCATTATCGTCACATTGTTTGATCCAACACATCAAGCAACATTTGAAACATTTTTACCATCACGCGTAGCTGAAATTCTGACAGAGGATACTATTGAAATGATGAATAACTCCGGTGATCAGTACACCTTAACTTATTTGGGGCAAAGCTCACATGTATTCTCTGGAGGTAATACTAGAGCGTTGTTAAATTTTGGTTGTTTGTAATATATTGTTGATTAGGCTATTTTAATGTTGATTTAAAATGTAATAAAATAGTTCTTGTTAAGTATATATCGAAAAACACACAGTCACACACAATCACATATCCATTATTTTCTATTTAAGATGTGTGACTGCCCTACTGTCATTGAAAATCGAGATATGTACATTAATTGGTTATCATGTAAATTAAGAGAGCTGGCTGAAGAAATACTACACTTTGCAAATTATGGTAAATCCGATATGGGTTTTAGTGAAAGTCAGTATAGGAAGTATATGAAAGACGCCGTAAATTTCACGGCTGGAGCACATACTTGCGAGAAATACCTATATGGAACCATTGATCTGGACGAATTTTGCGCTGGAATGATAAATGAAGAATTGGGAAGCTACCTATTCGAAGTGCCTCATTTACCCGATGAATTAGCTACAAAATATGGTTTGGCTCCCGCAGATGATACCACTATTCTTGATGACCTTGGAAATAAAGCAGTCACCAATGAAGTTGATAGTAAAGCATTGGCTACTGTTAGCGATGACGAAATGGAGTGTGTTCAAGAAGATGAAGAAAATCTTTAATTCATTGTATAATATAATAACATGAGATGTTAAATAAATGATTAAGTACCTAAATTATTGTTTAATTTTTTTATAAATAGGCAACCTTCACAAAAATCACATCAGTTTAAGCTAAAAATGGGTCGTGTTAACAACACAATTGATAAATTTGGGCGCCAAAAATTTAATGACCAAAATCACATTGTTCTTGTTGGACAACCAGGAGTTGGATTTAGATTGACCGATGATGGTCAATATGATATACAAGGGAAATCTCTAACTAATGTAGCACCACCAAAGAATCCTGGGGATGCCGCTAATCAGGAATATGTTCTTGAACAAAGGCGTGAAATTATTAAAAAACTTAGTGAATTAGTGAATAATGATGTTTTGGAATATGTTAGAAAAGAACTTAATGAAATGAATAAAAAGCTTGCTGAAGAGGCGAATGAAGATTTTTTGCAATCTGTTACAAAAAGACTTAAGGAAATCGATTCAAAATTGTTGAATCAAGAAAAAGCTATTCAGCGTATACGTATTACGCGCATGTAGATAAAGAAACAAGTATATTCTGTGTATGGTGACCTCGATTTTACATGGGATATGAGAGTGGAGGGGTTTGAAGGTCACCTAACAGATACAAATAGAGGCACAAAACTTTCTTGTTTCAGTCTGCATTTCAGTACTTCCAGAATACTGCATAGTAATTTATTTCCTCAAAATGCAGTCACCAAAATGTGAACGTCAAATTGCAGTTGTTCGCCCATTCTCTGTAAACGGTCGTCAGATGTGTGCCAATTGCGAAAATTGGGAATTTATTAGTGGAATAATGGGTTTCTGTGAATGGTGTCAAAATGAGTACCATAAGAAACATGGGATGAAATCACCGCAACAAATATCTCGTGAAAATTCTAGTGAATCTCTGCAAAGTCTCGCTGTCTCAGTGGGAGGTTCATCAGAACATAATAATCACGATACGCCGGAATTCAGTCAAGAAGGGCAGCGCTGGACTTCTTCAAGCAATTTTGAAGATCTCGAAATAATTAACGAATCACCTCAAAGTCCTGTTTTCTTAGAAGGAGGAGGAGGAGGAGTAGGGGGAGGAGGTTCATCAGAACGTAATAATAGTGATACCATGGAATTCGACCAAGAAGGGCAGCGCTGGTAATTCCGAAAAATAGAGACAATTTAGATATAGTGTAAAAGTTTCTTATGATAGTCATGTAATTTTAAATTTATGTGAATAAGTGCGTTTTTCTAATGATAGTGTGGGTGTATTATTTAAGTCTTAATAAAAATCTTTTTGTACTAAATATGTTTATTATTCACCATACATTTGAATTAACAAATCGCTCTTGATATATATTATTTCTGTGGTTCCGTTCTAAAATCCTCGCTAGCATTACATCCATTTTTCCAATTCTCCTTTGAAAACGATATCTATCAAGTATTAGTTGCTGAAAATTACTTTGTCTGGCTTGTCTATATGCAAAACACCAAACAGACATACGGTGGATAATATTTCTTTCTTCGTCAAATCTTACTTGCTTCATGGTGTATTGTAAAATGAATTTTTATTAGTTATGTCATTTATATATAGGCTGAACATAAAGAGAGTGAATTAGTTTTACTTTAAAATGGGTCGTGTTAACAACACAATTGATAAATTTGGTCGACAGAAAACTCCTGTTTGTAACAACTTATCGCGAGGGTTGCCCGGAATCGGATTTAAACTTACTTCAGATGGACATTTTGATATAGAGGGAAAATTATTAAGGAATGTTGCCCAACCGATAAATGATAATGATGCTGCTACCAAAGAATATGTCCTTACGGAAGTTCATCAACTTGGTTCGCAGATAAATACCATACTTAGTAATGTGCTAGTACCGGTTTTTCAAAAAATGTTTGAAGATGATGAGACCAAAATTACGTACCTTAAGGAAAAAATGTATCAAATTCACTCACTTGCTGCACGGTATACTACAGCGAAGATAAAGGATCCAAAAAACCCAAAATGGAAACCAACCTAGATAAAGTTCTATTTAAAAACATAATTATACTGTTAAATTGAAAATAAAACGAATAATTATGAAAAGCAATATTTATTTTTATTATTTATAATGCATACATACGTAACGTAAAACCTATTTGATATTATTTATACAATATCTGATTTGTCTATCCAAGAATTAAATTGATTTGGAAAACCTAACCATTTTACAAACAATTGATCGTTTTGATTGTTCTTGCGTTTTCTAAGAATTTTCTCAACTAAATAAACACCAGGGCTAGCTGTCTTTTGCAGTTCTGCTTCGTAAAAACATCCTTTAATAGGTTGACCTTCCAATGATTGTAGCAAGTATGTAGGTGGATTTGTAATATTAACTTTTGCTATTTCAAACAGTTCCGTTGACCACGAAGGCGTATATCCTTTGTCAAATACACCTTTGTACTTGCTAATGCGAACAACGTCACCCAAATGAATTTTTTTTTTCTTCGGAACAATTTTCAAATAGTCATATGCTTTAATAGGGGTATCCTCTTTTACACTGTTAGGCTTCATTCCAATGGTGCGGTGTTTAGTGTTATTATAGGTCTTCGTTATAGCTGGTAATATTTGTAACCATCTGTAAGAACCTCTAGCCGAGAATTGTTTATATAACTTATTTTTCAAAGTTCTTATAACACGCTCAACAATTGCCGCTTTTTTCGTGCTATATGTGGAATAATGGTTTATATTATATTTTTTCATGAGTGCTTGAAAGGTGCTATTATAAAATTCCTTTCCTTGATCACTCTGTAAATTGTTTGGTGCATATGATGCTTCTTCAATGATGCTTTTCATGGCATTCGTAACTTCAACACCGGTCTTATTCTTAACTGCTTTGGTGTACACGAATTTGGAGTAACAATTTATACATACAACAATGTAACGGTATCCATCATTGTCAGTAGCATATTGCTGCATTTCCGCCAAATCAATTTGCCACAAATCTCGATATCCTTTTATGACCGTACGTCTTCTAACAAAATTTTTTCTTGCTGTCCTATGTAATTCATTTACGACTTTAATTTTTTCTCGGCTAGGATCCATATTATAAGGTTCCACGTCTTATCAGACACTGAGGATAGCAACTACGTGCAAAACTTAATATATTATTCCTTCTTCTCGAAGCTCTTCCATAATTGACATAATCTCATTATCATGTCCGGTATGTCCAGCTACTTTTGACCCCCACAATAATCGTAATCTATCCACTAACTCCTTAGGTTTATTCCAATAAACATATTGAGATGATTTCGACGATAGGCGCTTTTTTGCTGGTAGTTGGATTTTGTTGTCGCCTTTTTTTCTTCCTACACCACCACCACCCAGTTTGGTTCCCATAATTAGCGGTTTTATGATTCGTAAATATTTTCTCCATCGGGTTTCCCTTAAACCACGTTTCTTGTCATAACCGTCGTAGGCCGCATCCGTCAATTTCAAAATGGTTTGGTATTTTCGAAGTACATCTAGACTAATTTCGTCTTCATTATCTAAGCATGCTGGATTTTTTAGAAAAATCAAATCGTAAAGCTCAGCCGTTCCATCGAATTCAGCAATGTTTGTTTTGTTCTTGTATACCACCATCTTTCCGTTTGTTAGAAAACGAACCACCAAGTTGCCAATATATTTTGTTGATTTATTTTCTTTTTTACCAAAGCGTACACCATACACGGTATCATAATGAGATGGCTCCAATTTTAATCCATTTAAATAATCTTGAATTGTTTTTGCGGCTGAACTGCTACCACTGGATGTGTGTGGTGATGTGTAAGATGATGTTATCGTTGATGGGGAAGGGGTTTCGAACAGTGACTCACGATTTCCACGTTTTGGTGTAGGAATTTGTGTTTTTTGCGAAATCGGTGTAGATGTTTCAAAATCCGCTTCTGTTGGATGTTCTTCAAACATTTTCGCCATTCCCACCGAGCTGCTGCTGCTACTCCGACTTTGTGGTTTAGTCGTAGTACTTGATTTTTTAGTTGCGTACTGTTGCTGCTGCTGCTTTACGGCTTTAGATATAGATTCTAGTGGTTTAGAAACTGGTTCATAAAACTTTTCCAAATCATGTTCATTCTGCACTTTAGCTGCTTTAATTTGTTTAAATTTTTTTCTAACCGCATTTGTAGTTTCCAGTAGCTTTCGTTTTAATTCGATTTCTTCATTCATGATGCTTTCAAAGCACCGTTCAACGATGAAATGATTATCCAAGTTATTATTATAGGAATATATAAATAACTATCGAATCCCTTGCGGTATCTGCCCGAATTTACATCACTATCCTTGTCAATAACTAAAAAACCATATTTATTATCCCAACATTTAGCACACATCTATTGAAATTGTGTAAACGTCAGGTCGGGTGAAACGTGATCGGAAAATATATGTTTCATATTCATCTCATCTTGTTTAAACATAATAATGAAGTTGGCATTATCCCGGACGGGCTGCTTAGGAACACGAGAATACGTTTGCGCCAAGTAAAAGGCATCCACATTTTTGTGACGTCCCATGCTAAAATACGATCTTATAACGTCCTGTTTCTCACACATAACGTCATCAAAAATAAATATTGAATTAGGTTTAGCATCTGACGGTTCCACAATGTTATTTGCGTCGCTAAAAGCGTAGTAGCCAAGACCTTTGATTGGTGATAAAATTTTCTTTAAATATTCATATTTCGGTTGATAGAGCGACTTTGAGTAGATATAAACATTTTCGAAACGCAGTCCCGAGGGGTGAGTAAGCAGCGAAATCATAACATTTGTCTTTCCACAGTTTGAAGGTCCTATTAATAATCCACGAATAGATGACGGTAGCAAAGGACCATGTCTTTTAAATAATTTTTGTTCTAGTCCAGATCCGACCTTTACATCGAGATTATCGACGGGAAGTTTTTGTTTAAGATTGACGATACGCATCTTAACAAAATCTATATTTTATACTGAACTTTCACGTAAACTATCATCCAGATGTCGCTCGTCAGACGAAGTAGACGGTCTCGTTTATCAAGTAAGACTGGAAGCGGTATTGTTAATTCAGTAATTAATAGGCTACCGTTCGAGTTACACATTCCCGGCTATCAGTATTGCGGGCCCGGGACGAAAGTAGTAAAACGTGTGGCAAGAGGAGATCAAGGAATTAATTCTTTGGATGTCGCATGCAAAAAACACGATTTAGCCTATTTGCGTAATAGTGAAAATTTAAGTGCTCGCCACCAAGCAGATCAGGAACTCGAGCAAAGCGCGTGGAAAAGAGTAAAATCGAAAGACTCTAGCGCTAGTGAAAAAGCTGCAGCTTGGTTGGTAACCAACATTATGAAAGCGAAACAACGTTTTGGTATGGGTGTATCATCATCATCAAAATCGAGAAAAGCATCCACTAGAGGTAAACGTCGCTTCCAGCGCCGCCGCCGCCACACTAAAGGTAATGGCGTCGGTAAACATAAGCGAGTACACAAAGTAGCTTTTGGATCATCTATTAGACGACCCGTTCGATCAGAATTGTTAAAAGCTGGTGGGAAAAAACTTATCGAGAAAAATATCATGAAAGCATCGAAAATAGCTGCAGTAGCTGCACGTAAATCCCTAAGAATAGCCGGTGGCAAACGAAAAATTCGCACGCCTAGAATCATTCCAATTCCGAAGACTGGGGGGATATTACCGTTAATACCAATATTTGCAGGACTATCGGCCTTAGGTTCATTAGCAGGTGGTGCAGCAGGCATCGTGCGTGCCGTAAAAGCAGTAAAAAAGTCGACTGCAGAAAAAATAGGTACCGGCTTACATCTAAGTTCAAGAGGAAACGGATTATACTTGAAACCATATCGCACAGGTTTGGGATTATTTATAAACAACGGCAAAAATAAGAAATCAAAAAACTAATAGAATCCCTACCTCAAAGACCACTATCCAATATTGATATAGAAAAGTACGCCTTAAAAATGAAAATACCACACTTTCGAGGCGTATATATGAGAGATTCATTACCTGTACGCGGTCCCAAACGTTATGAGGCCGCCATTATAAATTTGGATAGTATGTCGGGTGTAGGGACTCATTGGGTAGCATATAGAAAAAGCAATTCTGATGTAACATACTACGATAGTTTCGGTGATTTACCCCCACCTATGGAATTGGTACGATATCTGCAGATGGGTTCCGAAGCGACGACGAAAATTTACTATACATACGACCGTCAACAAGAATTTGGAACAGTCTGGTGTGGACATTTGTGTTTGAAGTTTCTTTTACAATCGTAAAAAGTATGTCTTTGACACCCCAAATGGAACGTGACAACTACACCAAAATGTTGCTATCGCTTAAAGCATATCGTGAAGTCGGAGGATTACAAAAAATGACAGCTGAACAGTTAGAAAATACGCCCAAAGAAGTGTTGATCGCATTAGCTCCAAATGAAATAGCACTAGTTTGGGATAGGTTACCTAATCACCTAAAAAGTGACGTCGATATATTGAAATATCAATACTGTTTCGAACATTATAATAGCAATAATTCAGATTCGGACGAGGGTGATGGACCGATACCAAAAAAAATATTTTGTTGTTATTGCAAAATTAACGATGTGAATATAAAGGCAGAAAACAGTTTAAAAACGTCCAAAGGAATAAAGCAACGCTTCAGCTTAAATCCATTTAACTGTTGCAAACAGCAATAAAATAGCTACACAAATAGTTTCGTGGTCAGTCATGTCTTACACATTCACTCTAACAGGACATTCAAGTGTCTTAAGTGCGGATTTTTACCCACCCATCGAGTTAAATACAACAAGCAAATATGGAGTTGCACTACTGGGATTTTACACATATAATTCGATTTTTAATATCGACGAAAGCAATAATTCATTCAGCCATTTGAAAACAGTGATACCAAAGCATTTAAGGATTCCACCAGGAGCTTACGAAATTAATGAAATAGCAAAAGCCATGTACACCGCTTTAAAAGAGTCATGCAATGAAGTTGGTACCGATTTATTTTCATTAACAGCCAATAATAATACGTTAAAATGTGAGCTAAAGTCAAAATATAGCATCGATTTTCGAGGTAGCAATAGTATCGGCAAAGTGCTCGGATTTGGCTCTGTGCTGCTGCAAGGGGGACAACGACACGAATCAAGTGCCATCGTGGACATAATGAAAGTGCGCATCGTACGTGTGGATTGTAATATAATTTCCGGAGCATACCTGAATTCTTTGGAAAGTCATACGTTATTTGAATTTGATATTGACGTCGAACCCGGTTACAAAATCTCCAAAGAACCGCAAAATAATATTTATATGCCGATAATGCCGGATGGTCGTCAGTTTATCGACAACATTACTCTACGCATCTTGGACGATAGCGGTGATTTGATCGATTTTCGAGGTGAGAAAATAATAGGTAAACTAGAGTTCAAAAAAATCGTATAATGGGTTTTGCTTTAACCGTCAACTGCATAAGCTGTCAACAATTCAAGATTCAGTTAAACGACACAAAAGTAAGCAGACAACACAGTCAAGGTTCATTCGCAAGTCAGACGGACGATCGAAAACACATCCGCACAGCAATCGCCAGCTCTCCGTGAAAGATTGCAAATTTCTACAATCGATCGGTTTGAAAGTGAGAAAAATTAGAAAATGATGGCCGCTAGCAGTGACAAAATCGAAGTTTTTACCGAACCCATTTTTGATAACTCCATTATTAGTTTTCAAGAACACACATATAAACCTTACGGTTCTCCAACATTCCGCAATTCCGATGAAATTCGTATACCTGTACACTTTCAAGATATCATTTTGGATATATCGGATAGTTACATTTACATCGAAGGAACATTTAAACCCAAAGATGTTAGTAAAAAATGTTATCTATCAAATAATGCCATCGCCTTTCTATTCGACGAATGTCGTTATGAAATGGGAGGGGAGCAAGTTGCCGTCGTTCGGAAACCCGGAATTACCACAACGATGAAAACTATGGTGTCATTGGGTGCCGCACAAAATAGAGCTCTCATGGCATGCGGATGGGGTCTAGACGAAGCAAATCAAGGGATACTAGATTCCACAAGTAACATGTTCTCCGGCAAGCTTCCTCTAAAATATCTCATGGGTTTCGCAGAGGATTATTCATAGGGTATTTTTAACGTCAAGCAAGAGTTGATTTTAATTATCGCCCGCACTTTCAACAATTGCTATATCGGCGAAGTAGATGCAGACATTTCAATTGAAAAAATTGAATGGAAAATTCGTCACATTATTCCAGACGATCGACAGAAGTTAAAGATATTATCACGCATGAATAAAGGTGGCAGTAACGCAAACGTTCCAATGGCTTACCGTAAATGGGATCTTTACGAGCTACCTTCTTTGAGAGAAACATCGTCAGACGTTTGGGCCTTAAGAACTAGCACGAGTCTCGAAAAACCGAGATATTTGATTATCGGTTTTCAACCAACTAGCTCTTCCGAAAACAGAGCAAAAGATAGCACACAATTTACAACGGCCGATATAAGTGATATTAGGCTCTATCTTAACTCTGCCGTATTTCCCTACGAAAGATGGAATTTAGATTTTTCCAAGAAACTGTATGCCGCAGCCTATTATAATTATGAGAATTTTCAAGCTAGCTACTACCAGCGAGAACTGAGCGATCCTATGATGAGTTTTGCCGACTATCTTAAAAATCCGTTATTCGTAATAGATTGCAGTCACCAACCAGAAGCCGTCAGGACGTCCACAGTGGACGTGAAATTGGAGTTCGAAACACGCAAAAGTAAATTTCCTAAAGACATTAAAGTGTACGCGTTAGTTATTCACGATGCATTTTTTAGTTACAATATACTTAATGGTTCTGTTACTAACAAATCAATACATTAGTTTGAAGTTGTGTAATTCTCCAAATTATGTACTTTACATATTTAAAATAAACTTATAAACGACATATTGGAGTTTTATTCTTACTACATACGACATATTTGAGGCTTATTTTAATACTTCAAATGTGGGGCTTTGGTAAATAAGGTCGAGAGATGAAGAATAGGCAGAAATTTAGGAGAGGGGTGGGGAAAAGAATGTATATAAGACGTGATTTAGAAAATTAAATTCACTCGAAGTCAAGATGTCATCAAGTTCAGATGATGGATATTCCAGTGACGACGAGCAGACCGCGGCACCAAATGTGCAACATAGGCTTGTACTGAGACCGCGAAGGCTTAGACCTAGGTATTGCATCATGCAATCCTACGTCTCATGGGGGCTAGAGATTTGTGTATGCACTGCTACACGAGAGGATTTGGAGCTGTGATGATGGATGTTCATTTCGTCACAACTCATTTTACAGTGGGTTCGCGAGGTGATCAAAGGCGGAACCACTCGAGGTGTGCTTTGTGTAGGGAGACACTGTTTACAGTCGTTCATCAGCAGTCTTGCCTTATTTGCAATAGAATGTAAATTCTATTACAAATAAAGCTCCTCATACGACAACCCTGCCTGCCCCCTGACAAAATCAGTCCTTTTCAGGACTACAGAATATTTGATCGTAGTTTGTAGTTAAACACTATGTTTCCTAAGGAAGATATTTCTCGAAGGAAAAATTGTGTTACTTTGAGTGAGAGATGCATTATGTGTTTAAATCATACATAGATAGCGAGAGAAAGAGCATTTGCAAGATTTAGCTTGTAGTTTTTATGTATGATAAGAACGCATATGCCTCTAATTATTCAAAGTGACATGACTTTCTATCAAGAAACATATTTTAAAAAATAAAGTCACTCTGGGTTGATACGCTCAAAAAGATACATCAGAATTTTGTCGTTT
Source organism: Philopedon plagiatum (assembly GCA_963971165.1). Lineage (NCBI taxonomy): Eukaryota > Metazoa > Arthropoda > Insecta > Coleoptera > Curculionidae > Philopedon > Philopedon plagiatum. The sequence continues at coordinate 38,839,449 of OZ020195.1, forward strand.
CACATAGAACGTTGGCTAATATTAAACCTGCTCTTAAGTATGACAAAAACAGACGAATCCTTTCAGTGTAACAAAATATTTCGAACAAGAAATCTCTTCTATAGGAAATATTTTGTTACTCTGAAAGGATATGTTAGAACTGTTTAGCCCCACTCTCACCCCCACTCTCACCCCCCACCATCCTAAATGCTTTTAAAAGCGGGAGCAGCCATCACAATTTTCATTTCTCAACCAGCCATGAAGTGGGACAGGCTGATGTTAAGGACGACAAGGGAGTCCAAAATTAGCGACTATTGGGAGGCTTGGCGTTTAAAAAACGCGAATAAGCCAACGGCTATCGTACAGCCGATCCCAAGACCGCAACCACCACCGGAGCCGGCTCCAACAGAGCCCGTGGAAGTGGTGGAAGGACCACAGATGCTGCTGGGTCCTGAAGAAAGGGCGGCTCTCTTAGAAGAGCTAACGGCTCGTCGCCGGAGCCGTCGCAGCACTCGGCTGGAGGTGCGAAGACGGCGAGCTGCACCGCGATCGGTGCAGATCGCGAGAGGGGAACAACCACTCTAGGTTTCCCTCTCCAACCCACCGCGAAAACGGCCCTTTTCAGGGCCACAAAAGATTTGATCGTAGTTTAGATATTCTTAGTCACTTTGTGTTTGACACTGAATCGGTGAAAAAATGCAAAGATGACCAAGGATGACATTTTCAGGACGTTTAAAAATAGACGTTGACATTTTTGCATAACTCTTTTCGATAATTTACCTAGAAGTGTCTAAAACTAATTTTAAGTTGAAGGTCCACGATCTGTTAAAACTGTTATATTTCTAACTTAAAAATTGTATCCATATAGTTATTTCCGAGGGGCAATTTTTGGTTCTATAAACTTTTTATGAAGTTAGAAAAATCGATATTAAAATCCCGCGGTTTGCTCGGAGAAATACAGACGGCCCGTAAAACACGTGCGGTGTCGCGCGGAACTGAAACTTTGTGGTCAATGTAATGACATGGGCATAATAGTTTTACCATTTAGTAGGCAATGACTATAAGAAAAAGTTGTTGATAATGGTAAAACCAATGTCAAAAAGTTTTTGGACACTTCTAGTGAAATTAGGGAAAAAAGTAATTAGAAAATGTTGTTTGGAATGTCCATTTTAATCGAAATCCGCTTTTAAAAAGTGAAATAATTTTTAAGATCCGCGCTTTGCTCGGAAAACAAAGATTGCACGGGAGTTTTTAGACACTTCCAGAGAAATAATCAAAGCAAGTTATAAGAAAAAAATGTGCGTAACGACCATTTTTATCGAAATCCACTTTAAAAAATTGAAAAAGTGAAAATTGAAAAAAGAGTTATGGAAAATTATAGGTTTTTAACGAAATTGCACATTTTAGGCCATTTTAGACTGCTATAGCTCCATTATTATTAGTCGCACAGAAAAACCGCGGGGATCAAATCTTAAGGAAATTTTACGTACAATCCGAAAATTTAAAAAAAAATTGAAAAAAGTGGAGGGGAAAGGAAAACATTTTCAAAAAAATTTAAAAACGCGAGATAACAGTCAAATAAACATCGCCCAGCGCTCCAAATGGGGGGGTGTTACTATGCGGTTTTTTTTTTTTTGAGTCCCTGCTCCGCTGCGCTACGCAGGGACTCCGATGCCCCCAACCCACCACACAGACCACCCACCCAGGTGTGCCTAAATCGATTCCGCATGGTCCCGTCCACCTCAGATGCTCCCTTCCATGAAATATAACATTTTTTTGGACACTACTTTTTTATCTTTGGGAAAAAATGAAAAATTTCTTTTCTAGTCGATTCTACGGAAAATTTCCCTAAGATTACATTTCAGCGTTTTTTCTGTCTGATTAATAATAAGGGAGTTAAAACCATTACCCCTAACTTTTTTCATAACTCTTTTGTCAATTTTCACTTTTAAAAATTTTTAAAAGTGGATTTCGATAAAAATGGACATTCCAAACAACATTTTCTAATTACTTTTTTCGCTAATTTCACTAGAAGTGTCTAAAAACTGTATAACACTGGTTTTACCATTAACAACAACTTTTTTTTTTAAACACATTGGCTACTAAATGGTAAAACTATTATGCCCATGTCATTACTTTGACCACAAAAGTTTGAGTTCCGCGCGCCGGCGCAATTGCTTTACGGGCCGTCTGTATTTCACCGAGCAAAGCTTGGGCCTTATATTATTTCGTTCATATGAAATTCTATATGAGGTTTCTGTTTCAAGGGAAGGGGGAATCTGAGGTCTTTAAAAGCAGCTCGAGTCGACTGCTTACTTCATTACATTCGCTCATCTCAACATGGCATCATCAGATGATGATGGATACTTAAGCGATGATACTCCTAGGAATTTGGATAATTGGGCTATAAGACGGAGGAAAGTTTTCCCCGTCCGATCCCGCCGGGTGTGCAAGACCTTAAACCTGGTGAAGGTGGGTGATGACGGCTGGTGTATTGGCTGCTATGCCGACTTGGAAAACAAGTCGGCTGGTGACCAATTCTTCAGTGGTCATGTAACCCAAGATTTCGGTAGTCGCGCGCACATACCGAACTGTAAAGGTTGTGGAGTAGCTCTTGGTACTCTACAACATAAGAGTGCGTGCCTTATTTGTAATCGAGCCTGATTACAAATAAGATATCCCGTGAAAAACGGTCCTTTTCAGGACCACAGAATGTTTCATCGTAGTTTTAGTTACCTAATGCCATAGTATATGTGGCGTTAGATAGAAAATTATATAAGTCCAGTCGGATCGAGTATAATTTTCTTTGCAAAATCCGTCATTTTCAGGATGACAGAATATTTTGATCTTACTTGTATTTATCTAATGTCACGACATCTGTGACATTAGATAGAAATTATGTAAGTCCAGACGGATCGAGTATAAGTTTCTTTGTCGGTCACATTTCCACAACACAATTACACCATTTTTGCGAACTAAAAGCAGTTTTCGACAGTGAAGTCCGCCAGTATCATTTTTGGATGGAGGGCATTTGTATAATAAACTCTAGTTTGTTGGCGGTGAAAAGGTGGGGATGGAGTGGTGGAGGGGGTAGATTATCTCTATTTAAACGGTTGCGAGCGGGTCACAGAATCACTTCATTTTTAAATCTTAAAGTACCAAGATATAACTATGAATTTCGAAAGGCCGTTAAGTCGCGGTTCATCGGTTTTTAGCGATGATACCGTCGACATGAATGATGTCGATATGGATGATCGGCTCTTGGACATCGAACGACTTCTAGACATCGAGGCAGAAGATATGTTTATTGCCTGGGAAGATGAGCGGGCAGTCGAAGAAGCAGATCTGGGTCAGGAATTGCCAAACATCGATTGGCAAAATGGGGAGTTGTCGGCTGATGAGATGGAGCCGGACTACAGTAACGATTGGGTGCCACCACCGCCGCCGGAAGATCATGACGGTCCGGCCGATTCATCCACTTGGTGGATCACGGACCATCAGGATGAAGATGGTCCAGCGGATTCCACCAACTGATCCCGGAACCATGCCCTCCCCGATCTACCCCGACAAAATCAGTCCTTTTCAGGACTACAAAATATTTGATCGTAGTTTGTAGTTGATTCATGTCACATCTCATGTAACATGATATTTCTCAAGAATTAATTTCTTTTGGGAAATATTGTGTTACTCTGTAAAGACATGTACGTTCTTACCGTACGTTAGAACTAGCTAAATTTCTAGTATGCTGAGAGTTTGGTCTATTATCTTACTTGTAGTAAAATTCACATTTTATTACAAATAAGATGCATGTTCTCAGCCATTGTAACGGATAGCCTCTCTTCACAGACATAACACTTTATCGCATACTTAAGTTGTGTGCATCTAACGATTACACACCTAAAGTTACGGCCCTACATTTTCCGTCTATTCGTTTTTCTATTTTGCATTTTCACACTATTTTTTGTGTGTAACTTCCGTATACTTATTTTAGAAATAAAAAAATATTGTTTCATTTAACTTCTTTTTTTATTATCATATATACAAAAACATTTTCTTTTACTTATATATACATTACTATTACAAAAATAACTTAACTCTATATTTACAATAAAATTCTAAAGCTACTTCTTATACGCTAAATTATTCATTACTTCCAGTCTTTTAACGCACTTCTCCCTTGTCCTTTTAGTTTGCTCCACTTTCACCCGCAGTTCATTAATCTGTCTTTCAAAGTCCGCCTCATCACTATCACACTTTTTTACTTCGCGCAGTAGTTGTTCCCTATACCTATATGCCGCGGAGAAGACGCACTTTTGGCTCGACGAAAACTCGTTCAACCAGTCCGGCTCTTCAGCAGTTGTTGCTGACTGCTGCGATTCCTCGTACGATCGCTTGCATCGCATCTTGGCCGGTTTGCGGCACTTCCCACGTCCTATTGTTGGCGATAGTGGTGCCTCCGTTGCAATTGTCCCTTTGTCGACAACCTGTGAATTGTCAGGTGTGGCCGAGTCTGGACCGTTATTCACCACAACGATTGGAGACAGAGGCTTCGGTGGTGGTGGCGGAGACTTCAGAAAATCAGGTAGTTCCACTGGCACTGTGGGGCGCCTAAACTGAAATTTCCTCTTCTTCTTCTCGCCCTCGGCAGCCGCATAGAATTCACCTTTATTAATGGTGGCCGTCTTGGGTTTGGTCAGAAGATTTTGTAGTTTCGATGTTGGCCCCCGCCTCGCCTTTTTGATCACCACATCACTTATAATATTAATTCGGCCTCCATCCTCCTCAGTCCACTTGTTGACGTAGTCAACCGCCGAATTAACTGTCTCCTTTTTCGCGTCTACTTCTTCTTCCACAAACGCAGTGTTCAGCACGTCGTCATTGTGCCATTCTTCGAAGACACCTGGGGTCAGCAGGTCAATCACTTCCTGCCCCATCAACTCTGCTTGGATACTTCCATCCAAGTTAAACGCATTTAACAACGACTCACTACCGGAATTCATTTTTCTAACTAACTCACTGCACTAAACTGACAAATGTATTTACTTGGCGAACTGTTCTAGCGAACTATGAAATGCTCTGCCTAGCAAACCAAATTTATACTTATCACCCCACCATAAACTCCCCCACTCTATCTGACGGTTGATGCTTTGGAGGCCAAACAAGTTCATTCAACTTACAAGGTTGCGTTCAACGGCTAGACAGCGATTCAAGGACATATTTTCAAGGTAATCGTGTGTCCTTACTTCTGTTATTGTTTGTGCTCTCAAGGTTATATGATCCAGACAACCCATATTTATAGGCACTCTCTTTCCTTCGATGACTATTATCAGAAACTATAATGTTGCCTGCAGATCAAGATAACAATCGTCCAGCTGAGACTTTTTCAGGAGCACAAATAATAATTTCTGCCGTTTGCTATAATTGTAAAAGAGAAGTATATATTTGGACTGACCACATGCAATCTTACAGTTACATTGAATTGTTGAGAGTAAGGATTGTTAAGTGTCATTACTGTGGAACGCTGATGTGTCGACGAGGGCCGATTAGCAGATCTCATATGTTGAGAGGACAATGGATGCTACGAGAAGTTTACAAGCAAGACATTAATTAATTTTTATTTTTGTAACTTTATTACTATATTGTAAAATAAAACAACATATTATTGAAACAATTATCTATGTATTTTACTATCCTGCGTTATAAAATTTCAACTATTGTTATTACTATAGTGGTTAAGAAAACTACGTGACATTCGAGTTAATATTTTTTTATTTTTCTAAAACATAGACTTTCCAACATTTTTCTAATTTTAACTATTATTTTCGGGTAAAAAACTTTGCATAGCTTGTATTAACATATTTAGGTTATCTTCAGGGTTTGTTTCGTAAAACTTTATGTCTGGGTGCCCCCAAGGTAGAGTTTTTGTTGTTGATGGTATAATATAACGTTTATCGTCGTGGTGAGATAAAGCAACTTTATTAATTATTTCGGTATAAACGTCGTGTTTATAACTTGGAAAGGTTTTCATTTTTCGAAATATCTGACCACCACGTTCTACGATATTCCGATAATCTTCCAGGTGAAGCTGTTTTTCAATTACACGTTTTTTTATACCTTTCGCTTTTTTAATTTCGCTACTGACTGAGTTTATGTAATAAGCTTTGGCTCCGGTACCAAAAAAACTTATTATTGGATCACCTGGAAATTCATCCTTCATTCTACCTACTACTGACTCACTTTTTTTTATGTTAAAAATATTTCCTTCGGTATAATTGGATGTATCGAATTTATCCGGATTTTCTGCAATTATGCGATAAAAATTGTCGGTGTAAACTTTTAATATTAACGAATCTGTGTCGGTATACAGTAAAGAAGCATTTTTGCCAAATTTTGCTTTAATGAATGAGTAGAAAAAATCATAAATTACTGTTTTCGACATGTCCAGTATGGAAAATCCGATATAAATTGGTTTATTATAAGTTACCTTTAATTGATCCATATGAATGGCAACGAATTCTTTATTAAAAACCGTTGAACTTTTAAAATAAGGACGAGAAATTAATGCTCGTGCCCCAATTTTATTCCTGTCATTTTCCCATCGGGTAACTAGTTTTATATCATTACGATTCTCCACATTTTCCATGGTCTTGCCAAAAACAGCATTAATGATCAATTTAAAAGTGTCTTTACCAAACTTTGTTGTTGCCCTATTGCGCAAATCTGTATTTAAGTCGATATATGTCTTTAACCATGGGGATTGATTAAATTTTAAAATTCTGTGTGTTTGCATTACCATTAGGCCGTTATTGATTGCTTGTTTTAATGTTCGGTAATGAATGATGTATTTTTTTTTATCGTTTAAATTCGGAATTAACTTTGAAAATTTTGCCGATTCGGTGGGTGGTACAATATTTTCAACTAAAAAGGGTAAGTCGGAATGGTCATCATATAGCGTATCCGGATAATGAACGTCAACTTCCAAAACGTATCCTTCTGGACCATTATCGTCCACATCCATAATATTTAAATTTAAAATTTCATGCTCTGATAACCATCTAAAGCCGCCAAATGGTAATGCTTGCGACATACTACGACCGTACAGATTTGTTGCATCAAGATAAACAATGAAAGATGATGGTTCGTTAGGATCGTAGTTTGGTACATATATGTTGTTGGCAGCGTGCATCCTTTCTGAACACTGACTTATACCGCCTCGAATACCTTTTTTGAAAAAATGAACCGTGTCGATATCAGTCAATAGCTCTAACTCTACCTTAGAAATACGCAACATACAATCAAACGAATAACTTGGAAGGGTATAGTACTGTGCTGGATCCAGTTTATACGTTTCTAAACAAGTATCGCGAAACTGTTCAAAAACATCGGTTAGTAATAAAACATCAGATTTCAAATATAAATCCGAATAGTCCCCCAAATTCTTACAATTAAATGTGTCCCACACCTTTTTAGCTCTATCATAATCTTCATCGCTAATGTGCTCCTCTGACAAACTATCATAAAATTGATTTTTTGTGGGTAAAGTTGGATGGTTCATTTTCTCCATTGAATCGACAAAACTATAGGGAAAAACACCTTTTTTGCGCATTAAATTAAACTGCTCATTATCAGAAAAATATTTTCCTGTTTCCCTGAAACTACCCACAGCTAATCCATTACCCAAATTTTCCAGCGAAGTTGATAGAAATTTAAAACTATCGATGAACCGCAATTTCAAATATTTTTTCTTTATTGTCCCACTTTTATTATCGACATAATCGTGAACGTAAATACTTTTCGTAAACGAAATATACTTTTCCTTGCTTTGAGCTAAAACATCGATCTTGTCTCCGTGACGACACAACTCTTTAATAAACATGTGGCAATCGTACCCGCTCAAGTTATGAAATATAATTGGAATAAAATTGGGTAACTTATAATTTAAATTGCAAATCGAATGAGCAGCACCAGGCCTTTTTTTCCCAGTTATGTGACAGTGGTCCTTTACTTTACAATTATTATTTTCAAAAGGTCGTTCACATATACCACATTTTGTGGCATTCTTGAACTCCGCTATTTGGTCCACCGTTAAAGTTTCCATTGCTTTTATATCTCTTAAGTATGTATTGTAAAGAGATCTTAAATCACTTTCAAGTCGAGAAACGAAAACCTGGGCTGCGTCGTTTCCCCGGTAGAGCTCAAATTTTGAAATCGAATCGTCAAAGGAGCACTTAATTAAATACGCAAAAGAATATGGTTCATGTTTGATGCTTTTGACTAAGTAAGAATTTGTGGGATTTGGTTCCACAGTATCCAGCGGTTTAAGCACCGATTCAAAATCCGCGTAAACGACAAACGGTACACGCATTTGCTTTTCTATGTTTTCAAATTTTAATATATTTTCACTTACACTCCTTCCAAATTTACCTATTTTTAAATTTAGTGATGGTGTTAATGAATATATTTTTTTGGTGTGATATCAAAGATGATGGTGAACTAAAATATATCAAACAACCATCACAAAAATACATTTTATCTCTACGCGATGTAATTTGACTGGAACATAATTTCGATAAGTCTTTTATCCAACAATAATGACTTTTAGAACAACGCGTATCACAAATATGCTCATCATCATCTTTAATACTACAATCCTTTGTTATTAACAACAAGTTTACATGTCTGTTAAGTTTTCTACCCGAATACCTTAATGGACCGACAACTTCATACTTTAACATATTATTTTCGAAAATTTTTTGCAAACCATAAACGTTAACTGAAATATTATTCATTTCTTCAAATTTTGATATATCACGCAACTTTACTGGAAAGTCTATACCTGTAAAATTCAGCAGTCTTGAATAGTGTGGATAAGATTGAATCTGTGATGCCCTTCTAGTGGCGGGGCACAAAGCAGACACGATTGACCACGCAAAACAACACTCATCTTGATTAATCACATTGATGATGGCTTTTTTCAATTCGATGAATCGGGGTAACTTTATATATGAAGATCCACCAAAAGGTTTATACTTGTTGACATTTACTTCCAGGTATAGAATTTTTTCCAGAGCCCAACCTACGAAAACAAGAAAGAGTGACATAAGTATTTATTTTATTTTTAGTCGTTAATTTATAACATACCTGAATCTTTTTCCTGAAACTCAGTCGATTGAGTCTTCATGGCTTCCACTAATGATTGATATATTTCTTCCAAATCGCTTCCTGAAGTAACAATTTCATTGCGTGTATTAAATGACTTGTCACTGTACATATTATCTTGTGTTGGTAAAAGATACCGACCAACAACCACCATATTAACTTTCAAAGCACAACGCACTCTTACTAGGTCACTTACTACCTCTAACACTTTTGCTTTAATTTCGTCAAAAAATAATGAATAGTCAGTATGTTCATTATCACTTGATATACGGTATGTGGCAATCCTATTTTTAAAAGCACTGGACACGAGTTCAACACCAGCTGATATTGGTGAACATGCATTACTTTTATGGTGTATTGTTCTTTGATGAGCTGCCATTCGATTTGCTGGTATGGTTATATTGCAGCAAGTGCAAGTACGCACCACAGATGTTGATGCCACATCGTCAACTTTTCGCTGTTTTCCACCATGTATATTTGCAAATCGTGCTACGCACGATTCTCTTTTATGTCGTAACATATTATAACTCTGGGTAAACGATTTACCACAATTTTCACACACGTACGCCATGACTTTCAAATTAACTTGCTTGAACCGTTTTACTCAACACAATGTTCTATACTAAAATTTAATTCCCCCTACCCTCATATATACCGAACCACATTAGACCCAACCCACTCGATCTTCATACCAAAACATGTTACACCCCAATAATAACTCAAGGTAAACTATCATCACAAATGTAACCTTGAAATAAGCGTCGTACACCTGGTCATCATCAAACAAAGAAACATCTGCTCGCATTCATTGAAAATATGCATCGCAAATGTAACCTTGAAATAAGCGTCGTCCACCTGGTCATCACCAAACAAAGAAGCAGCTGCTCGCATTCATTGAAAATATGCATCGCAAATGTAACCTTGAAATAAGCGTCGTCCACCTGGTCATCACCAAACAAAGAAGCAGCTGCTCGCATTCATTGAAAATATACACCGCAAATGTAACCTTGAAATAAGCGTCGTCCACCTGGCCATCACCAAACAAAGAAACATCTGCTCGCGTTCAAGGCCAAGTTATTGACCTTGACCTTGGAACAACACCTGCGCATATCAAGGCCAAATAACAATAGCACACCTGAGCGTTCAAGGTCGACCCTACTGCGCATGCGGAAACTCACTAAGCATCTACTTATACTACTGTCGTTTAAAGAAAGATTTTTTACCTCCTTATGCAGACGACGATGTCTGGGAACAAATAAGACAGAGAAAACAGAAGCGAAATGAATCAGTAACTATTTTTATGGCGCATTTAGAAAACTTATTTTGTCGCTTATCTACGTCTCCAGCGGAGGTCACTAAGGTGAAATATATTTGAAAAAATTTATTACCTGAATATATCAATCAACTTGCCTTACATTCTATTGATACTGTCAATGAATTATCTATTTTGTGTAAAAGATTGGAAGAAGCTTCCAAGACTACTTCTAAAAAACTACCTCAATTATTTTATTTATCGGATTCGGATCAACAAAGTGGTTCACGACAACGTGACACTCGAAGTAACTATAAAAATTTTAATAAAAAATCTTCTCGTTTTGATAACCAAAATACCTCTAATGCTGATAGGAATTTTAAGAAATCAGAAAATGTAGATAAATCTTCTAACCAAAATACCTCTAATGCTTATAAGAATTTTAAGAAATCAGAAAATGTAGATAAACCTTCTGATGCTGAGTCTCAATCTATATGTAAAAATAAAATTATTTGTTTCAATTGTCGGTTACCTAATCATACCTATAATTCGTGTACGGAACAAAGAAAAATATTTTGTTATCGCTGCGGCGAGCCCTATGTCAAGACTAATTCTTGTACAAATTGTTCAAAAAACTAAATTGTCCATCAAGCACTGCCCGTGGTCGGTACTTCGATGGAAAGTTAACCACAAAGTCCTATTTTGATAAATCTGATTGGAACAAATGGCTTATATATGTCTCTAATGTTTTCAAAACACCTAAAACAAGTAACGAAATACTACCTCTATTTATTAACAAAGTTAATGATAACAGACCTTATATCTCAGTTCGTCTTTATGATCAAGTTATCACAGTTTTATTAGATTCTGGAGCTAACTCTTCTATTGTTGGATCAAGTGGAATTAAAAATCTTGAAAAAATTAAAAATTAAGATTCATTCAGTAATAGATTCTAATGTTCGCACAGCAGATGGTACACAGCAACAAGTTGTTGGTGTCTCTGATTTGCCTATTTTTATTAATGATTGTTGTAAAATAATCAAAGTTTTAATTGTACCTTCTGTAACGCATGCATTTATTTTTGGGATTGATTTTGCAAAACAGTTTAATTTAGTAATGGACTTCAAAAATAATAGTTGGTCTATTCATAGTAATGAAATAGAAATAAGTACTACTTCTACAATAACAAATAAATTTGGTATTCCTAAACTTTGCACTGTAGATGATTTATCTCCTACTCAAAAAATAGAAGCTCAAAAAGTTTTAGATTCCTTTAAAGAAATTGATAGTAACGATAGGTTAGGGAGAACAAATAAAATTAAACTAAATATAGATACCGGTGATAACCCCCCTTTTAAAAAGAAACCTTATCTACTTTCTCCGTACATGCAAGAAATTCTAAACAAAGAGTTAGACTCTATGATTAAATTAGGTGTAGTTGAAGAATCTCAAAGTCCCTGGAGTTCTCCAACCTTATTAGTTAAAAAACCAAACGGTGAATATAGATTCTGTTTTGATGGACGTTTTTTGAACAACTTGACTAAACATGATAGTTTTCCTTTGGCTCACGTAGATCGTATCTTAAATAACTTGCGTAATGCCAAGTTTATTTCCTCTATAGATCTGCGAAAAGCATTTTGGCAAATTCCTTTGGATGACTCATCTAAAGAAAAAACTGCTCTTTCTATAATTGGTCGAGGACACTTTCAATTTAGGGTAGTTCCTTTTGGCTTGTGCAATGCTGCGCAAACTCAACAAAGGTTGGTAGATTTAATTTTTGGACCTAAGTACGAACCGTATATATGCTCTTATCTAGACGATATTTTACTTTGTTCTCCTTCTTGGGAACACCATATTGAGTTACTGACAACTGCAAAAAAAAATTACTAAAGGATGCAGGCCTTACTATTAACCTTGAAAAATGTCAATTTTTTAAGACATCTTTAAAGTACCTAGGTTTTATTGTTGGAAATAATTCTTTAGCCACCGACCCTTGTAAGGTTGATTGTATGTTGAATTATCCATGTCCCCGCACTTCGACTGAAGTTAAGCGTTTCATAGGAATGTGTTCATGGTATCGCAGGTTTATCAAAGATTTCTCGTCCCTTGCAAGTCCCTTAAATTCACTTCTTAAAGGCAAAAAGAAAAAAGAAGTTATCAGTTGGAACGACGAGGCTGAGGCCGCGTTTTTGTGTATCAAGCAAAAATTAGTAAGTGCACCTATTCTAGCTCAACCAGATTTCAGTCAAAAATTCTATGTTCAGTCAGACGCTTCCGATGTTGGTATTGGAGGAATGTTGACTCAGTTTATAGACGGAGAAGAAGAAGTCATAGCTTGTGCAAGCCGTTCTTTGTCCAGAGCAGAAAGAAATTATTCGGTGACCGAACGGGAATGTTTGGCAGTTATATTCTGCATAGAAAAATTTAGACCTTGGGTAGAAGGTACGCGTTTTACCGTAATCACCGATCATTTCAGTTTACTTTGGCTTAATAATCTTAAAACTCCCTCTGGTAAACTTAGTCGCTGGTTGCTTAGATTAAGGCAGCACACTTTTGATTTACAGCATAGAAAAGGCTCAATGCACATTGTTCCAGATGCCTGAAGTCGTATACCTTATTCTCTTCCAGATCATATGGACATGGACAGTCCATCTACCTCACAAACACTACCTCTACAAGTATCTTCCTTATCTGTTGATTTCTCATCTCTTGATCCCTGGTATATCTCTCTTCGTGACAATATTCGTAAAAGTCCTGAAAAGTATCCTCAATGGCGGATTGAAGGTGACGTAGTCCAAAAATTTATTCCTTGTCGTTCCTCTTATTCTTTTAATAAACAGGAATGGAAACTCTTGATTCCAAAACCTCAAAGGGATAAGGTCATCGAAAATTGTCATAATCCTCCAACCAGTGGACATTTTGGTTTTCGGAAGACTTTGTTTCGTGTTCAAGAATTGTACTATTGGCCTCAGATGAGGTCACAAATTTTAAAGTTTATTCGTAAATGTTTGGTGTGCGGTGCGCAGAAACATTCAAACTTACCTAAGATTGGTACCATGGGAATGGAAAAAATTGTTGACTTACCTGGTCAGATTATTTCTTTAGATTTTATTGGTCCCTTTCCACGCTCAAAAAGAGGCAATAAATGGTTGCTAGTAGCTGCTGATTGGTTTTCGAAATACACTTTTACTTTTCCTCTTAAACATTCTAAGTCCAATCTTATTGTAGATCTCTTAGAAAATCAGATTTTTCTTGTATTTGGTGTGCCTCAGATCCTTATCTGTGACAACGCAACAAATTTTTCTAGTCATAACCTTAAAAATCTATATGAAAAATATCACGTCAAACAGTGGTTTACTCCGTTTTACTCACCACAATGCAATTTTGTGGAAAGAAACAACAAAACTATAACTACTGCTATCAGATGTTACGTGGATAAATATGAAGATTGGGACCTACATATTGCTGAAATTAGGCAGGCTATTAATACTGCAGTTCACGAAGTAACTGGTTTTCCTCCTTCATATTTAATGTTTGGGCGACATGTTCCTTTATCTGGTGATTATTATGATCATCCTCCCCAAGACCAATCTTCCGAAATATTGCCTGGTGATAGGAATACCTACGCCGAAAATTTAACTGAGTTTCGTAATCTGTTCGCAGAAATACGCCAGAAACTGCATTCTGCATTTGAAAGGAATTCTAAGTCCTATAATCTCCGGAAACGGGATGTCTCTTTTAATGTAGGTGAAAAAGTATGGTGTCCGAACAAGATGTTATCTAATGCTGCGAACAAATTTGCTGCAAAACTTAGTCCTAAACATATCTTATCTCTTGTCTCTAAAAAATTATCTCCCTTGGTCTATGAATTAAAAAACCTAGATGGTTCTAAAGTAGGCAAGTGGCACGTTAAAGATTTATTGCCTTACCGTGGACATTCTGAGGATATAGAAGATACCCAAACATCTCTTTCCTCATAAGTTCTTACCTTTATTTTCTACCTAAAAATTTCTAAAGTAAATTTTGATTGAAGTTATAACTTGGTCAAAATTACCGCGCCTTATCTTCAATTTACTTACCTTATCTTTTTTTCTTTTGCGTTTTGGCTTAGGTATTTGCCTAGGGCAAAACTCCGCTAAGCATACCATACCATACCTTACCATGTTATTTGAATAAGCCCTCCTATTGTTTTCCAGCGCACATTGTAAGATGGCGTAGGTCTCTGCTTGGAATACCGTGGGGTACTTCCCCAAGGAAAAAGACATGTCCCTCCTTGGCCCGACCCCATGTACTCCTGCTCCGGTTCCCGTTTCGGTTTTTGATCCGTCGGTGTACCATATGATTGTCCCCGGAGGAAACTCTGGGTTTGTCGAAGTCCATTCCCTACGATCCGTTATTATTACCTCGCAGGGGATGTTATATTGGAATTTTGGAGTCAAGTAGTCCGATCTCATTTCTAAATAGGGCCCTCCAATCTTTTCTCTTATGAGTTCATGTCCCGCCCTTTTCCGTAATGAAGAGGGCAGAGTGTTTTGCAGTCGATAGAGGCCCATTATCGCCTCTCCCTGGATAACCAGGTGCAAGGGAGGAAGGTCTAGGTGATTCTCCATCCCTGAGGTGGGGGTCGATCTCATCGCCCCCGTAATGCCCAGACAGGCTAGTCTTTGCAGACTGCTGAGCCTGAGCATTATGGATTCTGCGTTGCCTTGGTCCCCCAGACCAAGGCTGAATATGTTATTGCGGGTTTCACCACTCTGGTGTACAGCCAGTGCACCATCTTTGGTGAGAGACCCCATGTTTTCCCATACGTTCGTCTGACCACCGCAAGGGTGATTTCCGCTTTTCGTATGGTTTTGTCCACATGCTTGTTCCAGGTAAGTTTTGAGTTCAGTGTTACCCCCAAGTATTTTACCTTTTCCTGCAGTGGAATTGTAACTCCTCGCAGGGTTAGAGGACCGAGCCCCTCCTTTTTCCTGCGGTTAGTGAACGGGACTATGACAGTCTTGTGTGGGCTTACATTGAGCCCTTCCTGTCCTAGCCATTTTTCCACTACGGCGAGGGCGCTTCTCATGCAGTCCCTCACGGTTGTGTTGAATTTTCCTTGAGTCGTTATGACCAGGTCGTCTGCGTAGCCCAGGATCGAATAGCCCCTTTGACTTAGTTCTCTCAGAAGCCCGTCCATTACCGGGTTCCAGAGGAGGGGCCAGCCGGGCTGCCAAAGTTTCACCGAGCAGGTCTGTATAGATGATCCGGCTTTTGAGCATGCTTTCTACCCATCTGCAACAGGTTTCATCCAGCCCGATGTCCCTGATTGCTCTGGTTATAGATGTGAAGGATGTGTTGTCAAACGCTCCTTCAATGTCAAGATATGCTCCGAGAAGCACTTCTCCGTTACCTAACGCGTTCTCCACTCTGCACAGTGGTAAGAATAAAACATTTAGACGACCATAATTATTTTTAATGTCAAAGGAAATGAAATATGACATTTTTATATATACTGGATTTATTTGTGCTATATACATTATAATAGAGCAGTTTTTCATTAATAATATAATTTAGGCATAACGACAGTAGCATATATTAAATAGTAAAATGGTAATGTGAATCATAATGTGTGTAACAAAACAGTTATTCATGGGAAACTATTTTTTTGTAAAACCCAGCACCAATAATCTAAATACTTCAGTACCTAATACACATTGGTGAAATTGTAATCTAAAAAAATAATAAAATGATTTTTTTTTGAACATTTGTAATAAAAAATAAAAATATAATTTAATTTGTCTATGTATATTTAAACAATAAACCTACTTTTTAAAACGATAAAACTATTTTTTTAAACCAGCACCAATAATCTAAATAATTCAATAATACAAAATGGTGAAATTATAATCTAAAAGAAATAATAAAAATAATTTTTTTCTGAGCATTTGTAATACAAAAATAAAAATATACTCAAATATGTCTACGTTTAAACAATAAACCCAGTTCAGTCAGGCTCATAATAAGGACACTTCAACATTTGTAAAACCTCAGATGGTAATGGTCCACTTGTTTTTGATGGCTGATGACACAAACTACTAATAAGAGGATCTGATGTTATCAGAGTCATATTCGGCAAATCTTCCATTGTCGATTGGTGTAAGTTTAGTTAGGGCTTTATTAGTGTTCAAAATTGCTTCTTTAACTAGATAGGCGTTTTCTGGAGACTCTAATATATTCTTGATCATCGTTGCTGCTGTTCGAAAACCTTGTGAACGTAGACTTATTTGTGTTGCAAAACCCAGCTCTTCTACTGTTTTCTCTAATAACGGCTGAACTTTTCTGTGTTTTGTAACTTCAGAACATTCTGAAAAATCAGACCTTGGTCTTCCAACCCCTTTGCTTGTACTTGTTGTATTTCTAAGACGTTGAAACAACTCATCAAATACAAAATAGCCCTGAACCCATGAGGGATATTTGTACCTTAAATTATTAAGGCTTGAATGACTTTATTGCCACTTTCGCTGTATTTCCTTGCAAATATTTTCACTCTTTTGCCATAAGTTATCCTTGATGATATCTTCATGATCTATTAAATCAGTTTTTCAAGGATATATGCATAAATCCTGGCAATTCTTTGGTCCTTGTCAACTTCATTATGCCATAATTCTCGCAACTCTCCTCGTTGTATACCTCCAACCGGAACTAAAACAAATATAGTTTTGTTTTATGACATATTATGAGAAACACTCGTACACGATATTTTAGCCAAGTAAAGGTATTCTTCAATAAAAACACAATATTTTGGTTCGAAGAGGTTCGGAGAAGTATACGCCTGGTTACACTTTAATGTTTTATAGTTTAATAAAATTCATGCATTGAGGTAAAGAAAAGTGTTTTTAATACTTTTAGAGAACGAATTAAAAAATATATATTACTTAGTAAAATTGTCTTACCTTCGGGAATTTCAGCCATATCTTTGCTTTTATAAAAATACTCACAACAAAATTTTGACCTCTCTTAAATTATTTTCGTTAAAATCGTCAAATATCGATAAATTTACCGCTCGCGAACAAATAAATACTTTAAGTTAGTTGTGTGCAAACAATTGTTATTTTTTGCGATAACGCGTGTTAGTACGGGCTTGTTTGGCATTTTTAGAAAAGATTCCAACGAAATTTATTATGATAGGGTAATAAGTGAAAAACCAATTTTGATAGGCTAATTTAATTATTTTTACTTCTGTGCTCTGCTAACTAGCTGGTGGAGTGCTGATTCGGTCGATCTTCCTGTTCTGTAAGCATGCTGGTCTTGATGAAATGGTTCGTCCCCCATTATTGCATCCCTTATGTGCCTATCTAACAGTTTTTCCAGTGTTTTTACAATAAAGGACATTAGACTGATGGGTCTGAATGCCTTGGCGACCGAGTAGTTGGGACGCCCATGTTTTGGTATGAATACCACTTTGGTCAGTCGCCAGATCCTCGGTATGTGACCTAGGGCCAGACTGGCCCTTAGTATGTGACAAAGCTTGCTGATAAGCAGGTCTGATCCCTGCTGTAGCATCGCTAGACAAACTCCGTCGGGACCCGGAGATTTGTAGGGTTCAAATGAGTTTATTTTTTCAGGGGATATCACCTTCTTAGCAGCCTGCCAGTTGTCCCTGTGAGCTCTGTTGGGAGCTTCATTAGGTCCTTCAAATCTCCAGGCTTCAGGTGATTCCTTTATGATGAGCCAGGGAAGTGAACCCGAAACAGTTCGGTCATTGTATCCTTCGCCGTTGATGTGTGCTCTCCATTCTCAGTAACAAGAGAGTTGATTGCAGGCTGAGTGTCTTTTGACAGTATCCTTGCGAGTCTGGCACATTCTGGAGTACTTTCAATAGTCTCGCAGTGCCTTCTCCAGGATGCTCTCTTGGCCTTTCTCAGCGCTTTGTTGTATTCAGTAAGGGATGCCCTATATGCTTCCCAGTTGCCTGATCGTTTTGCCTGATTCCAGTTCTTTCTTACTTGTCCTCTTTTGGCCTCCAGGTCTGGCCCACACCAGGGGACCTTCCGGGAGGAATTTGATGTGGTTTGAGGACAGTTTGCTTCAAATGCCGAAGTGGCCGCGTCCGTTAATTGATCCGCTACCAGTTCGAGATCCGTCACGTTATTTATCACATCCTTAAGCCCCCCAAGTTACGTTTTGGTCTACTCGATAGTTACCCCAGTTCGTTCTACGAGGGTCGCGATAAGTGCTAGATTCCCGTTTTATACACGTTATTTCAAACCGTATGTGTCTGTGGTCCGAGCAACTTTCTTCCTCAGACACGTGCCAGTTTTTAATATAATTACCCACGTGAGCCGTTGATATAGTTATATCTAAAACCTCCCGCCTTTGCCCCGTTACAAAAGTACGATTATTACCTCTGTTCATTATGTCTAAATTATTTGCCATTAAGAACTGAAAAATGTGCTCACCTCTTTGATTGGTGTTAGTGCTGCCCCAGATGCTGTGGTGTGCGTTTGCGTCACACCCGATGATCAGCTGCGATCCACTTCCTCCGCAGTCTCTCACCAGTTCCTCCACAGCGCTGGGTGGTGGCGCTTCCGGGTCATCGTATGGGAAGTAAGCTGATCCAATAGTAATATTCTTCGGCCCACCTCCATCCGTTGTTGTTAGTCTTACTGCCACGAGATCCCTAAAACAGAAGTTAGTCAGTGGCAGCATCCCTATGTTCTTTTTAATTAAAATGCAAGTTCTCGGTCGGTCGGTGGTTCTATTGTAGACCAATTCACCACCTACTCCCGAGAGACCTTTTATTGTACCTTGGTTGACCCAAGGTTCCTGAATGAGGGCGATGTCGCAGTTCTCCATCACCCTGCACAGGACAGCCGAGGCTGCCCTGCTGTGGTGTAGGTTAGCCTGCACGACCCTCACTTTGAGTCACGACGTGGAGTCTTTTCAGCCGGCCGATAATCCGGCTTACTTCCACCTCCCTGAGTTGGTATAATTGGGTGTCATCTTCCGAAGGATCCACCTCAATTAGAGTTGAAGAGTCGCTCGTTTCTGAGTCCTCTTCTTTTCTTGATATTTCTTTTTCCCTCTTGTCCATTTTTGTTCCCACGAGTCTGGGGGAAAGGGTGGTCCGCACCGGCAGCGCCCCCTTGCCGGTGTAAGGCTACTTACTCCGGGATATCGCCTGGTGTCCCGGAGGCTCCGTTTGACACGTCTGATTACGGCTCAGGCGCCATTCGTCCCATTGGCACGGGTCGCGTCACACCGTGGGATTAAGCCGCATGTGTTAAATGTAGGTGAGGTGTAGGTGTTGTAAGTTGTTAAAAGAGATACTTAAAGCCCAAAAAATTAGAGTACATTTTACTACCCCTAAACACCACGAGAATCGAATTCGCCTGTAGAACGTTTTCATTCAACCCTTATTGAACATTTAAGAATATTAAACGTGAAAGATAAAAATAAAACTGTTAATGACTTAATGCCATACGCAATAATTGCTTATAATAGCACTGTTCATAGCGTTACAAATTATCTATACATCTCATGAACTTGTCCTAGGTCACACAAATTCCAGAGATCCTTTAGATCATATTCCTACGACATTCCTAATTCACTTTCAGTAGCGTCAAGATAAAGGGGGCATAGGATATCTATCAAACATATTTCTAATGAATGGCGTATCTGGCTTATCAAGTATGGAAAATTCGTTACATTATGTAAGGAAGTCAATCGTGTTAAGCAAAAATGGTCTAAGTCACAAAATATGCTAGTTTAAGGGTATTGGTGTAGGTGGGTTCCAAAGTGTTCAAACGCCGTTAAATCCTAAATCAGAGGTGTGTTTTAGACTTTCATTGTCTTTATGTATTGTATCACAAGGTTTCAACTGGTAAACATTGCCACTCATCTTCAGATAACAATAATTGTATAATATGCACTGGGGATGACTGGAGATGTTTACCAGGTGATACTACAGTTGGGAGATATCTCAATCACCGTGATCCAGTCACCGGGAAAGACAAATCACTATCGCTACCGGCGATCGAAATCTCGCTAAACCAGTAATTCAGTGATTAACAAATCTGCATGCGCCATGGATCTACCACAGATACTAACCAAAAAACTTAATTTAATACAACAGTACATGTACTTTCTTCAAAGCTTTTTGCTGCTTTAGCTTTTTAAACGAAGAATTCCCAGTTACCCACACTTTTTCTTTAAGGTAATCAAAGTGTGGTTTACTGACTAAATTGGACCTAGAAACTCAAAATTTTGCACGGAGGTTTCTTATACAATGTAAGCATTCACTAAGGAAGGGTTTATCAAAATTGAACCCCTAAGGGGGTGAAATAGGGGTTCAAACTTTGTATGGAGAAAGAATATTAGATATTCCTATTAAGTCCAAACTTCATAGAAGTACTCTAAAAAATAAATGTTTAAACACTTGTTTTACAATTTTTAATAAATCAACCCCTAAGGGGTGAAATGGGAGTTCACAGTTTGTAATGGAGTAGAATTGTTATACCGCGAAGTCGCGGGCGAAAGCTAGTTTATACAGTGTATCCATGAATGGAGTTGACAAGATGAGGAAAACACTAAGGCTAGCGCCGCCACTGATGGGGGTTCAAATTACAACCCAGAATAAGGGGATTAATCAAAAATTGTCAATACCTTTTTTAACCATATCAAGGGGAGGTACCTACCTAATAAAACACGGGCGAAGCCGCGAGCGGTATCTGCTCGAAATTTATATAACACAATTAAGTTATTCTACCACATTTTGCTAAGTGAAAAAACTATTTTTTAAAATACCAAAATATAGTAAATAAGAAATATCAAAAACTACGCCAATGTAAGTGAACTGGATTTTCGTTCTCTACTGATTACGTATCATAGCATAAAGATAAAGTAGACGCAGTCTATGAAAACGTCACCACAAAAACTGATCAAACCAAAGAAAGAGTTTTAGCATAGACAAACGTTAAAGGAAATGAAGCTCCTGATTTTAAGTTAAATCAAAAAGTTTACAAAAGGCTTTGGCAGATAAATAAAAATAAGCCTAAATTTAACGGCCCTTATGTAATAACCGAAAAGTAGGGGGAGATGGGATGTTCACCATCAACCGAACCGACCTTGACATTGACCTTGACCTTGACATTGACCTTGACCTTGCTCTTGACATTGACCTTGTCATTGACCTTGACCTTGAGAAATGACCTTGGCAATATGTCACCTGTCATCTGCCATACGTCATCTGTCACCTGTCAACTGTCATCTGTCAACTGTCATATGTCAACTGCCAACTGTCATCTGTCAACTGTCAACTGCCAACTGTCATCTGTCATATGTCAGCTGTCATACGTCATCTGTCATACGTCAACTGTCACACTCTTGGGCGTTGCTACTTTGGTCTTAACTACTTGTGGCCTTAACTACTTTGGGCCTTAACTACTTGGGGTTTTAACTACTTGGGGCTTTAACTACTTGGGCATCAACTACTTGGGCACTATCTATTTGGGGCCTAACCGCGTCGGACTTTAATACTATTCCTAAAAATATTATTATATCACGAATATGACGTCAAAAACTTTTTTCTTCATTTTTGTACATGCTAGGATTCGAACCCGGACACAGATGTTGGAATATCAGCGCTCTAACCAACCTGGCTATCGGCTTCACATAAAATATTGTGCTGATGGGATATAGACTGGCAGCCAGAAGGACCAACGTTTGCAAGTAGAAATTTAATATACGTAACGTGTTCAAAATGACCTTCTAAGGCATGCGTAAAAGCATGTCAACTGACGCCAGTCATTTAAGACATGTCAACCGCCATTTGTCACTTGTTAAACGCCAAAATTAATATTTGGCATACATCTCGTGTTCAACGTGACATAACAAATCGTTTGGAAAAACCCGAAGTCAATCGGCCAACTCGTTTGTGAGCTGTCGCTTATTAAGTCCAACGCCCTAATGGCTGAAAAGAATCAGTCTTTCTAGTGGTTAAACTGTTTTAACCATCACTTAGAATACTGCTAAAGCCCCAAAACACTGCAATGCAGTGTCCATTGTCAATGATCTTTGCGTAGTAATATATACTTCACCTCGTATATTCTAATATTTTAAATCTCGCACACCGCATTATTGGCAATACGCCAGAAAGTTCGCAACAGCATTGCTAGGCAAAGCGAGCCAAATAAGGCAAGCGAAACACAGCAGCAATCATACTACACGAACCAAGCGGAGATATTCTATTATTAGGGCGTGTACCGTTGTCAACTTCGGTTACGGTTTTGTGTCCCGTAAGTATCGGTAATCTGAAAAGTTGGTAAGACTGCATACGCGGTCCCCTGTAAAGTATCTGTCATTAATGTCACCGAAGAAACCGATGCGGTTAACCAGGTTTGACAACGGTACACAGCCTTAGTTTAGATACGTTTCGACGCGTTTTCCGCGCTTTAGTCGTGTTCTTAATCGGGAAACCGTCGAGCGATCCAGCAGTCGCTCGAAAACTTTCCTTGAGAACAGCCAGTTCGTTAAAAATAGACGCGTGGTTTGTTATGGTGTGTGTGTTTCACTATACTTGTGGCACTTTTTGTGTACATAGTCCTGAATTGTGGAACGTTCACAAATTATGGCACCTTACACGCGATTCCATAATTTTAAATTCTAATTTAAGACAACTCAGAGGGTTTAGCATAAATTGCTACTCTGTTTTTTGATAGTTCTGGCATCTCCTCTATCTCATATAATTTTGGTTCACATGTGGAAAAAACTATAAAAGATACAAAACTTTTTTAGAAATAGTGTGTAATGTTCCACAATTTAGGGAATGATTTATGTTTACACTTGGGTATTTATGGCACCCAAATATTAACAGTACCGTGGCGCCACCTGCAATCAAAGTTGTGGTTATTGCGCTGTTGCCATTTTCATTGATATTGAAAGAGATATATTTAATCCGTCGCAGCTATATTTTGGTTTGGGTGTGTGCTAGGGGTGCCATAGTTGTAATTTACTGATCTTATTAGCGCGCACATAATTTTGGGTGCTTAAAATGTGTTACTGTTACATTTTAACCATTTATAAACCTCTCACCGTAAAAAAAACAATTTATTTTTTATTAAAATACCGGCTCCATTCTTACAGGCACTTTTTAAAAACCTTTAAATTTATGATGAGGTAATTGTTATTTCATTGCGACGTCTCGTGTTGCAAATATCATCATCAATTATTCACAAATACATACAGTGCGTCCAAAGAAGTATGCAACATATGGGAAACTTTGCATTATCGCTAAAAAGATATGACAATTTATTTTATTATAATAAAAATTAAGGGGAAAATTCTTGCAAATTAGAAAATTAATTTAAATATAAAATTTAAGTTTAGTACCTTGACTCCAAATTTTTTTCTTTTTTTTTTTTTGTTTTTTTTAACTCAAAATTTTTGTTATTTTAGTAAAGCAGTAAATTTCTGGCTAAAACCAATAGTGAGACAATAACTCAAGTTGCAGTAGAAAGTATCAGGTCGATCTTTCCAGATAGGAATATTACTGAAAACGTTGTTTTGCTGCTTTCGGATAGTGCGGCATATATGCTAAAAGCAGGAAGACAGATAAAAGAACATTTTCCAAATTTGATTCACTTTACATGTCTAGCTCATGCCTTGCATAGAATATGTGAACTGATACATGACTTCGATCCAGTTATTGATACTTTGGTTAGTGAGGTAAAAAAAGGTTTTTCTTTAATCACCAGCGCGAATGATCAGACAACTCCTATAATGACTTCTTTGATTTCCTCTCGGCTAGAATCGACCATCTCATCTCTGAATTTCCCTCCGCTGAAGTTATCGTCCTAGGTGGCTTCAACGTCCATAGCAAGGAATGGTTAGGATTCACAAAAATTGACCCAGAAGGCAGAGCAGCAGAAAACTTCGCAATCAGCAACTCGCTCACCAATTTGATCAGAGAGCCAACATACTTTCCTCGCGTTTCTATCCATAATGCAAATCTACTAGATCCTTTTTTTTAACCACCCATCCTGAGCCATACTTAACATCTGTATGCGCTCCCCTTGGTCATTCGGATCATGGCCTCATTACCGTCTCTTGTCCCATACATCCCGAATTTTCTGAAATCATGCCAGAACGCACGATCTGGCACTACAATTCTGCCGACTGGGATGGTCTTCGAAACTCCTTCTCGGCTTTCCCTTGGAACCCTGTCTGTTTTTCCACTCCCGATCCATTCGAAATTTGCTCTCATATTACGAACATTATTCAAGCAGGTAGGTATTGAAGGTTTCATACCACATACCCACAAGAAACCTAAACTCCACCATCAAAAGCTATGGTTCTCCAATGCCTGTGATAAAACCAAGCTCAAAAAAGTCCAAGCTCACAAAAGGTATCTTCGAAATCCTACACACGAAAATCGTCAAATTTTCACGGAGGCAAGAAATCAATACAACCAAACTATCTTAGACTCCAAAAATGCTTTTAACAACCGCATAAAAGATAAAGTGCTTTCCTGCCCCAACGGCAACAAATCATTTTGGTCACTTGCCAAAAACATTAGTCAAACCTTCTGTAGAAGCACTTTTCCTCCCCTGCCCTCTGACAACGAAATTATCTCCACCTCTAAAGTGAAAGCTGAACTATTCGCCAAACAATTCGCTGCCAATTCCACCCTGATCCCTCCTCCCAATTTCGCTCTTCCAACCGCTAAGTGTGTACCCCACAAAATGCCCGACATAATACTTAAAGCCAGTACACAGACAGACAGACAGTACAGATTTCGCCACCAAATATCCACAGCTGATCTCCTTAGCTTTGTCACACATAACTGGATCAAGTCTCTCGAATTTTATGGCGAATCTCAGATTGTTGCTCTGGATTATTCCAAGGCCTTTGGCCAAGTATGGCATGCCGAACTCCCCAATAAACTACTTTCTTACGGCCTTCCTACCAAACTATGTACCTGGATCGGTAGCTTCCTCTCTAATCTGCGCATGTCTGTTGTGGCTGACGGTTATTCATCTAACTTCCATCCTATCAATGCTGGCGTCCCCCAGGGTTCAGTCCTGGCGCCAACCCTGTTTCTTCTTCACATTAATGACCTGCTGTCTTCAGCTACAAATCCCATCCACAGTTATGCTGACGATAGTACTCTTCACTCCAATATTCATTCAAGTTTCGAATCAAGAGTTGGATAATAGACGCAGATCTATGTACCTATCCCTTTCCCAAGATCTCCAATTAATCTTAGACTGGGTGCCAAGAAATTTGTTCATTTCAACGCCTCCAAAACCCAGTCTTACTCCGGTTGGGTCCCGCAAAAAATCTGGCAACGCTTACCTCATCCACATGAATGGCCAAGCCCTGCAACACAATGAAACATTCGATCTTGTTGGCGTCGCTTTTGAACATGATCGCAGCTAGCACAAACACATTACTTCAGTAGCCATATCGGCAGCTAAAAAGCTTGGTTTTCTCTTTCGAGCCAGAAAATACTTCTCCCCTTCCAACTTATGCACTCTCTATGTTTCCCAAATAAGACCTAACATAATTAATGCTCCCACATCTGGGGCATCACCTTCGACACTTAACATTCTCGATTCTATCCAAAAGAGAGCAATTCGACTCACCAATGACCCAGTCCTCACGAGGAATCTCCTTTCTCTAGCTCATCGCCGCGCTGTTGGGGATTTATCCCTTTTCTACCGGTACTTCCACGGATTTTGCTCTGAAGTAGAGTTGGGAGATATAGTGATTTTTCGATATCTGTTAGAACAGCGATAGTGATTTAAGAATAGCCGTTATTTTTAACGGTGATTTTTCACTACAGCGATTTTTATTTTTAAGGCAAAAAGGAGCAGCATAGTTGCTTTTACAAGACTGATATTCGGTAATGCAGCTACAATTGGAACTAAAATTATAACTTGACTTGGTCAGTAAGTTATTAGGGTAAAAATAGTATTTTTCGATACGGCCAGTGGCAGAGACGTGGCGAATATTAATCGAAAATAACCTTTAGTCGTGATTTTTGCGCTAGATTAAGTTAAAAATAGTACATTTTTTCCGAAATTAGAATTATAATGCTTTAGGCAACTTTGAGTATAGGTATTCCCGAAAATGTTTTTGTGACGCTGAATCTAAATACGACAATAATTAATAAATTTATAATCTCTTAGATACTTCTCAGATTTGAAATTAACCATCTAAAACTGAAAAAATCCCATTTAATAGCTTAAAAATGGGAGCACACTGAGTCAAAAGGAGACTATAAAATGCTTAATAACCCACAACATAAATAACAAAATAATTAGAAACAATAGTATAAGAAAATATAATCAAAAAAAAAACATTCTCGTTTATATCTAGCTAAAATAAAAAATATAAACAAAAAAACATTCTCTTTTATATTTAAATACTTTTTGGTAAAATTCAGAATTCAGGTACATTGAGACACTGAGACCGAAGGATAACCTGACATAATATGTTCTTTTAAATTTTAGTGGGATGCTTTATGCGAGTATTTTTTTGCAAATATTGCACTTTTCAGAAAAGTTTTCACCTTCAATTGGTGTAAATAAATTCAACATTTCACTGGTTTTCTGTTTTTTGGACATTTTGTGAATCTAAATATATTTCAGGTGTTGAATTTTGCTATAATTAAAAGTACTAAAACTAATTTATCGGTTACACTATAATCGTTACTACGCGCAATGAAGAATAAATGGCTAATTCACCAACAATATCGACTACGGCCGACCGGACCGATAAACGACAAAACACTGAACGTGAATATCTAAAGAGTCAGATATATCCACAACACAAGAAGCGATAATATCTGGCGCAACCGTTCAAGCAGCGATTTTACTTCTCAATATCTCAATAACCCAAGCAATATTTATTTTACAAGGGGCGATTACGCGGTCGGGTCGCCGTGATCTATTTTGTTTCGGTAATCCGTCAGTGGCGCATGCAGATTTGTTAATCACTGAATACTGAATAACTGGGTTAGCGAGATTTCGATCGCCGTTAGCGATAGTGATTTGTCTTTCACGGTGATTGGATCATGGTGATTGATATATCTCCCAACACTACTCTGAAGAACTAGCCGGTATTATTCCGCCCTTGACTGTTCCTAACAGAACAACAAGAGGCGCGTTACGTATGCATCCCTTTACTGTCCAGTCTAAAGGATGATGCTTTGAGTGTAACAAGAAGTAAAGTTATAAGTGCACTGATGCTTAAAAATGATTTAAAATTTATTTCTGAAAATTTTGGATATCTTCCAGGTGTAATTGAACAGTTGGAGACATAAAACCTTCCTCTTTTGACTTATTTTAATTTATTTCAGACAACCATAGACAAGCTCAAAGCATGTCCTACCGAAATAGGTGAAAAATTAAAAGTGTACATACCAAAAATCTTAGAAAGAAATCCAGGATTTTCAGAAATATCAAATATTTTTGAAATATTGAAAACTAAAAATACCGACTTGTATAATCATTTCCGTTTCGCTCCTGTTACAAGTTGTGATGTCGAAAGAAGCTTTTCTAGACTTGGAGATATTCTTAATTATAAACGAACGCGTTTTACTGAAGCGAAGTTTGAAAAAATGCTAATTATATCATATCATAATGCCAATAAATTGTAATAGACTAGATTTGTTTTCATTTTACATTTATTACACAAAAATATTTTCACGACGCCCATGACGCTCATACGAACTCGTATGATTTTTCCGTTCTTTAGTCATTACCTTCAACGTAGTTAAAAAAAACAATGTGTTTTTAAATAAGATATTGTTATCTGTAGTATTTAATAAAAGGGCGATATCTTGCATTTAACGATGTTTTTGATTCTGGTCTCTATGCTGTCTGGTCTCAGACACCCTGGGTATCAAGCTTGCCTGATGAAGGGTAAGAGCCTAGAAATCGCGATTGTAAGAGAGATGCCCGGGATCAGAATAATAGTCCTTGCAGTTATTATATGGTCACTTTTGCACTAGCAGGAAATGAGCTTTTTGCATTTTCCTTTCTTTCCTTTTTCTTTGCCTTTCCCATCAAAAATCTTTCTTTGTTAAGAATTTATTTTTTAATGGCTTGCAGATTAACACAATTTACGCTAATGTACAGTGACCGGCATAATTTATGGGGCATATGAGAAGCATTTTTATTTCAAGATTTTTGTATAAATCTATGCGGCCAATCTTCCCTGCATTATTACAAACTCCAAAAAGCATTAAACAGTGCGGCTTTGGCAGGAAATTTAATAAAAATTAAAATGGGTAGCGAAAGTGACTTTAAAGGAACAGATATTAAAAAAGTTTATAAAGAAAAGTTGTTTAGAATGGTGTTTTAGGGATGTGTACGTACTTACTCTGAAAACAACTGACGTAAAATAGGGTATGCCCATTTTTTCCAAAAAACACTACTTATCTTTAATTTTCACAATGTTTTATAGTAATAAAAAAGTGCTAATAAAAAGTGTAAATGCGTTGGCTTCCAAATCATAATAAATGAATTTTGTATTTTATTATGCAAAACACATATCTGTGGTTGTTTATGATTTATGAGCAGCTCCATACAGCCGAAATCTAAAGATCTGAATTTTTTACCAAAAAAAGCCGAAGATGGAATATATTTTTGGGCAATGACAATTTAAAATATTTTCTGCGGTTCAACTAATAAAATTTTAAACCGAAAGCTACATTTTGAAAATTAGAGATAGTGCTGTGAAAAAAATTGCCAATTGTTATTTTTTATTCTATTGTTTTCTAAATGAGTACACGCAATACCTACTTAAAGACTGTCTTTAAGTAGGTATTGGTACACGTCCCTAAAATATCATTCTAAACAACTTTTCTTTAAGAACTCTTTCAATATCCGTTCACTTAGGGTCACTTCTTAAAAAAAAAATTCCCGCCAAATCAGTAAAGACGCACGGCGGTGTTTAATGCCTTTTGGAGTTCTAATGACGCAGAGACAATAAGCCATATTGATTTTTATGAAAATCTTAAAATAAAAATGTTTCCCATATGGCGCGTAAATATGCCGGTCACTGCATAAGGCCGAACAAAATCCTGCGCTGTTGTCTGTGAATAGTTAAGAAAATTATTAAAGCAAATTAGTAAATTTCCTAAAAAGTCATTAAGAGATATTAAACTAGCAACTATATATACCTATGTTGTTTAAAGATCTTTTTATAAAAAAAATATTGAAAGAGTCAAATCAAATCTAATATTCTAACAGTTCAGTTATTTTTGAAAAATGGCTATTGGAATTGGATTGTTCTGGCACTTGCGATAGTTAGATAAAACCTAAGTGCAAAAACAAATGGATATTTAGGTATCATGTTTAAAACAAAAAAATGATTGTGTAATGTAATAGACCTATTAAAAGGCGTTTATGAATTAAAATTTAGACAATAAATTAAAAAAGTAAAACATGTCCAAAAAAAGACCTACGTATTACATTGTTTGCATTTTATTAAAATAAAAAGGATTTGTAGTATCAGAATGGACTTTACCTCTAATTGCTAATTCTTGTTGAAAAGAACTACTTTCTTTGATTGTTTCATATTTTGAGACTAAAATAGTTTGCGTTTGACGGGCCAGCTCTGTCTACCACGTGTTAGATGTTATGCCCTGTTGTGACAAAAAAAATTGTTTGCTGCGTCTTAAATACATTTTATATTTTTCTATTAGAGCGATTATTAAAATTAGTTCCTGTCAAATAGCTAAAAAAATGGCAATAACTACTTAGTATAACTGTCCTTATTTTCCGTCAGTACCTAGCTATTTTTTTTATCCGTTTTTCATATTTTCTTCTACAAATAACAAATATTTATTGTATCCTCCAATAATGAAATAATAAAAACAAAACAGTTTAAAAATGCTTGAAAACATTTATTTTTGCTAAAAAGTTATTAATAGCTCAGGTTAGTCAGTAACCCAACCCAACCTAGCTATTTTTTTTTATCCGTTTTTCATATTTTCTTCTACAAATAACAAATATTTATTGTATCCTCCAATAATGAAATAATAAAAACAAAACAGTTTAAAAATGCTTGAAAACATACATTTTTGCTAAAAAGTTATTAATAGCTCTATGCTGCTAGCATTCCATAATACATATTAATAAAAAGGGCAATACAAAAGTTGTCGATAATAAATTTTCTTCTTAGTGGTCATAATTTTTCAACGGCTTGCATGGTTGGTAAGCAACAGCTTTAAGTATTTTTTTAAACACTCTATATATTTTAGATGCTATATCCCTAAATTCCTAGTGTAATGCTCTGTGTACTGACTCTATGAGTGCAAAATATACAAAGTGTGGCATTTGAAGAATGTTCTTAGAGAATATTGTTTGACCTCTTAGTCGAAAACTTATTCATCAAAAATTTGTATTCAAAACACTATATGTATCAAAATTTAGGAACCAGATTATAACACTTTTTTATTTTTTAATACACAGGGTTTTTTTCGTATATTTTGCCACCTACCTACGGCTTTTATTTTAAGATATATTAAAAAATAGTAAAAACAAAACCCTCATAATGTTTACTAAACCGTCTAAATAAGTTGTCACAAAAAATATAAATATTTTCAGAAATGTTAAAATTTGATATAAAACATTTTTTTATATATAATGAGGAAACCTGTATAATATTTAATATTTGAAAAGATCTGCTCTTTCTGATTTAAAATATATATGATTTTTTTATACTTCGTCAAACCGTTTTTAGAATAATACGCCAAACCGTTTAAAATGTATAATAACATTAATAACATAACAATCTATATTTCATAGTCAAGGCTAACCAGATCTTCACAATGCAAATTATACAAATAACAAAATTTATGCCCTTATATTTTAAAACAGTTTGACGAAATACATTTGAATTCAGGAAGAGTATGCCTTTCTAAATATTATATAATATATAGGATGTTTTATTTAAAAATAACTAGTCACAAGTGATGTCAAATTTTGACATTTCTAAAAATATCTGGATTTTTTGTTAACTTATTTTAATGGTTCAGCAAAAATAATAAAAGTTTTGTATTGACCATTTTTGGATATCTCTTAAAATAAAAGGTCTAGTTATGGGACAAAATATCAGAAAAACCCTGTACTTCTACAAAATTATATGGTTTATGTTTAAAAAATAACTCCTTCAATCACATATAAATTTTCAATAATTACTTAATAGTGAATTTTGTTGCACAAAAAAGTTTAAAAGCGTTACCCATTTTTTCTCCAATTTCGACCGTTAACACGGAACCTTTAAAAAGTATTTTAAACTGCTTTTATTCAAAATCGGACAGATATAAACTTTTAAGCAATTGAAAAACGGTCTTTTGACTGTGACTAATTCGTACATATTTTTTCTTTTGCTATTTACCTAACCTCAAATTTTGACCCGCTTTTGTAAAAAAATCTTACGCAGATCAAACTTAAAACATATAAAAACAGTCTTTTAAAAGTGACTAACTTATAAACATTTTAAACATATATAATAGCAAAATTAAAAAGTCTTTTGGTCCTTAGCAACATGCGAATCGATGAAACCCTGGTACCTACGGTATTCTACACTAAAAAATTTAGTAATTAAACATACAATCATCAAAAATAGGTACTTATCTTTTTACAAATTGTTTTTAACACAGTTACATGAAGAACGTTGATAAGATGATATTGATAAGTAGTGTGTGACAACACTGACAACACCGCAACCTAAATACTGGCATCGCGGGTGTCAAAAGTCACAAACTTGTATAAATGTGGAATCCTCAAGTTTGCCAACACTATATGTATGGCTCGGGATGCCACAATTGAAATTTACTTGTAGTTTACTTCCTATGGTGTGTAGAGTAAATCCGAGTAGATGGATCAGTTCGTAATAGATGGCGCAAGCGTGACACGCTATGTGAATAAAATTGCCATAATTGGGGATATAGTTGGGGGTGCCAGAAATATATCGGAACGTGTAATGGTGTGTTGTAAAGTGTGTGTAATATTATTTGGTAAGTACATTTATTTCTATGTATTATATCAAGAAACAAATAAAAATTAGTGATAGCAGGAATTCTGCGGTGGAAATCTAATGTGTTGTATTATGATTTAGCAAAAATTAGTAATTTGTGTTTATAGTAGTGCTAAAATATTACAAGTCTGTCTGTATGCAACAATCTATTAGTAAAAAAATATAGCTGTCTTTTTAGCTGTGTAAAACGATTTATTATTTCTACGAAATAAGAAATGTGTGTTTATGGTAGAAAAAATATTACAAGTCTGTCTGCATGCAACACCAACCCATTAGTAAAAAATTATAGCTGCCTTTTAACTATGTAAAACAATTTTATTATTTCTACAAAAGAATAATTTGCTCGTTTGTCTGCCACATAAGCCAATAGTTGTAAAAAAAATATTGCGCAACATTATGAATTAAAAAGTATTAATCGTTGTTAACTATATTTTATTTTTATAGAAAATGCTTGTTTGCCAATATTGTGGTCGCTCGTTTGCATGGAAGAGCAGCCTCACGCGCCATGGGGACTGTCGGCGGGTAGACCAAACATGTGAAGCTTGTGGGGAAACTTTTCAGTCAGTGGGTGTGTTACAGCGGCATCAGCGAGAAAAACACAGAGCGCCAAAAAGACCAACACCCACCCTGCAGGCTCACCAAGCAAAAGGGACCAGACTTGACCTTCAAGATAGTAAGTTAAATTCTTCAGTGTTTCATTACAGGCTTGATTTATGACAAATTTGTTCTTATTTCCAGAACCATCTACGTCAGCCACAAAGTATTGTTCAACGTGTCGAATGGATGTCTCTACCAATCGCTGGGCTGGACATTTAAGAACCCAACGCCATCTAGAACAGTGCTGCGCGGTCCAGGATGGCGGCGAGCTGCTCAAACAGCTCCTCCAAATCTGTCCCCTCATTTACCAGCTGGTATCTGGTGTTAAAGGACTTGATCTCTTCGGCGTCGCTCGTCTGCAGGAGGAAGCGGCCGAAAAGTTCAACACCAACCTTGAGATGATCAAAGTTTTGCCTGGTTTCCTCCACCAACTTGACAAATAATGCCCGCAGATGTTGAAGATATTTCTTCACGTTGGTAGAGTCTTGGTCTGATGATAGTCGGTATGTCACAATTCGGCTTCTAAAAGATGTTTTAACAAGCTCCACACCTTCCTCCTGTACCGCGCAGCACTGTTCTAGATGGCGTGTTGGGTTCTTAAATGTCCAGCCCAGCGATTGGTAGAGACATCGATTCGACACGTTCAACAATACTTTGTGGCTGACGTAGATGGTTCTGGAAATAAGAACAAATTTGTCATAAATCAAGCCTGTAATGAAACACTGAAGAATTTAACTTACTATCTTGAAGGTCAAGTCTGGTCCTTTTTGCTTGGTGAGCCTGCAGGGTGGGTGTTGGTCTTTTTGACGCTCTGTGTTTTTCTCGCTGATGCCGCTGTAACACACCCACTGACTGAAAAGTTTCCCCACAAGCTTCACATGTTTGGTCCACCCGCCGACAGTCCCCATGGCGCGTGAGGCTGCTCTTCCATGCAAACTAGCGACCACAATATTGGCAAACAAGCATTTTCTATAAAAATAAAATATAGTTAGCAACGATTAATACTTTTTAATTCATAATGTTGCGCAATATTCTTTTTACCCGTATAGAACTATTGGCTTATGTGGCAGACAAACGAGCAAATTATTCTTTTGTAGAAATAATAAAATTGTTTTACATAGTTAAAAGGCAGCTATAATTTTTTACTAATGGGTTGGTGTTGCATGCAGACAGACTTGTAATATTTTTTCTACCATAAACACACATTTCTTATTTTGTAGAAATAATAAATCGTTTTACACAGCTAAAAAGACAGCTATATTTTTTTACTAATAGATCTGTGTTGCATACAGACAGACTTGTAATATTTTAGCACTACTATAAACACAAATTACTAATTTTTGCTAAATCATAATACAACACATTAGATTTCCACCGCAGAATTCCTGCTATCGCTAATTTTTATTTGTTTCTTGATATAATACATAGAAATAAATGTACTTACCAAATAATATTACACACACTTTACAACACACCATTACACGTTCCGATATATTTCTGGCACCCCCAACTATATCCCCAATTATGGCAATTTTATTCACATAGCGTGTCACGCTTGCGCCATCTATTACGAACTGATCCATCTACTCGGATTTACTCTACACACCATAGGAAGAAAACTACAAGTAAATTTCAATTGTGGCATCCCGAGCCATAAATATAGTGTTGGCAAACTTGAGGGTAAGGATTCCACATTTATACAAGTTTGTGACTTTTGACACCCGCGATGCCAGTATTTAGGTTGCGGTGTTGTCAGCGTTGTCAGTGTTGTCACACACTACTTATCAATATCATCTTATCAACGTTCTTCATGTAACTGTGTTAAAAACAATTTGTAAAAAAGATAAGTACCTATTTTTGATGATTGTATGTTTAATTACTAAATTTTTTAGTGTAGAATACCGTAGGTACCAGGGTTTCATCGATTCGCATGTTGCTAAGGACCAAAAGACTTTTTAATTTTGCTATTATATATGTTTAAAATGTTTATAAGTTAGTCACTTTTAAAAGACTGTTTTTATATGTTTTAAGTTTGATCTGCGTAAGATTTTTTTACAAAAGCGGGTCAAAATTTGAGGTTAGGTAAATAGCAAAAGAAAAAATATGTACGAATTAGTCACAGTCAAAAGACCGTTTTTCAATTGCTTAAAAGTTTATATCTGTCCGATTTTGAATAAAAGCAGTTTAAAATACTCTTTAAAGGTTCCGTGTTAACGGTCGAAATTGGAGAAAAAATGGGTAACGCTTTTAAACTTTTTTGTGCAACAAAATTCACTATTAAGTAATTATTGAAAATTTATATGTGATTGAAGGAGTTATTTTTTAAACATAAACCATATAATTTTGTAGAAGTACAGGGTTTTTCTGATATTTTGTCCCATAACTAGACCTTTTATTTTAAGAGATATCCAAAAATGGTCAATACAAATCTTTTATTATTTTTGCTGAACCATTAAAATAAGTTAACAAAAAATCCAGATATTTTTAGAAATGTCAAAATTTGACATCACTTGTGACTAGTTATTTTTAAATAAAACATCCTATATATTATATAATATTTAGAAAGGCATACTCTTCCTGAATTCAAATGTATTTCGTCAAACTGTTTTAAAATATAAGGGCATAAATTTTGTTATTTGTATAATTTGCATTGTGAAGATCTGGTTAGCCTTGACTATGAAATATAGATTGTTATGTTATTAATGTTATTATACATTTTAAACGGTTTGGCGTATTATTCTAAAAACGGTTTGACGAAGTACAAAAAAAATTATATATGTTTTAAATCAGAAAGAGCAGATCTTTTCAAATATTAAATATTATACAGGTTTCCTCATTATATATAAAAAAATGTTTTATATCAAATTTTAACATTTCTGAAAATATTTATATTTTTTGTGACAACTTATTTAGAGGGTTTAGTAAACATTATGAGGGTTTTGTTTTTACTATTTTTTAATATATCTTAAAATAAAAGCCGTAGGTAGGTGGCAAAATATACGAAAAAAACCCTGTGTATTAAAAAATAAAAAAGTGTTATAATCTGGTTCCTAAATTTTGATACATATAGTGTTTTGAATACAAATTTTTGATGAATAAGTTTTCGACTAAGAGGTCAAACAATATTCTCTAAGAACATTCTTCAAATGCCACACTTTGTATATTTTGCACTCATAGAGTCAGTACACAGAGCATTACACTAGGAATTTAGGGATATAGCATCTAAAATATATAGAGTGTTTAAAAAATACTTAAAGCTGTTGCTTACCAACCATGCAAGCCGTTGAAAAATTATGACCACTAAGAAGAAAATTTATTATCGACAACTTTTGTATTGCCCTTTTTATTAATATGTATTATGGAATGCTAGCAGCATAGAGCTATTAATAACTTTTTAGCAAAAATAAATGTTTTCAAGCATTTTTAAACTGTTTTGTTTTTATTATTTCATTATTGGAGGATACAATAAATATTTGTTATTTGTAGAAGAAAATATGAAAAACGGATAAAAAAAATAGCTAGGTACTGACGGAAAATAAGGACAGTTATACTAAGTAGTTATTGCCATTTTTTTAGCTATTTGACAGGAACTAATTTTAATAATCGCTCTAATAGAAAAATATAAAATGTATTTAAGACGCAGCAAACAATTTTTTTTGTCACAACAGGGCATAACATCTAACACGTGGTAGACAGAGCTGGCCCGTCAAACGCAAACTATTTTAGTCTCAAAATATGAAACAATCAAAGAAAGTAGTTCTTTTCAACAAGAATTAGCAATTAGAGGTAAAGTCCATTCTGATACTACAAATTCTTTTTATTTTAATAAAATGCAAACAATGTAATACGTAGGTCTTTTTTTGGACATGTTTTACTTTTTTAATTTATTGTCTAAATTTTAATTCATAAACGCTTTTTAATAGGTCTATTACATTACACAATCATTTTTTTGTTTTAAACATGATACCTAAATATCCATTTGTTTTTGCACTTAGGTTTTATCTAACTATCGCAAGTGCCAGAACAATCCAATTCCAATAGCCATTTTTCAAAAATAACTGAACTGTTAGAATATTAGATTTGATTTGACTCTTTCAATATTTTTTTTATAAAAAGATCTTTAAACAACATAGGTATATATAGTTGCTAGTTTAATATCTCTTAATGACTTTTTAGGAAATTTACTAATTTGCTTTAATAATTTTCTTAACTATTCACAGACAACAGCGCAGGATTTTGTTCGGCCTTATGCAGTGACCGGCATATTTACGCGCCATATGGGAAACATTTTTATTTTAAGATTTTCATAAAAATCAATATGGCTTATTGTCTCTGCGTCATTAGAACTCCAAAAGGCATTAAACACCGCCGTGCGTCTTTACTGATTTGGCGGGAATTTTTTTTTTTAAGAAGTGACCCTAAGTGAACGGATATTGAAAGAGTTCTTAAAGAAAAGTTGTTTAGAATGATATTTTAGGGACGTGTACCAATACCTACTTAAAGACAGTCTTTAAGTAGGTATTGCGTGTACTCATTTAGAAAACAATAGAATAAAAAATAACAATTGGCAATTTTTTTCACAGCACTATCTCTAATTTTCAAAATGTAGCTTTCGGTTTAAAATTTTATTAGTTGAACCGCAGAAAATATTTTAAATTGTCATTGCCCAAAAATATATTCCATCTTCGGCTTTTTTTGGTAAAAAATTCAGATCTTTAGATTTCGGCTGTATGGAGCTGCTCATAAATCATAAACAACCACAGATATGTGTTTTGCATAATAAAATACAAAATTCATTTATTATGATTTGGAAGCCAACGCATTTACACTTTTTATTAGCACTTTTTTATTACTATAAAACATTGTGAAAATTAAAGATAAGTAGTGTTTTTTGGAAAAAATGGGCATACCCTATTTTACGTCAGTTGTTTTCAGAGTAAGTACGTACACATCCCTAAAACACCATTCTAAACAACTTTTCTTTATAAACTTTTTTAATATCTGTTCCTTTAAAGTCACTTTCGCTACCCATTTTAATTTTTATTAAATTTCCTGCCAAAGCCGCACTGTTTAATGCTTTTTGGAGTTTGTAATAATGCAGGGAAGATTGGCCGCATAGATTTATACAAAAATCTTGAAATAAAAATGCTTCTCATATGCCCCATAAATTATGCCGGTCACTGTACATTAGCGTAAATTATGTTAATCTGCAAGCCATTAAAAAATAAATTCTTAACAAAGAACGATTTTTGATGGGAAAGGCAAAGAAAAAGGAAAGAAAGGAAAATGCAAAAAGCTCATTTCCTGCTAGTGCAAAAGTGACCATATAATAACTGCAAGGACTATTATTCTGATCCCGGGCATCTCTCTTACAATCGCGATTTCTAGGCTCTTACCCTTCATCAGGCAAGCTTGATACCCAGGGTGTCTGAGACCAGACAGCATAGAGACCAGAATCAAAAACATCGTTAAATGCAAGATATCGCCCTTTTATTAAATACTACAGATAACAATATCTTATTTAAAAACACATTGTTTTTTTTAACTACATTGAAGGTAATGACTAAAGAACGGAAAAATCATACGAGTTCGTATGAGCGTCATGGGCGTCGTGAAAATATTTTTGTGTAATAAATGTAAAATGAAAACAAATCTAGTCTATTACAATTTATTGGCATTATGATATGATATAATTAGCATTTTTTCAAACTTCGCTTCAGTAAAACGCGTTCGTTTATAATTAAGAATATCTCCAAGTCTAGAAAAGCTTCTTTCGACATCACAACTTGTAACAGGAGCGAAACGGAAATGATTATACAAGTCGGTATTTTTAGTTTTCAATATTTCAAAAATATTTGATATTTCTGAAAATCCTGGATTTCTTTCTAAGATTTTTGGTATGTACACTTTTAATTTTTCACCTATTTCGGTAGGACATGCTTTGAGCTTGTCTATGGTTGTCTGAAATAAATTAAAATAAGTCAAAAGAGGAAGGTTTTATGTCTCCAACTGTTCAATTACACCTGGAAGATATCCAAAATTTTCAGAAATAAATTTTAAATCATTTTTAAGCATCAGTGCACTTATAACTTTACTTCTTGTTACACTCAAAGCATCATCCTTTAGACTGGACAGTAAAGGGATGCATACGTAACGCGCCTCTTGTTGTTCTGTTAGGAACAGTCAAGGGCGGAATAATACCGGCTAGTTCTTCAGAGCAAAATCCGTGGAAGTACCGGTAGAAAAGGGATAAATCCCCAACAGCGCGGCGATGAGCTAGAAAAAGGAGATTCCTCGTGAGGACTGGGTCATTGGTGAGTCGAATTGCTCTCTTTTGGATAGAATCGAGAATGTTAAGTGTCGAAGGTGATGCCGCTCCCCAGATGTGGGAGCATTAATTATGTTAGGTCTTATTTGGGAAACATAGAGAGTGCATAAGTTGGAAGGGGAGAAGTATTTTCTGGCTCGAAAGAGAAAACCAAGCTTTTTAGCTGCCGATATGGCTACTGAAGTAATGTGTTTGTGCTAGCTGCGATCATGTTCAAAAGCGACGCCAACAAGATCGAATGTTTCATTGTGTTGCAGGGCTTGGCCATTCATGTGGATGAGGTAAGCGTTGCCAGATTTTTTGCGGGACCCAACCGGAGTAAGACTGGGTTTTGGAGGCGTTGAAATGAACAAATTTCTTGGCACCCAGTCTAAGATTAATTGGAGATCTTGGGAAAGGGATAGGTACATAGATCTGCGTCTATTATCCAACTCTTGATTCGAAACTTGAATGAATATTGGAGTGAAGAGTACTATCGTCAGCATAACTGTGGATGGGATTTGTAGCTGAAGACAGCAGGTCATTAATGTGAAGAAGAAACAGGGTTGGCGCCAGGACTGAACCCTGGGGGACGCCAGCATTGATAGGATGGAAGTTAGATGAATAACCGTCAGCCACAACAGACATGCGCAGATTAGAGAGGAAGCTACCGATCCAGGTACATAGTTTGGTAGGAAGGCCGTAAGAAAGTAGTTTATTGGGGAGTTCGGCATGCCATACTTGGCCAAAGGCCTTGGAAATATCCAGAGCAACAATCTGAGATTCGCCATAAAATTCGAGAGACTTGATCCAGTTATGTGTGACAAAGCTAAGGAGATCAGCTGTGGATATTTGGTGGCGAAATCCGTACTGTCTGTCTGTCTGTGTACTGGCTTTAAGTATTATGTCGGGCATTTTGTGGGGTACACACTTAGCGGTTGGAAGAGCGAAATTGGGAGGAGGGATCAGGGTGGAATTGGCAGCGAATTGTTTGGCGAATAGTTCAGCTTTCACTTTAGAGGTGGAGATAATTTCGTTGTCAGAGGGCAGGGGAGGAAAAGTGCTTCTACAGAAGGTTTGACTAATGTTTTTGGCAAGTGACCAAAATGATTTGTTGCCGTTGGGGCAGGAAAGCACTTTATCTTTTATGCGGTTGTTAAAAGCATTTTTGGAGTCTAAGATAGTTTGGTTGTATTGATTTCTTGCCTCCGTGAAAATTTGACGATTTTCGTGTGTAGGATTTTGAAGATACCTTTTGTGAGCTTGGACTTTTTTGAGCCTGGTTTTATCACAGGCATTGGAGAACCATAGCTTTTGATGGTGGAGTTTAGGTTTCTTGTGGGTATGTGGTATGAAACCTTCAATACCTACCTGCTTGAATAATGTTCGTAATATGAGAGCAAATTTCGAATGGATCGGGAGTGGAAAAACAGACAGGGTTCCAAGGGAA
Source organism: Philopedon plagiatum (assembly GCA_963971165.1). NCBI lineage: Eukaryota > Metazoa > Arthropoda > Insecta > Coleoptera > Curculionidae > Philopedon > Philopedon plagiatum. The sequence goes on from OZ020195.1 coordinate 38,880,231, forward strand.
AGCCGAGAAGGAGTTTCGAAGACCATCCCAGTCGGCAGAATTGTAGTGCCAGATCGTGCGTTCTGGCATGATTTCAGAAAATTCGGGATGTATGGGACAAGAGACGGTAATGAGGCCATGATCCGAATGACCAAGGGGAGCGCATACAGATGTTAAGTATGGCTCAGGATGGGTGGTTAAAAAAAAGGATCTAGTAAATTTGCATTATGGATAGAAACGCGAGGAAAGTATGTTGGCTCTCTGATCAAATTGGTGAGCGAGTTGCTGATTGCGAAGTTTTCTGCTGCTCTGCCTTCTGGGTCAATTTTTGTGAATCCTAACCATTCCTTGCTATGGACGTTGAAGCCACCTAGGACGATAACTTCAGCGGAGGGAAATTCAGAGATGAGATGGTCGATTTTAGCCGAGAGGAAATCAAAGAAGTCATTATAGGAGTTGTCTGATCATTCGCGCTGGTGATTAAAGAAAAACTTTTTTTACCTCACTAACCAAAGTATCAATAACTGGATCGAAGTCATGTATCAGTTCACATATTCTATGCAAGGCATGAGCTAGACATGTAAAGTGAATCAAATTTGGAAAATGTTCTTTTATCTGTCTTCCTGCTTTTAGCATATATGCCGCACTATCCGAAAGCAGCAAAACAACGTTTTCAGTAATATTCCTATCTGGAAAGATCGACCTGATACTTTCTACTGCAACTTGAGTTATTGTCTCACTATTGGTTTTAGCCAGAAATTTACTGCTGTACTAAAATAACAAAAATTTTGAGTTAAAAAAAACAAAAAAAAAAAGAAAAAAATTTGGAGTCAAGGTACTAAACTTAAATTTTATATTTAAATTAATTTTCTAATTTGCAAGAATTTTCCCCTTAATTTTTATTATAATAAAATAAATTGTCATATCTTTTTAGCGATAATGCAAAGTTTCCCATATGTTGCATACTTCTTTGGACGCACTGTATGTATTTGTGAATAATTGATGATGATAATTGCAACACGAGACGTCGCAATGAAATAACAATTACCTCATCATAAATTTAAAGGTTTTTAAAAAGTGCCTGTAAGAATGGAGCCGGTATTTTAATAAAAAATAAATTGTTTTTTTTTACGGTTAGAGGTTTATAAATGGTTAAAATGTAACAGTAACACATTTTAAGCACCCAAAATTATGTGCGCGCTAATAAGATCAGTAAATTACAACTATGGCACCCCTAGCACACACCCAAACCAAAATATAGCTGCGACGGATTAAATATATCTGTTTCGATATCAATGAAAATGGCAACAGCGCAATAACCACAACTTTGATTGCAGGTGGCGCCACGGTGCTGTTAATATTTGGGTGCCATAAATACCCAAGTGTAAACATAAATCATTCCCTAAATTGTGGAACATTACACACTATTTCTAAAAAAGTTTTGTATCTTTTATAGTTTTTTTCACATGCAAACCAGAATTATATGAGATAGAGGAGATGCCAGAACTATCAAAAAACAGAGTAGCAATTTATGCTAAACCCTCTGAGTTGTCTTAAATTAGAATTTAAAATTATGGAACCGCGTGTAAGGTGCCATAATTTGTGAACGTTCCACAATTCAGCACTATGTACACACAAAGTGCCACAAGTATAGTGAAACACACACACCATAACAAAGCACGCGTCTATTTTTAACGAACTGGCTGTTCTCAAGGAAAGTTTTCGAGTGACTGCTGGATCGCTCGACGGTTTCCCGATTAAGAACACGTCTAAAGCGCGGAAAACGCGTCGAAACGTATCTAAACTAATAATAGAATATCTCCGCTTGGTTCGTGTAGTATGATTGCTGCTGTGTTTCGCTTGCCTTATTTGGCTCGCTTTGCCTAGCAATGCTGTTGCAAACTTTCTGGCGTATTGCCAATAATGCGGTGTGCGAGATTTAAAATATTAGAATATACGAGGTGAAGTATATATTACTACGCAAAGATCATTGACAATGGACACTGCATTGCAGTGTTTTGGGGCTTTAGCAGTATTCTAAGTGATGGTTAAAACAGTTTAACCACTAGAAAGACTGATTCTTTTCAGCCATTAGGGCGTTGGACTTAATAAGCGACAGCTCACAAACGAGTTGGCCGATTGACTTCGGGTTTTTCCAAACGATTTGTTATGTCACGTTGAACACGAGATGTATGCCAAATATTAATTTTGGCGTTTAACAAGTGACAAATGGCGGTTGACATGTCTTAAATGACTGGCGTCAGTTGACATGCTTTTACGCATGCCTTATAAGGTCATTTTGAACACGTTACGTATATTAAATTTCTACTTGCAAACGTTGGTCCTTCTGGCTGCCAGTCTATATCCCATCAGCACAATATTTTATGTGAAGCCGATAGCCAGGTTGGTTAGAGCGCTGATATTCCAACATCTGTGTCCGGGTTCGAATCCTAGCATGTACAAAAATGAAGAAAAAAGTTTTTGACGTCATATTCGTGATATAATAATATTTCTAGGAATAGTATTAAAGTCCGACGCGGTTAGGCCCCAAATAGATAGTGCCCAAGTAGTTGATGCCCAAGTAGTTAAAGCCCCAAGTAGTTAAAACCCCAAGTAGTTAAGGCCCAAAGTAGTTAAGGCCACAAGTAGTTAAGACCAAAGTAGCAACGCCCAAGAGTGTGACAGTTGACGTATGACAGATGACGTATGACAGCTGACATATGACAGATGACAGTTGGCAGTTGACAGTTGACAGATGACAGGTGGCAGTTGACATATGACAGTTGACAGATGACAGTTGACAGGTGACAGATGACAGATGACGTATGACAGATGACAGGTGACAGATGGTCAAGGTCATTTCTCAAGGTCAAGGTCAATGGCAATGTCAATGTCAAGGTCACGGTCAAGGTCAATGTCAAGGTCAAGGTCAATGTCAAGGTCGGTTCGGTTGATGGTGAACATCCCATCTCCCCCTACTCCGAAATGCTTGAACATAATCGTGTTAAAATAATAAAAAATCCCAGTAAAACTGAAATAGTCCATATTAAAGAATTAAAGAAGTCCCTTGTTACAGATGGTCCTTCGTGTACGGAGACAACCCAAA
>OZ020195.1:38883515-39029620 GCA_963971165.1 Philopedon plagiatum
ATTTGGTTAGTCACAGACTGTTGTTGGAGAAGGCTCAACATTATGGTGTAAGGGGATTGCCCTATAGTTGGTTATCCTCATACCTGACAGCCCGTGATCAGAGGGTGGTTTTGAGAACGGGGAGTGGGGAGTTCAGTTCGGCACTTCAGAATATTGAGCGGGGTGTGCCGCAGGGTAGTATCCTGGGCCCCCTTCTCTTCATTATATACACAGCGGACATTGTCCATGATGTTAAGGCCCGGATTGCTAACACTTTTTTGCGGATGACATGACAGCTATTGTGGCGGCCGGCAGTGTCCAGGAACTGCAGCCGAACTCTTTATGAAAAATAGCGATAGCGACCGGCGTCTCATTGCAAATTCTTCCTTTGTATCGCCATAGGGTATGTTCGAAGAGACGCCGGTCGCTATCGCTATTTTTCTTACAGAGTGCCACTGCAGGTGGCCCTGGCAAATGATTGTACGGTCAGTGCGCAAGAGTACAGTGAAAGTAATGAATTGGTAATGAATCTACTAAACCTGACATGTTGTACGTTAGCACAAGACCGGTAACTGTTCCTTACTGGTTAGATCGAATGGCTCATGTATTGTTCAAAACGAACAACTAAATTTCTTGGTTTGCATATTGACTCCCGCCTTAATTGGACAGCTCATATAAATACTGTCCTGAAAAAGCTTGCTTTACATTCGTTTGTACTGTGGAGGCTAAGGCCATTTATGAGTAGAAAGGCAGAAAGGCTTGTTGTCATATTACTATGCTTATTCCTACTCGACAATGATCTATGGGATTGTTGGCTGGGGGGGGGGGGGGGGGGGCTCAGCTGGGATTCAGGATGTGCTAGTAGCACAAAAAAGAATTGTTAGGACAATCTTGAATAGGAGCCCGCGGGACTCATGTAGGCCGCTGTTTGCAGAGTTTGGTTTGCTGGCTGTTGTGTCGGCTTATATATTGCAGTATTGTAAATTTCTTATTTACCTAATTTAACCTCTGGTAATGGAACATATAAATGACTTAGTTTAATTCTTTATTAAAAACATTTAGATATATTTCTATAGATAATTTTTCTAATAGTTTTAAGTTTATCTGGAGCGTTGGAAAAGTATAGGTGTGTTGTGCTTTTTTTTAAAATCTTCGTTAATATGTAAGTAGGAATAACAAGAGTTTTTCGAGTATTAGTGTTAGTTGTTCCAAACAACCATAATTTGGATTTGAGAATCCCAGTAAGAACGATAAAGGCTTAAGTTCAATGTTCTCGAATATTCTATTACTTTCGTTTTGAATTTCCCGATGTAGGGAAAGCACCCCAGCTTCTGAACGTACTCTAAAACATTTACGGCCATCCATTTTGTTGCGGCATGTACGAGAGAGAGAGAGAGAGAGAGAGAGAGAGAGAGAGAGAGAGAGAGAGAGAGAAAGAGAGAGAGAGAGAGAGAGAGAGAGAGAGAGAGAGAGAGAGAGAGAGAGAGAGAGAGAGAGAGAGAGAGAGAGAGAGAGAGAGAGAGAGAGAGAGAGAGAGAGAAGAGAGAGAGAGAGAGAGAGAGACGACAGAGAGAGAGACAGAGAGAGAAGAGAGAGAGAGAGAGAGAGAGAGAGAGAGAGAGAGAGAGAGAGACAGAGAGAGAGACAGGAGAGAGAGAGAGAGAGATTTTAATAATTATACCTTCGAATTTGTAGATTTACGGAACGTACCCCAGCTTCTGAACGTACCTTGAAAACTTTTACATTTATCCTTTGTGTTGCGGTAAGTAAGAGAGAGATAGACTTAAGATTGGGAAACCTATAACTGTTTGTTTTGTTACAGATAGTTTCTAATAATTGATCAAGTTTAGGAAACAGAATATTTTAGCTCTATACTTATCTTAAACTTTTACTGCATACTAATCCTTGACTTCACATTAAAGGTAAGTTTTCCGAACGCACCCTATTTCTGAACGCACCCCTAAAAGTCTGCTTTCAAACATGACCGAGGTAGACCGGTAGTACGGGAAAGGGTTTGACCTTGTGCGGGTCACTCAGACCCGACTTATAGTAATTAAGGGTTAAACAGTCCATAATTAACAGAATTCGACTTTTTGGGGTGCTTTTACATCACATTTACCTAACTAAATAAAGTAAGGTTATCGGTATCGGTTTTGTTTACCATACGCGCTAGTTTTTGAAGTCGACGTGAAGACGTTCCGCTAAAAACGGCGGAATTGCGCTTTTCCGCGTTTTCCGCACGTGTGGCCGTACCATAAACAGATCATAGTATAATAATAATAATAATAATAATAATAATAATAATAATAATAATAATAATAATAATAATAATAATAATAATAATAATAATAATAAAGATGTTTATTTATGCCAATAAAACAATTAAAAATATAAATATAAAATTGATAACAGTAAAAAAGAAAACCAAAAAATGACAGTAGTATACTAGTTGGAATAAATAGGTAGGATTTTGATTTATAAAAAAATCATTCTTCGAATCCTACCGTTACTAAATAATTTTTTATATTTTTTTTTGAAAGTTATATAGCTTAAAGCCCCTTAGACTAGAAGGAATACTATTATAAATTACAGAAGAGGTATATTTAAACGAAGACTTATATTTTTCAGTATGATGTTTACGTATTTCTATTGCGTGCTGATTTCTAGTATTAACATTATGAATATTATTCCTGAATTCAATTTTTTCAAATAAATATCTTGGTTTCTGAGTTAAAATTATTTTATATATAAAACAGGATATGTGGATTTCGCGTCTTTTTTCTAATTTAATTAAATTATGTTGGTCAAAACTAGGTGATACGTGATCATATTTTTTTAGCCCTATTGAAAAACGAACGCAGTTATTTTGAAGAATTTGTAATTTCTGTTAGTGGCTTCTCTTCGGCACCCCGTGTGCTACCATGAATACTTTGAACCCTACTACGGACGGCGCCACCGTTCACAAATGTTGCGACCAATTCGCACTCTCTTAACGTTTCTTACAGGGGTCTGAAGGTTTAAATTGGCTATATGGCAACAAGGGATTTTGCGGGGTAGAGGCCCATCCCCAGGTAATGTGAGGTAGATATCATGTGACTACCACTAGAAATTATAATAAAAAACACGTGATGTGCTATCCGTGGATACGGTTGGTTATTTTCGGACCAATAGAACAGCTTTGCTCAAGGTACAGATTTGTTTATTTAGACTGGTGCAACCTGGTCTCATAATGTTGGTTCAGTCTAACAAATAGGGAGTAAACGTTGTTTCACTTTGTCTTTATACTCTTGACTGTTGCAGAGTGTAACACTAAAGTTAAATCAACCTACCTTTCTTTGCCAGTCGTCCATTCCTTTCGTTTGGGCGCCATTTTTTTGGGATCAATGCTAATACTGCACTCTCCGACGTTGCCACTTATCCCGGGCTTCCGCATGTGCAGAGGAAAACAATAATGAATTTTTTTCGCACCGATCCCTCTTCGCTTGCGAGGAAAGAGACTGGTCAGGGTCCCTAACGAGGTGCTAACCCTGTTCCGACCTTAGGGTGCCCTCCGATCCACCGTTCTGGACAACAAACAAAACATAATTTTTAGGTTAAGGTACCTAGACACGATTAATTTTTTGCTCGGGACCTTTAAAAAAGACAAAACAAAATTTTTATCGAGGAAGGAGTGCTAACCCGTTTCCAATACACCTTTTAGAGCCGATTTCCTAATTTGTTATAATATTTTAAGTGACAAAACTTAAAAAAAAAGATGCGACCGAGCACGGATTCGAACCAAGACATCTGGGTCAATAAGCGGATTCTATACCACTGCACTACGTGGCTGATCTACCAGCAAAGGAAATAAAAGTTTACTGGTGCAAGACAAGGAAAACCGAAATATGGCAACGTCGGAGAGAGTGCACTATTAGTCGCTCCTATAATTATTTATTAGTTGATCAAAGATGGCGAACAGGAACGGTTCGTCGTCAGAAAGTGAGTTTGAAAATTCGTGTTTCTATTGCAAAACTAATGTAGTTCAAAGTGTAAAGTGTGTGAAGTGTTTGGATATATTTCATCCATCATGTTTGAAACAATCAGCCCTAAGAAAGTCGACAAATTGCCAGCATGCCGTGGCGAATGATGATAACGATGAAAATCAGCAAAAACCTTCATATGAAGTACTGGAAGCTGAAAATAGACTTCTCAGGGATCTGGTGGCAGAATTAAGATCAAAGCAAGACACTCTTTTAGAAAACTCTTCCCTTTTAAGGGAGAAAGTTGATTTCCTAACCTCAAAAACCGAAAGATTGGGGGGAAAATATTATCATAATCTCGAAATTCCTGAGATTCCAACATTACGACCTTCAAGCATGGTTGCTTTGACGGGGGAAAAGACAGAACCGAGGACAGAATCTAATAGTAGGACAACCAGCGATACCCGAAATGTGTTGCTGATGCCGGTGCGCGACGCATCGGTTAGTACCAATTTGTGTACTGGAGGGCTGGCAACGCTGTCACCCAGTGGAACCAACGGCAACGGTGTGTCAGACAAACTCCCTGGCTGTAAAGCTGTCAGCCGACCTAACCTAAGTAAAAATAATCAACAAAGGCAAAAATTTCAAAAAGAACAAGTGGGTGCTGCTATTTTGCAAGCACAGTAAGCTGCAGTAATGGCCGGGGTGCAGCGGTTAGGCGAGCAGAGTGACTCTGATGAAACTGAAGGCTGGAAAATTCAAAAACGCCGTAGCAGAAATAGACGGTTTGTTGTCGGAGGAAATACGGAAGTGGAGGCTGTTGTAGGAACAGTACCCAAGTATGTGTCCCTTCACGTAACGCGCTTGAATCCAAATACTAAGGTGGAAGATGTGACAGATCTTCTACAAGAACACTTTACGGAGGTTAAATGCGAACAACAGACATCAAAATATCCGGATCTCTACGCGTGTTTCAAGGTAACGCTTAGACAGGAAAGTCTTAAGCAGGCCTGGCGTCGGGAAGTGTGGCCAAATGGGGCCATAGTTTCTCGATTTTTTGTAAGCAAGAGGGTGCCGCCAACAACCTAATAGATAGTGGATCACAAACGAAAAATAGTAGAAATAGTGGTGAAAAGACACTAACGTATGCGTCACCGCTGAATGGATTTCAAGTGGCAAACTTTAATATCAGAAGCTTAAAACGAAAGGTGGACGATCTCTCTATTCTGTTACACTCAGTAAACAGACCAGAAATAGTGACACTGACTGAGGTGTGGTGTACCAACGAGGAAGTAAGGACATTAATCATCATGGGATACACATTGGCTGCTTGTTTTAGTCGTGAGCAGTGTAATCGGGGAGGTGTCGCTGTGTTTTTGCGAGAGGATATAGAATTCAAGAAAAGATCATTCACGATGGCGTCGATCAAGTCAGCATTTGAATATGCCTGTGTTGAGGTGTGCTTGGCAAGACCAGTTTTGATTTCTTGTTTCTACAGGGCTCCGTCTGCAGACATGGATGTGTTTAAGACTAACTTTAATATATTTTTACATAAAATAAGTAGTTATAAGGATCTAAATTGTGATATGTGGTGATTTTAATATGAATTTTGATGAGCATGCTAATAATTGTCATGCTAGTTATATTAGTAATTGTTTGCTGGCTAAGGGGTTATACTCGTGCACCTATGCAGTAGCACTCTGTAAGAAAAATTGCGATAGCGACCGGCGTCTCTTCGAAACATACCGTACGGTGATACAAAGGAAGAATTTGCAAAGAGACCCCGGTCGCTATCGCTATTTTTCATATAGAGTGCCACTTATGGTCACTCAAGGGTCCAGGGTAACTCCAAAACTTTAATTGATAATATCTTTAGTAATGTAACTGAAAATACTCAATTTATTAATATTGAAAATGATATATCGGACCATGATATGCAAATAGTTGCTTTCCCTGGGGAGACATTGGTGCGGGAGGGGCCAGCTTTTAGATATTGTCGTGACTATAAGAATCCTGCCCACATGGTAACTTTTGTGACCATGATTTCATTGGAGAGATGGGAGTGTGTGTTTCGTGGTTCCAGCGCGAATGATAAGTTCAATTTGTTTTCTGACAGATTTGCAGGTATTTTTGGGGGGGCTTTTCCGCTGGAGCTGAGAAGGACCCATTCCCATTCCCTGAGTGTCAGCAACAACAGGGGGTGGCTTAATGAGGATATAATACGGAGTGGTGAGTGCCCTCAGAGTTTTATATGGCATGTGCAGGGCGACTAAAGATGAAACGCTGCATAATTTATATAGGCAACGGCTGAAGGAGCATAGGCGGACGGTGTCAACTTCTAAAAGAAAATTTTATGAAAACAAATATTTGAATACAAATAATAAGACTAAGTATGTTTGGGATATCATAAGAAGTGAGGTTAGGATTGGGCTTAGGGAGAGCTATCCTAAAGTTTTTAAAGACGCTGATGGCAATGATGTAAGCGATTATCAAACTGCTGCGCATAAATTTAATGTTTTTTTTGGATCTGCCGCGGCGCACGGTTCGAGAGCGCAGTGCGCAATTTATCCCAAAGTCAGATGCCATCTGGCAGTCTATGTACCTTGAGCCTGTAACCCCGACTGAGATTAGGAAAATAATTGGAAAGACATGAGTTAAGGAGCCTGAAGGTGTGGACGGCATTCCTTGCTCCCTTCTGGTTGCGGTGGCACAACATATAGCCCCCGTTCTGTCTTATGTAATCAATGCATAATTTGACGAGGGAATTTTTCCATCAAAATTGAAAACTTCCTTGGTAAAACCAGTTTACAAGAAGAATGACAGGCAGGTTATGGACAACTATAGGGCAATCTCATTGTTGCCGGCAATCTCGAAGATCTATGAAAGAGCCTTTTACAATAGATTATTAACTTTTTTGAATAAATCAAAAATCCTCCCGAAGGAACAGTTTGGTTTTCGTAACGGAATTTCTACACAGGATGCGATCAAAGAGACCATCAATTATATTGTTGGTTAGCTTGATCAGAAATCTCACATGCTTGGTCTCTATTTTGACTACACAAGGGCATTTGATTTGGTTAGTCACAGACTGTTGTTGGAGAAGGCTCAACATTATGGTGTAAGGGGATTGCCCTATAGTTGGTTATCCTCATACCTGACAGCCCGTGATCAGAGGGTGGTTTTGAGAACGGGGAGTGGGGAGTTCAGTTCGGCACTTCAGAATATTGAGCGGGGTGTGCCGCAGGGTAGTATCCTGGGCCCCCTTCTCTTCATTATATACACAGCGGACATTGTCCATGATGTTAAGGCCGGATTGCTAACACTTTTTGCGGATGACATGACAGCTATTGTGGCGGCCGGCAGTGTCCAGGAACTGCAGCCGAACTCTTTATGAAAAATAGCGATAGCGACCGGCGTCTCATTGCAAATTCTTCCTTTGTATCGCCATAGGGTATGTTTCGAAGAGACGCCGGTCGCTATCGCTATTTTTCTTACAGAGTGCCACTGCAGGTGGCCCTGGCAAATGATTGTACGGTCAGTGCGCAAGAGTACAGTGAAAGTAATGAATTGGTAATGAATCTACTAAACCTGACATGTTGTACGTTAGCACAAGACCGGTTAACTGTTCCTTACTGGTTAGATCGAATGGCTCATGTATTGTTCAAAACGAAACAACTAAATTTCTTGGTTTGCATATTGACTCCCGCCTTAATTGGACAGCTCATATAAATACTGTCCTGAAAAAGCTTGCTTTACATTCGTTTGTACTGTGGAGGCTAAGGCCATTTATGAGTAGAAAGGCAGAAAGGCTTTGTTGTCATATTACTATGCTTATTCCTACTCGACAATGATCTATGGGATTGTTGGCTGGGGGGGGGGGGGGGGGGCTCAGCTGGGATTCAGGATGTGCTAGTAGCACAAAAAAGAATTGTTAGGACAATCTTGAATAGGAGCCCGCGGGACTCATGTAGGCCGCTGTTTGCAGAGTTTGGTTTGCTGGCTGTTGTGTCGGCTTATATATTGCAGTATTGTAAATTTCTTATTTACCTAATTTAACCTCTGTGAAAAAGGTGAGGTCATCGGCATTTCTCCAAAATAATTTTTATAATATCCAACCGATTTTAGTGGTATTAAAATGTAATATGTTTCTAAGTTTCTTGAATATGCGGAACTTTTGTTTTGACACTATCTATGACTTGTGCCCGAATAACAAATAAAATAATTTAAAATAAAATATCGGTAAACCAAAAATATGAAAAATCTTTTAAAACTTCAGGAACAAAATCTTATCTTTAATCTCTAAAGTTAATATTTTATATAGGCTAATTTTATTATGACGTCTTTTTATAGATATGTCAAATATAATAGATTTTGTCAGTAAAGTTATTATTATTATTATAAGTTATAATTATGTAAAAAATAAAAGGTACCTATATCAGTATAGGTACTATACAAAAATCTGGTGTCCATATTGCTTTTAATACACTTGTTTTGCTTAATGCATTTGTTAAAAGTTAGGGATTATAAATATTAATAAAGTTTGTTTTGTTTTACTTTATTCTAAAGTGAATTTAATAAAAATTTCAGCTATTCGCACAGCACGAAAGAAGAAGACATGGATGATCTGAGTGGATAAGATGTTTTTGCATGGATGTATGTAGGTATTAACTAAATTTTGTAGAACAGATCATTCAACTTATAAATAACATAAAGTTAATGTAGATTTGTAGATTTCCCATTTAACATAAGAAAAATCACACTGAGAGGTGATCGATGACTAGCTTGGGTTTACTAACATATAGGTGGGATGCATCCCTTTACAGCAAATTGTGGCTCAAATCTCAGCTTCTAACCTTAAATTATCAGCAAAGGAAAAAAAACAATAAATTGTTTTTGTTTACTATTTTTATATGCCAAATGCAATATCTTATTTCTGATTAAGATTAGGGAATTTTTTTAAATTTAAATTTAAACGGCCAGATTCTCCAATGCTAGATCGGTTTGACAACCAGTTTTAAATTGACAAGTGCAATAATACGATAACTAAGTTTTATAGTATGTACTTTCCACAATAATAGAACTAAATTCATTTTAGCTGCACGTTCCAAGAAAAAAGTCGTGAGGAAACCAAGCAAATAACTGAAATATTAGATTAAGTTATGTTTTTAACGTCGACTTAGGAACAATGACATGACAAAAAGCTGTCAAAACCTACCTGATCAACTAGAAGATTTTAATTTAAACCAGTACTAAGGGCGTGTACCGTTGTCAACTTCGGTTACGGTTTTGTGTCCCGTAAGTATCGGTAACCTGAAAAGTTGGTAAGATTGGAAACGCGGTTTCTGAAAAATATCTGTCATTAATGTCACCGAAGGAACCGATGCTTCCCGGGCGTGTACCGTTGTCAACTTCGGTTACGGTTTTGTGTCCCGTAAGTATCGGTAACCTGAAAAGTTGGTAAGATTGGAAACGCGGTTTCTGAAAATATCTGTCATTAATGTCACCGAAGGAACCGATGCTTCCCCGCTGGTTTTTCGGTTTGTTATGTCATTTTGTTGTTTATGTTTCAAATTTTATTTTTTCACAATTAAAAATCGTCTTTAGTTTCAAAATGTTTAAAGCAGGAGGAGAGGTATGTTTTTGGGTTGGGTCGATATCTGTAAAAATAAAACAAACATAAGGGTCCGGAACGCTTTCCGGACACCCGAATTAAGAATCTTTTCACATGTCATCGAAAAATATGGATTTCAAATAGTATATTTCTGCAAAAAAATTTGCGGAATATTCAGTATTTTTCTTAAAAAAAATGATTGAAATTTGAAAAATTGCACAATAAAATGTCAGTTCTATGCGGTGGTGCCAAAATTTTATACGCACACGTATCACGCAGTCACAGTAAAAACTCAACAAAGATAAAACAAATTAAAAATATACTGATGAAACCTAAAACTGAGCAAACCTGTCCGAGAATGTATTTCACAACTCCTTGGCCACAAGAAGAAATTATATTATTTTTAACAACAGCTTTAATGCCAAATTTTTACAAAAAAGAATTAATACACCAAAAAAATTACAAATGTGGCAACACTGTGTTCCCATAAATCCAAAACGTCATTCAAAATTGATTTTTATCATAACCTCAAATATGTTGGAAAACCATCAGATAGGTGATAAAAATCATGTTTTTTTACTAATAAAGTAATTTCTGAGTTAAAATATTGCATTTTCCACATTAAAGATGATTTATAAACGTAAGTAGCATCGATATCAATAAAGAAAAGTGTTAAAATTCCAAAGTTAAAGGTGTCCGGATAGTGTTATGAAACCTTTATTAATATTCATTTTCGATAAAACTGACATTAAAAATACTAAAAACCTAAAAGCCAAAAGGAATTTTAGTTCACCATGCACCTTGTGTTGGTGGCGCTAGTAGTGAAATGTCATTAATGTCTATTTGTCTTGTATCTCATTTTACATAGGACCCGCTCTTCTCTCTATTTGTATTTTTTGCATAGGACCTCGTACTTCAATGAATATTTTTCTATGGTCTTCGTCACTTGAACTCTCAGCAGAGCTCAAAAGCTCTTGCACACAAAAGTCCTCCATTTTGCCTCAATAAAAAAACAAACAACCGATCCTCCTTGCAGACTAACGCGAAAGTCAGAAAAATAAACTCAGAAAATAGAAAAAAGCTAAAAATGCAAATATTCGGAAATCCATACACAATAATTTGCCAGCTATTATCGGAAACTGACAACTGACAGAAACGACCGATCTGCGTTCCGTTGTAAATCCGGGTTTTTCAGGAACCGGCGTTACCATTGGTTTACCGCATTGTACCGAATGGTTAACCAGGTTTGACAACGGTACACAGCCTAAACGTGGGTTTATGCAGACCACTTTAAGGGCGTGTACCGTTGTCAACTTCGGTTACGGTTTTGTGTCCCGTAAGTATCGGTAATCTGAAAAGTTGGCAGATTGGAAACGCAATATCTGTCATTAATGTCACCGAAGAAACCGAGCGGTTAACCAGGTTTGACAACGGTACACAGCCTAAATTAAAATTTAATTTTGCTCTAAAAATTTTTCATTGAAAGTTAAAATTAAAGTAAAATTAAAGTTGTGGATAAACGCTCTTATGCCTTCATGTGTATTTAACTCGTTCTAAATTAAAAAAAGTCAAATTAGGGTTAAATTAAATTTAAAGTGGTCTGCATAAACCCACCTTTAATCTTAAACCTTTTTAGTGAATCTGAACAAACATGTGTAATAAAGCATGTTAATAAAGTTTATTCGCTTTTGCTTTATTCTAAAGTAAATTCAATAAAATTTTCAGCTGTTCATGCAGTGCGAAGAAAGAACACATGGATCATCTTAGATGCTGAACTAATGCGACAACTCACAAGACTTGTATCCTTTTTAATTTTATATATATTATATATTTAATATAACTCTCATTGTGGATCTATTATTTTGATTTTCTAAATATCTGCTGCAGGTATGTTAAATTAAGTTTACATATTGAATGTCAGGTGGTGCTGAAATATCTTGTGTCATTGAAAGGAAAAGAATTTTTGGTAATTATTCGGATTAATGGATGCACCGAATTTTTTGATGAAATTTTGCACATACCCTAATTTTGGGTCGTAGAACACGAATCCGAAGTCAGTTGGTCAGTCATATGGTTTTTCCAAAAAACAAATAACTTTTAGGTTAGCTTTTTCAATGAATTTCTTTAAATTTCGGCACTTTTACTTAAACACATCTATACAAGTCATTACACACTATTTTTCTGGACCATATTTAGGCAAATTTATGTAAAAACACATTAAGAAAAACAGAGAAAATATCAAAAAAATAAAAGAAAATAAACACGCAACCCATGGTACACATACTCGAAATTGCTGATGGAAAGACGCGCTGTTGCCAAATTTACAAATCGTTTTTTCCACAAATACTGCTAGCTTTACATAAAGTTAGCGGGAATATGCGAAAATGAACCAATTTTAACCAAAAGGGCAAAAAGATGACCCCAACCAACACCCTGGCGCACCGATCCCTCTTCACCTGCGAGGAAAGAGACTGGTCAGGGCCCCTAACCAGGTGCTAACCCTGTTCCGACCTTAGGGTGCCCTCCGATCCACCGTTATCCCACCGTAAGATCGAAAATATTAGATCCGTCACCTAATTGACCGACTTAGACAAGTTTTTTATGCGAACGGTGGATCGGAGGGCACCCTAAGGTCGGAACAGGGTTAGCACATGGTTAGGGGCCCTGACAAGTCTCTTTCTTCGCAGGCGAAGGGGGATCGGTGCGCCAGGGTGTTGCTTGTTGTCATTTTCGGCTGTGTTCTAGAAGCGGTACAAAGTTCGCCAAGATTAATTTCATTTGGGATAAAAAATAGGTAAACGTGGCAACACCGGACACAGGAATATTGTTGACAGATGGGAAAATAATGGTGGCTAATAGCGAGTTAAAATGGAATTTTCTATAGAAAAAAGCAATTTTCTTAGCTATTTTTGCCTAAATGTGGTGTTTTATGTGACGAAAAAAAATAAAAATTATAATTTTCCAGATATGTTTAAGTGAAAGTGTCGAAACTTAAAGGAATCTATAAAAAAAGCTAACCTAAAAGTTAAAAAAAATTGGAAAAACCATACGAGACCGCCAAAAACTGACTTCGGATTCGTGTTCTACGACCCAAAATTAGGGTCTGTGCAAAATTTCATCAAACAAGTCGGTGCATCCATTAATCCGAATAATTACCGAATTTTTTTGGTAGGTTCCTTTCTCCTCCCTTCTTTTAAAAATATATATTATTTAACAAGAAGCAACAATAAAAAACTACAAATTTTTGTACTACAATAGCTAGAAGACAGAAGAATTATTATGGACATAATTAAATTTAGAAACTTTTATTGATTAAAATATTTAAGTATATTAAGTATTGTTTACTTTCAATAGATTTATTGTCATTGCTTATAATAGGAAGTATTGAAAGACGAAGTGCTGGTAAAGCTGTGTATTTGATTGACTTTGGTCGAACAGATTATTTTATATGACACAAAAATATTTTATATTATTGATGTTGAATGATAAATAGTTGCGTACATTTTATCAGAGAGGTGTTTATATTTATATGGTAAGCTACAAGGTATCACATAAATATAGCCACAAATTATAAATTATTACACTGGGGCTAGATTTTTTACGAAATTACTTTGTTTTTGCATCATAATGTAAATATAATAGTAGTAAAAATTGAGCAACTGCCTAATTGATGCAGGTACATTGACACAAAGAAAATAAAAACTGTTTGAGAAATGCCGGTTGCGTGTATTCAGTGCGAAACACGAGCCATCTATGAGCCACCTGCATGGTAACTCTGTTGCTAAAATGGACTTTTTCTTTACCGACTGAACAGTGACATCACCGGTCGGTAACCCACAAATTCCCTACTATACCGACTGGTAGTGCGGGAAAATTTCAAATCAAAATAAGTTTTGTTTGGAACATTACAATAAATATAAATTATAAAATTTACTTTTTTTAATAACTTTATACTGAAATGGCAACATTATATACAATATTAAACGTAAAATAACTTCATAGTAAAGTATATTTTGGTTTTAAAAGTCAATGTGGCCCATTCTTGAGTATTGTTACTAAAAAAAGTACATTTTATAAAATACATTTAATGCAATGCTACAAACAAAAGCTTAAAGTTGATAAGATTTCCAACCAGTTTTTTATTACCGACACTGTCATCTTCAGGTAACAATAAAATATTAACAAATGTTTTAATAAAACAAAAAGTTTTGTTAAAAAAACATTTACTGGTCAAAAACCACTATATAGAAATCAATAGCAAAATCAATTGTAATACACAGAGACATTAAAAAATTCTGATTTCTTGATCTTGACTTCTCGTATCAGCAATGGGGCCTCCTTGTGGTATACTGTAAAAAAAGAAAAAAGCAGTATCTTTTGCTCATAAAAAGAAAATAAATAAATTGTCGCCTGTAAATCTATTATCATTGCTAATTAAAACAATAATAATTAGAATTAATTTTACAGGACTTTTCTGTAGGCCACAATTGATCTGCAATACTAAGTAAAAATGTTAGAAACCAATAAGGTCATTAATTCATATCGACGCTAGAGCTGAAACTTAAAAGGGTGAATTTATTATAAAAATAAATAAAGAATTTAGTAGTATAAAAAATGAATAGTAATACATATGTACAAAAAAAGTATGATATAATCAGAAACATATTTGATTTTAGTTTTTTAGAGCCATGATTTACATAAGCATATTTACAATGATAATTAAGTATGTGTATGTACAACACACAGTTAACAACTTCAACTTTACATTTTAAAAACATTCTATATAGTTCCCCAGGTATAGCTTCCAGGCGGCAATATTTACAAAACGTACCTACATAGAAAGACGAAGAAATTCTATACACCTATCACAGAACAGAAATGTTTGGAACATACAAATATATTATACACATACATGCATTCTTAACAACTACAGGGTATCATACAATATAATGTCATTATGTCATTTTCAAGGCACTGATCACTAATTACTACTTCAACTAATTCACAATCATCGTTTTCCAAAGTCTGTTCCATTGTGAGTAGCTCTTCCAAGTTTTTTTGCAGTCCGGTACAAGTGGTAAGTTTGTCAAAATCGGTTATGTCGTCCCAATTGGAAATTGATTCAGTATCGGGTGGTATGTCAACATCGGTTATTTTCTCACAATCAGGTGTCTTACAAATAGGTGACGTATACAGTATGTCCACGGATAGAGGTCACAAGAGGACAAATGGACCAAAAATTTCATTGTTCGGAAACAAATCATTTTTGGTAAGCTTCTGCTTCTTAAACAAATAGGGTCTACGAAGAAAATGTTTGACTTTTTTATACAAGGTGCTCAAAAAATACAAAAATAATAAATTATGTAAAGAGTAAACTACCTTTATTTTTCATTTTAGAGCAAAATGATAAAGACAAAAAATATTTCAAATTCCAGTCAAAATTTAAATTCAAAATATCAGCTGAATATTTTACTTTTTATTTTTGTGTTATAATTTTATCAAATATTGCTGTACCTACGTTTTCTAGGTAATTTTTGCCTTGTCCACCTCATCTCACTATCTTTTACGACAAATGTCAGAAAATTTAAAATTTTGTTGCAAATTAAATTTTGTTGCAAAAATTTTAAATTTTGCAAATATTTTAAATTTTGTTGCAAACATTTTAAATTTTCTGACATTTGTCGTAAAAGATAGTGAGATGAGGTGGACAAGGCAAAAATTACCTAGAAAACGTAGGTACAGCAATATTTGATAAAATTATAACACAAAAATAAAAAGTAAAATATTCAGATGATATTTTGAATTTAAATTTTGACTGGAATTTGAAATATTTTTTGTCTTTATCATTTTGCTCTAAAATGAAAAATAAAGGTAGTTTACTCTTCACATAATTTATTATTTTTGTATTTTTTGAGCACCCTGTATAAAAAAGTCAAACATTTTCTTCGTAGACCGTATTTTTTTAAGAAGCAGAAGCTTACCAAAAATGATTTTTTTTTCGAACAATGAAATTTTTTGTCCATTTGTCCTCTTGTGACCTCTATCCGTGGACATACTGTATACATTGTCAACGGTTAAATTAGTATTGTGACATAATTTTTGCTTCTTGAATCGATTCGATTTTTTAAAATGACCTTTAGAAAACTCTGGAGGATTTTTCTTATCGTTACAGTATTTGAAAATAGACAACTTAATGCATTTATTAATTAGTTCATCATAAACTTCAACATGATCTTTACAAAATATAAACGATTGAAAAACTGATTTGTAGCAAGATTTTATTTTGTGTTCTAAATGATATTAATAATAATAATAATATCTTTATTGCCAACCAAATGATAATTTTATCACATCACCAAGCAACGTCACAAAAGGCTGCATAATATACCAAGTACAAGTATACTTAAGTTTAAGAACAAGTTAAAACCATTTATGAGACATACAATTTAAAATTTAAAATCGAGAGTCAGGAATGTACAGGGTGTCCGGATTTCGTTGTATTTGTGGGTTATCTCAGTTATTAGTAGAGATAGAAGGTTGCGGTTTGCGTGTCATGGCGCTACTTTTTTGTGAAACGAAAAATGCCACAAACAGAATTTTCATAGCTTTCTTTGTTTTCGAGCTACAGGGTGATTTTGAAAATTTGCACTTTTCGAGCACCCCTTGTATCTCGGTTATGCCGCATCATATCAAAATAGTAAAAACTGGCTTTTGTGCAGAATGTTACGTAGAATACGATGACGTAGTTAGTTTTTTTCTAAATATTATAATTTTCGAGCAATGGAGTAAAGTTATGGTTTTTTAAATGGGACACCCTGTATATTTATACGTCGTGACATCCCGCTTATCGAGGGCTTTTCAAAAATATATATCCCGTGATATTTATTTTTTCATTAAGCCGTTAAATCAGAATTTTTTAAATAAATATCAATATTTTATAGTAGGCCGTGAAGTAAAACGTATACCTACACATTACAGGTATTGTTCGAATTGGTTTCCGTTATTCTGAATACAATATTGGCACATTTTTTTAATTCTTCGTAAAGCATTTAAATGGTTAACTGGCCGTGCTTGCAAATTTCTGAATTCCATTTCTGTAGCATTCCGCAATTCTTCTATCGTTTGATGCCGGGTACGATATATTTTATTTTCCAAATATCCCCACAAAAAAAAGTCAAGAACTGACATATCCGGTGACCTGGGAGGCCATCTTATGGGACCATGTGTGCCAATCCAGTGCCCAGGAAAGCGATTTTCCAGATAAGTTGTTATAACGTGAGAATTATGAGCAGGAGCTCCGTCTTGCTGAAAAAATATATTATTTAACTGGGCCAAAGGAACATCTTCGCGAATTTCTGGTAACATATTTTCCAGGAAATGTAGATATCTGTTTGCAGTTAGGCTTCCTTCATAAATATGAAATTTTATATTAGACCCCAATATGAAGCAGGAAACACTGAAGCCAAATCTGCCCTGTCGCTCCCTTGGAAATATAACGTGCTCGTTTTCCTGCGACCAGTATCTACTGTTTTGTCGATTTAAAATTCCTACGCTGCTAATATAGGCTTCACCCGACCATATAATTTTACGGTAAAAATGTCGGTTTGAGTTAATCTTTTGTAAATACCAGTGACAAAATTCTAGGCGTCGCTGAGGATCCCCGGGATGCAAATTATGTACCAGCTGAAACTTATACGCCTTGAAATGATGTTTTTTCAGTATTTCCTGAACTCTAGATTTTGGCACTCCTACTTCGTCTTCATGAACTTGTAGCGTTTGTCTCCACTGTTGCCAAAACATTAATCTCATCATTTTCTCGCTGCGGTTTATTATAAGCTTTTGGACGACGTTTCAAAAATGATCCAAAATTGACAAGATTAGCTTTAAGTCTGTTAAATATGACTTTGTTGGGTTGTCGCCTTTCTGGATATCTAAAAATATTGAAAGTAAAATAGATGGTAAGGTTACCTCATAAAATATTAATTTACCTCTCAAAATACAGTTGTGACGCCGCATCGCTATTTTCGTTGCACTGAATAAAACAGGTTAACATATCATATTTTTCAAAATTTTCAAAAGTCTCGTTTGCTGCCATATTAATATAAGCAGTGGCAACAAAAATAACAAACTATAACTAAATTAATAAACCATATAACAAAAATTAAATGGCAAAAATAAAAAAACTGGCGATAATATAAAATTGTAAACATGGATGACATCGACAAGTTAATATACAAGATTTCTAAAATGCATGTCAATTGTTTTGTAACCAAAGCCTACTATATAAAAATTAAAATTTTTATTAAAAATTGTGATTTAACGGCTCGATGAAAAAATAAATATCAAGTGTTATATATTTTTGAAAAGCCCTCGATAAGCGGAATGTCACGACGTATAAATATACAGGGTGTCCCATTTAAAAAACCACAACTTTAGTCCTTTACTCGAAAATTATAATATTTACAAAAAAACTAATTACGTCATCGTATTCTACGTAACATTCTGCATAAAAGCCTGTTTTTACTATTTTGATATGATGCGGCATAGCGGAGATACAAGGGGTGCTCAAAAAGTGAAACTTTTAAAAATCACCCCTGTAGCTTGAAAACAAAGAAAGCTATGAAAATTCTGTTTATGGCATTTTTCGTTTCATAAAAAAGTAGCGCCATGACGTGCAAACGGCAACCTTCTATCTCCACTAATAACTGAGATATCCCGCAAATACAACGAAATCCGGACACCCGTACAGACGGTTACGAGAAAGATTCTAATACAGACTAAATTTAACTTGACGGGTTAACATATTAATAAAGACAGATTTACACCACACTTAACAGAATACAATTTAAAATCGGTGTAAAGACGAGAATACACTAAAGGCAAACAGAAATTTCAGACTAAACATGAGTTTACAAGTTTAAGCGGAAGGAGTAAAACATTTCTCCCTTAGAAATTGCGCCACTCCTGACTTAAACCTGTTTATTTCATTTAAGCTCCTGATATCATGTGGTAGCATGTTATTCATGTCTTCGAGTTTCAAGATGGCCTTTTCTATTTAAACTGATCACTAGTTACTAAAAAAAGCAGTTGATTGCTAGTGTGTGGTGGGTCGATTTCCACACACATAAGTTGTTTTTTCCATCCATCCATGCCTATATCTTTCAGATCTATCAGCAATTCCTTGTTCCAAAACAATTACATTGCAAAACACAGACTTATTGGGCAAATGTCACATTATTGATTTTATTTTTAAACTCAAAAAGTGTGTCGAAATCATGGAAATCTTAATTATTATGAAAATAAATATGTTTAGAATAATAAAATTTATATTAAGGTAGGTACAAACAAGAAAAAAGTTGTATAATAGAAATCTTAATTTTGTTATTAATTTCATAGCATAAACTGTTTAAACATATAAAGCTTACGAAGACAGGAATTAAATAAATGTTAGTAGATTGTATCACAGCCTGAAGATTATTATTACTTAATCCCCTATTTCTGAAACAACAATGGGTCAAGCATCCCAATTTATGTAGCAGATAACTCTGTACCAAGTATAACAAAAAAATTGCCATTTTCTAATGATTATAATACTATTGTACCAATATGATATAACATCTAGCAAAAATATCAAAGCTATTATTTTATCAAAGGCTAAATTTATTGAGATTATCTTACGTTTTAAAATAAAAAAATAAGATGCTAAACATGCACAAATGGAAAATCATCTAGTTTTATAGCCTATATAATTAGCTTGTATGTAAGAATATTATATATACAGCAAGCCCATTTTATTAAAGGTTTTTACAATAAAATGATAAATTTACGTGCATACTTACAATGCCTGTTTGAAGAACAACAACTCACAAAATCACCTCGTGGTCAGGTAGACAACTTTCATCTATAATAAAGCGAAAAATGTCTTTTACTACGAATAAATCTATTTATTAAATGGTAATTACACTACTCATGGCAAAAACACCATAATAACGCTAAAAACTACGTTTAAATTAAAGGATTTAACTAAAAAATGTAAAACAAAGCACTTACGAACAATCGCCATCATGCCATCAATATCAATGAATGGTCTGCTGTCGCTGTCAAGATGTCTGTCCGGCGGTAAAAAACAGTGTAGCCAACACCAACATACACTATTTAAATGTTTTGTAAGAAGTTAAAGAAAATTATCAAATTTTATGAGGCAGAATTACATTAAGATACAAATATTATATGTTTAAAATAGTAACACTTTGAAAATATCTTATAACAAAAAAAGATTATTCATATAACTGAAATTTGAAAAATAAAAATAAAAGTCTCTAGTTATGTCAATCCCCCCTACCCCAACCCTGATTTCACCTGTAGAGACAAATTTGGTGCTGCGATTGGCTCAATTAAACTGACGCCCCCCTGCATTGACACCCCTCTCTTTTCTCTGATTGACACGAACCGACCACCTCTTTGAAGATTAGTGTTGGGAATAATCGAATGAATTAAATAATCGAAAGATTAGTTGTACAATGACTTTAGAATCGAATGATCATTCGAATTAAAAAGCATGCTACTAACCGCTGTCTCCTATGATGCGAATGACGAATCGGAATATCATTCGAAATAATAATATAATGTTGGCCCCGGCCCCAGCCACGTCGAGTGCCGAGTCGGTGGCGTCATTTCGTCTCGTCATTCGACAATGCGAAAGGCGATAGATATAACCTCTCGGTTAAATCATTCGAATGATCTCGTTGACCTCTCGAGATATCTCGAGTGATTTCAATAATCGAATGATTGATTATTTTTTATTCGAGATGTCCCACCACTACTGAAAATTCATTTATCAGTATAATGCATACTCAGGATTAGTTTTAAAATATAACCTTAAAATACTGTTTGTTTAATTTATTTTAAAATGAATTAAATTGTGTTATCTTTATCCATACGAGTTTTATTTTTAGTTTAAATACCATTTTTAAAAATTCGTAAAAATGTATATTAATTAATTTTTGTTGACACTAGGCGTGTTCGGTTAATCCTCAGTGAGGCCTCAGATGCCTCTGACCGCCAAAATTCCGTTCGGTAAATGTCTTCGAGCGAACCGAGGAAAAATACACTGCGTTCGTTTATTTCCAGGCAGAGAACTCTGAGCTTCATCTTTTTCGTCGGAGGACATCTGCAGCCGAACTCTGTAACAAAAAAAGCGACGATGATCGCTTTCCACCAAAGAAAATAAAACGGTATGAGGAACGACGGAACAGTGTATTTCCGTTGCAACACTGTTTATTGACAAAACAGCTAACCTCTTTACCGACTGAGAAAACTTGGCGCGGGAAACATATTCAGAAATTTTTAAAAATTTGTGACTGGGTTTCCAGCGCCAAGTCTTCTCAGTCGGGAAAGAGGTTAGCTGTTTTGTCAATAAACAGTGTTGCAACGGATATACACTGTTCCGTCTTTTCTCATACCGTTTTATTTTCTTTGGTGGAAAGCGATCATCGTCGCTTTTTTTGTTATAGAGTTCGGCTGCTGATCAGCTGATCACTTGTTTAGATATTTAGATGAAAACTGAGGTTAAAAAGGGGATTGGATTGAATGGATTGTTTAATTTGGAAAAAAATATTTGTTGTCGCAAAAAGACTGACCACTTTGTAATTTATTTCGTTTTCCTTGCTCTGCCTTGTTTTAGGTTTTTTTCGTGATAAGTTTCGCAAGAGTAGATGACCACAATTTTCACACAATTACTCTTCAAGATGAAAATAACTCCTATAACTGTCTGGTAACCAAAGAAGAATATAATAAAATTAATAACGGAGGTACATATGTATGTCTAAGATAAAACTTTTTCATTTCATGGACCTGCGTTTTAAAAGTATCTTTTTGACTTTTCTGTCCATAAGGCGCTCGAAAAGTAAAAAGTAAAGGTAAAAAGTTAAAAGATACTTTCAAAAACAGTTTTCTGCTTTGTTTTAGATTATGAATTAGCCAACGAAATTATGCAGAAGGAAATTGAACGTAAAAACAGATTGTAGGCATTCAAGCTTTTCAAAGAAACTGCAGCTACAAACATGACACATGGAAAAGTTACTTGTCCTAGTTGAATAATAGGCACTAGTAAATTCAGATCCATGTTTAAAACACAGAAAATCGGTTATAGTGGTTTAGAAAGTTATTAAACAATCCGAAAGAGTTTTAAACCTAAACAGTTCAAATTCAAAAATCAGTTTAGTTTAAGGTTAAAACAAAACAGTAGCGAATTCCATTGAGAAAACGGCTGCAGTGCCACTGTATTTGTATCCTTCCTTCCCTACTGTGGGCTAGAGAAAGAGAATTTCTGTCCCTATTCCACAGTATAGAAAAGAAGAGGATAGGAATACACTGACACGGCACCAGTTGACCAATCGATTGCGACATAGATTACAAATTGCGTTCGGTAAATGCCGCGATCATCGCAGTGCTCTGTCGATCAGCTGTTACACATCTGCCGTCTGTCTGATCTCGTCCGCGAGGATTAACCGAACACGACTACTGTCAACAAGATTTTAATAATATTCATTTTCGATAAAACACATTAAAAATACTAAAAACCTAAAAGCCAAAAGGAATTTTAGTTCACAATGCACCTTCGGTTGGTAGCGCTAGTAGTGAAATGTCATTATTGTCATTTGTCATTAATGTCTATTTGTCTTGAGGGATTTTTTGGCGAGATAAACGGTTATATGTAAATGACCGCTTCGGTCTTTTAATAATGACGTCATAATCAAGCGGTTTTTTTTAAATCGCCAAAATGACACGGTTTTTCATTTGTTTATAAAACCATCTGTCAAGTTTTATTTTTCGTTTGTTGGTTTTATGGAATTTTTGGCGAGATAAACGGTTATATGTAAATGACTGCTGCGGTCTTTTAATAATGACGTCATAATCAAGCGGTTTTTTAAAATCGCCAAAACGACACGGTGTTTTCATTTGTTTATAAAACCATCTGTCAAGTTTTATTTCTCGTTTGTTGGTTTTGTTTTTTGTTTTATTGTACTAGACTGACTAGTGTTTACTGACTGCAATGTATTACTTAATATAATTACTAGCAGCACAAGGCACAATTATTAACTCAAAAAAAAACATGCAAAACAAATTGAAGTTAAATAATAATTATAAAATAAAACGTGTCATTTTATTTATTAATAATTAATTTGACTGCTTACTTACCGTTTAGCAACTCCATGACAGTAGCCAAACCTGTTACCAGCAGCAAAATAAAAAATATATATTTTTAAAGATTTTATTACTAATAATTAAAAAGGATGACAATCTCACAATCTCAGGGGGCCACGGCCCCCCTGGCCCCTCCCTGCGGGCGCCCATCCCTGCCTGTAAAGTTGACCGAGTATTCATACTGTTCATTTTCTCTCTGTCTCTCTAATTTCTGGAGCAATTTGTCAGTACTGTTCATTTTCCATTTTTGTTGATGCATTTTTGGCACAGGCACAGACACAGGACTAGATCCCCACAGGACTCCACAAGTCGTTTTTTTTTTAGGCTTTTGGCTTTGAGGTTTTTAAAACGATGACGTCATCAATGGCGTCATTTGAAAGACCGTTTGTCGCGAAAACGCACCGGTATCAGATACCGCTCCAAAATTTAAAACCGTTTATCTCGCCAAAAAATCCCTTTTGTTTTATTGTACTAGACTGACTAGTGTTTACTGACTGCAATGTATTAATATAATTACTAGCAGCACAAGGCACAAATATTAACTCAAAAAAACATGCAAAACAAATTGAAGTTAAATAATAATTATATAAATAACAAAACGTGTCTTTTTATTTATTAATAATTAATTTGACTGTTTACTTACCGTTTAGCAACTCCATGACAGTAGCCAAACCTGTTACCAGCTTTATGTCCCTGCCTCATGAGCGCCCGCAGACTTTTTTCTCAGGTGGGGCAAAATAAAAAATATATATATTTTTAAAGATGTTATTACTATTACTAATAATTAATAATAATAAATAAATCATATATTTCCAGAAATAGCATACAATGATCTAAAATCACCCTAATACAAACGATACAATAACAAATATAGCACTCCTCTGCTATCACCAAAAATATTAGAGCGCACAATGGCAGATTAGATGCTGTGTGTGCGCTCATTTACACCCATCATTGATGCTTTATGAGGTTTTATAAGAAAACAGTACCCAAAGAAAACTAACATAGTCACAATACTGAGCAAACTATCAACGAAAGCAACCCATTTTTTTTTTTTTTTTTGATAAATTTACACATGGTAAGTAATTATATCAAATGGGCACCAAGACTAAAGCATAAATACCCCTCTAACTTTATATAAGGTAACTAACAGTAAAGTTCGTTTCGACAATCCAATTGTTTATCTTATTTTTTATAGCAATATAAGGTTTGGTACGAAATTCGTATGGTAAGCAATTAAAGACCTTTGGTCCTACACAATAAATATGGTTTTGACAGGCAGTGTGCCTGAGATTTTGCAGCAAAACATGGTTCTGAGCCGCAAGCCTGGTGTTTATATTATGAGCTAAATCTTTCTTATAATAAGTTGTTTTTAACATAAATCTGATAACAGATTTCAGGTAAAGTTGATACGGAGTAAGCAAATTACTTTCATTATAGATCAAATCAGTTGGATATCTCTTATTTTTAAATAGCATTCTTTTTATGATGTATTTCTGGGCAATTTGCAGCCTCGAAACAATCGTCCTATTTGCATTCCCCCAGACCACTAACCCATAATTAATTATTGATTCTACAAGGGAGAGACAGACCACTCTCAAAGTTCCAAATGGCAGGATGTTTCGCAGTTCATAAAACTTGTATATTAACTTTCTGATCTTTCCT
Organism: Philopedon plagiatum; assembly: GCA_963971165.1. NCBI lineage: Eukaryota > Metazoa > Arthropoda > Insecta > Coleoptera > Curculionidae > Philopedon > Philopedon plagiatum. Next base: position 38,907,936 of record OZ020195.1, read on the forward strand.
GTTACATACTGTACATGCTCCTTCCATGTAAGATGCTCATCAAGAATCACCCCCAAATATTTGATACTGCTCTTTCTCTCTATAAGATTTTTACATTCACAATTATTCTGTAGTTTACATTGTTGATCATGCAGCGTTATATTTCGAATGTTTGGTGACGACCTTACTGAAAGAGAGAAAGCCAAGAATTTTGTTTTTTCAACATCAAGAGAAAGTAAGCTACTGTCCAACCATTTTTTTACCCCGAACATGGCCATCTCTGCCCTTTTAATTGTTGACTCCCAATCCTGACCACTTACTATGATAGCCGTGTCATCGGCAAAGCAGTAAACTTCACCCAGTCACCACTGACAAGATTCCATTTACGTAAATATTAAATAATAGTGGTGCTAGCACTGTACCCTGTGGCACCCCAAACTCTACAGACAGTCTATCACTTTGTTCATCTTGGATTTTAACGCGTTGTGTTCTACCACTTAAGTAGGATTTAAACAGTTTATTCGCAATACCTCTCACTCCTATGTGTTCTAGCCTATCAAGCAGAATCTGATGCGCCACAGTGTCAAACGCTTTTGCCAAGTCCAAAAATATTCCGATAACCCTCTTTCCCTGATCAAGACCTTGCAAAATTTCGCCTGTTACTTTACACAGTGCCTCCTCAGTACTTGAGCCCTCCCTGAATCCATATTGATTTTCATTTATCAGTTTATATTTACCCAAGAATGGTAATAACTTACACTTTATACACTTTTCTATAATTTTACTTATGGCACTCGTCAAAGCAATTGGTCTATAATTATTTAATAATTTTTTATCTCCTTGTTTGTACAATGGTACAACCATAGCGCTTTTAAGTATATCGGGAAAAACTCCTGTACTGAAGATGCTATTTACAATGTGTTTTAGTGGTCTTAATAAACAAACATGATACTTCTTTATTATATCAGCACTAATATTATCCTCACCTCCTTTGACATTACTTTTTAAACTATTTATTTGCTTTATGAGATCATTATCAGAGACTGGGCTAAAATAAAACGAACTTAAATTTGTTTTCACCCTGTCATCATTTTTACATGGGGATATTTTTTGTGCCAACAATTTACCCACTTTATTAAAATAGCTGTTAAATCTCTTAGCCATCGATTTTTTGTCAGTAATTTCAACATTGTTATCATCTACAGTACATTTAATATCATTTTTTCTAACCTGGTCATTTGTGGCCTCTCTTATCACATTCCACATCTTTTTAGGATCTTTGGCATGTTTGTTAGTAAGGAACTTATAATGAGTATATTTAGCTTTTTTTATTAATTTTGAGAGAATTTTTCTATATACTTTGTATTCGTTTAAAAGCCCTAGATTATTTCTATTTAGGGTGCTTTGTTTTTTTAGTTGATCCCTATTTCTAATGGACACTAAGAGTCCACCAGTGATCCATGATTTAGTCTTTTTTTTTTGTTTGATATGCGTCTAGTCCTGGTGCACTGCGCAATAAACCCTTTAATTTTATTAACAAATATATTTGTACTCAAATTGACATCACCCTGCTCAAGAACATCATCCCATTCTGCTTCCAAAAGAAGTTTGTGTAAATTAGCCTTATCTATTATTTCATATGTGATTTGTTTATGTACTTTAACAGAATTAAATTCAGGCTTTATATTAAGCAAGATGGGATCATGATCACTGAGATCATTAGCTAATATTACGGGATTCACTTGACCAAGGAATCCATCCTTGCACTTAACAAAACAATGATCAATACATGAATTTGTATCCCTCGTTTTTCTTGTTGCTTTATTTATCATACTCACGAAGCCATAACTATGGAGCATTGTAAGATAATCGCTAGTTGATGCTGAGTTAGTATCCAGCAGATCAATATTTATGTCTCCAACCAGGATGTGCATCCGGCTTTGTTCCACTATCGATTCTTGCATGATAAGGTTTACATTTTCTATAAACTCATCCTTGTCTATAGCATGTGACCGGTAGGTTGCATATATTTCCAGTAGAAGGTTGTTCTTATGCAGTGTAGCCTTGATCATTTTGACATTATTTCTAACAATTACGTGGTGATCCTCATAGAATTGATCCTTTACATACACCACACATCCATCAAATTTATTCAATGTACTTTTATTCCAAAAAATAGCGTAGCCCGGTATATTAAAGTCTGAAGTGTTATAAATTATATGTGTCTCGGACATCCCAATTACATCAAAATGCCTTTCAGTAGCCTCAAGGGATATCAGAAACTGGTCAAAATTTTTATAAATGCTTCTAATGTTAACATGCATTACGTTAATATCACAGGAGTTATTAAAAAAGGTCACCTGGTTTAAATTATCACATTCAGTTGTCTCACACACCTTGAAATCATCTAAAATGTTATTAAAATCCGGGAATGTCAATGATTATTCTTTATATATTATATAGACCACTATACAGAGCAAGTTCATAATTTAAAGGTCATTCTCAGTCCTTATTTTGACAGGAGGGTCCTGATCATTTTTCCTTAGGTAAATCATACCATTAATGCAGAAGGCAGCCGTAAAACCTTTTTCCTTTTTTAACTGTCTGACTTTTTTAAACAGTAACCGTTTATTCAATGGTAAATCTTCGTTTAAGTATATCTTTCGATTTTTACCCTGTAGATGACACTCTTCTGTAGTAATTCCCTTTAGTTGCTTAATTTTTCTCAATATCTCTTTTTTCTTATTAAGACTTTTAAATTTTACTAAGATTGGACCATCTTCTCTCTTACTTAATCTGAAGCTATTTTTTATTTATTTATTTAAACAAGCTTTATTGTCCAAGAACAAAATTCTTATTGACAAAGCAACAAACTAAGCCTAATTAAAACTTTTGATCACACACTGTATATGCACCATTACAAAAAGAAAAACATATAGGTACTTTCTTAAGTTACTAAAAACACATGCTCATGTGTGGCATTTCGAGCAACCAAAACATCACACATTTACATGTCGCCACAAAAATAACACTTCCAACAATACATTCATTGTACAATCAACAAGAAACATAGAATTATAATATGTAGGAAGACAAACATAGCAGATCATTAAAATCTGTGGTCAAAGAATGATTGCACATAGTAGAAAGCCTGCTCAAGAAAAACAACTTTACATCTACTTCTGAACTTTTGAAGGTCAGCAATTGACCGAATTTCAACAGGCATGTGATTGTACATTTTAATTCCATTATAAATAAAAGAGTCTCTGACAAGCGTAAAGTGTGGAATTGGCAATCCCAGGTTATTAATTTGTCGAGTTTGGTAAGATCCATTCCCTGTCGGAAAACGCGAGAGATGTTTATGGATGAGACACACTGTTTCTAAGATAAAAAGACAGGGAAAGGTGAGTAATTTGTTTGAAATAAACAGAGGTCTGCAATGATATCCAGGGTGGACCCCACAAAGAAACCGAATAGCCCTCTTTTGCATTACGAACACTGATTGAAACAGGTATTGGCTACAGGAACCCCAGAAAGGTAAACAGTATCGCAAATGAGATTCCACCAATGCAAAATAAGTCGTTCTTGCCACTGCTTTGCCTAGTTCGGAGGCAACAACCCTTAAGCTGTAGCATCCAGATGCTAATTTTTTGTTCAATGATAGGACGTGATTTTCAAATTTTAGTTTAAGATCGACATAGAGACCAAGAAATTTAGATGAGGGCACTGAATCAAGGATGTGGTGCGAGAGAGAGATATTCGGAAGATTAAGATTTTTAAATGTTATGAGATGAGTTTTAGAAAGATTAAGTGAGAGTGAGTTGGCATCGCACCATTTCTTGATACTGACCAGATCGGAAGAGATTTGGTTGTGAAGAACTGCAGGATCATGGTGGCTCCAAGTGACCGTGTCATCATCTGCGAAAACCGTGAATGAACCAGATATATCAAGGGTCATAAGGTCGTTGATATATATGAGGAATAAAAGTGGCCCCAAGACAGAACCCTGGGGCACGCCAGATGAAATGAGTTTTCTCTGAGAGACATTTCCACCAAGGGATACCTCTTGATAACGATCATCCAGGTAGGACTGAAAGAATTTCAATCCAGTACCCCGGAAACCGTAAATATTCATTTTTTTTAGCAACACAGAGTGGCTGACACAGTCAAATGCCTTTGACATATCGCAGAACACTGCAGCTGTAGATTTACGGTTGTTAATGGCTTTAAGAAGGTATTCCATCAAGTTAAATACAGCATCGGTTGTACTTTTACCCATTTGAAAGCCAAATTGATTTTTATTTAAGATGTTGTTTTCAGAAAGGAAACTCACTACTTGTTTTTTGACTATACAGACTCCGTGAGTTTGGATAGTGTTGATAATAAGGAAATTGGACGAAAGTTAGAAGGGATTTTTTCCCCACCTTTGTGGATCGGGACAACAGTGGCGGACTTCAAACATAAGGGAAAGTGACCAGATGAAAGAGTGCCGTTGATGGCATCTGTCAGTGCTAGAAGGGCTTTCTTAGGGAGTTCCTTAATCGAGATCCCATCACTACCAGTTGCATCTTTATTTTTTATGTCGTTTATTGCTTTGACTGTCTCATCACATGTGATTTGTCTGAAATGGAAGGTATTTACAATGTTAGTGTTAGCAAGGTAGCCTATTGGGTCGACATTTGATGTTATTGTGTTAGTTATGTTTTCGGCCACAGAGCAGTAGTAGTCATTCAGATCATTAGGATCCAAGGAATTATTAGGTTTTGATGATCACTGCTACGCCCAGTGATTTCATTGACAATATTCCATGTCATACGGCTTTTATTCGTTGATTTATTAATTTTGCAACAGTAATGTAATTGCTTTGCTCTAGTGATGACTTCCCTATATATTCTTTTATAAGTAGAGAAGTAGGTTTTTATGAAGTTACTATTAGGGTAAAATTTTTTAAGTTGGTTTAGAGACCTTAAATTAGAAGAAGATGTACGAATACCATGTGTTAACCAAGATTTAGATTTGTTTTTAGGTTTGACATTTCGAAGGGGAAAAGATTTGTCAATAATTTTGCAAAGCACAGAATGAAATTCACTTAGACCGTCTGACTTAGACTTTACAGAGTTCCATTCAACCCTGTGACATTCTTGTCTGAATGTATCGTAGTTCTTGCTGCTCATAATTCTTTTTCTTATCCTTCGGCTCTTAGGTTTAGAGACCGTCTTAATAGGGAATTTGGCATAGATAGCATTATGATCTGAAAGTGCTGCATCAACAGATTCACATTCTACCTGAGAATTTAGGGTAGAGCATATATAATCAATTGTGGTTGCAGAATGATCGGTAATGCGGGTGTAAGAGTGGACGTGCATTGTTAAATTAAATGATGAGAGAATATTTGTAACTGCCGCTGTCTCGTGTGATGTTACATCACTGTAATCAATATTTAAGTCACCCGCCAGAACAATTTGGCTCTTAATAGGAAACTCTGAAAGCAGCAACTCAAGCCTGTCCAAGAATTCGTACACATTAGTACTGGGTGACCTGTATATACAAATCACATACATATCAAACCTACTTGAATAAATAATTGAAAACTCAAATTGTTTTTCTCGAACCAGACGATCAAACCTCGTGCATGCTTCAAACCGCATATCATCGTATAAGGATCCACTCATCAGTGCTACGGTTCCACCATTTTGACAGGCAGATCTACAGAACTTAGAAATTACAACATAATTTGGAACACTTAGTGGTTCATTTTCATTTAACCAGTGTTCCGTCAGAAGAACTATACTTGGATAGTTATACGAGTCAAGAAAAACAGACAATTCATTCATTTTCCAACGAAGAGATTGTATGTTAAGCAACAACATTGATAATATGCTTTCATCATGAGAGCCTACACTAAAAAATGATGGCCCATGTCATTATCTGTGTTGTTTACATTGTTTTCACCATTGGTAAGAGAATGTGCCAAAGATGGGCCTTTGTTATTTAACACTTTTGTTACGGAAATCAAGGAGATTTTATTATTAATAGCACCATTAGCAGATACATACTAAGCCAAGTGTAGACAAAGGTCATCTTTGCTTAATCTAAAGTTACCATTTATTTTAATGTCATTACAGAATATTCTAACTGATGCAGTATACCTTTTTAAAAAACAAGAGACTTCATGCGAAAACACAAGCTATCCACAATGTCATTTTTATTTATCTGAATTTGCATTGCTGTAATAATACCACTAACAATGTTGCTCGTATCATGATCATCTTGTTTAGGTACGCCAACAACCACCATATTATTTTCCTTATCCGTTACCTCCAAGTCATCGAACTTGGTCTCAAGGAGCTGTAGTCTGCATTTTAGTGTCTCATTCTCCTTCCTTAGCATCTTTATTTCGTCTTGAAAACTTTCAAACTTCTTGTTTTGCTCATCAAAAGAGTCAGACATAAACTGTACTGACCTTCCAAGATCCTCAAATTTTTTGTCAATTTTTTTTTCGATTGGGCTTAAAAATTGTTGGAATGACTCCCTTATAAGGTTTTTAAATTTTTTTTCATCCATACTGCCACAGAAATCGTCCGATTCACTCAGCTTCCTTGGGTTAACCTCACTTTTTTCCACGTTTTCACAACAGTAAACTTTTCCACTTTTATTAACAACTTTTGCTTGGTTCCCACAACTAGGGTGAAAACTGGATTTACACTCTTCACAGTTCCAGGAATCCACTATTTTTTACAATGTTTGCACTTTTTCTCTATTTTTGGTTTTTCAGCACGCTCTTGTGACGACATAACCTCACTCCTATAATAATATGTCTTAATAATAATTAAAAAGGATGACAATCTGGCCCCCCCTGCGGGCGCCGATCCCTGCCACTAAAGTTGAACGAGTATTCATACTGTTCATTTTCTCTATCTCTCTAATGGATTGTTAGCTTCTCTTTCTGGAGCAATTTGCCAGTACTGTTCATTTTCCATTTTTGTGGATGCATTTTTGGCACAGGCACAGACACAGGACTAGATCACTGCACAAGACTCTACAAGTCGTTTTTTTAGGCTATATACTTTGAAAAATGGCGAATTTGGCTCTTAATGTCAAATTTAACCGGTGATGGCTTTTTATCAACAAATTGCACCTTGTTGAATAAATTAAAAGACCGTTTTTAAAACAATGACGTCAGCAATGGCGGCATTTGAAAGACCGCTTTGTCGCGAAAACCCACCGGTATCAGATACCGCTCCAAAATTTAAAACCGTTTATCTCGCCAAAAAATCCCTCATAAGAATCCCAACCCTACATAGGAACCGCTCTTCTCTCTATTTATATTTTTTGGTTTTGGTTTCTTACCTGTTGTTCTGTGGTATTCTCAATTGTAGTCAGGGCCCTGAAACTTTAAATACGGATTATCGCAGCTGCCACTTGTCACATTTTAGTTAGCGACCATGACACAGAGGGCACTACGTCCATTCGACAGACGACAGATGTCAAAATTAGACCAATCAGGTTATTTTATTCTCGGTTGTCTGGCCTTTGTCTTGTCCGTCAGCCATTTTATAATTTCGAGAAAAGATGAAGATTATTTTATGTGTGATTTTAATCACAATTTATCGGCTTAGAAAAGCAAATTAGGACTTTATTACGTTTCCAGGTAAGTGTTCTCTTGTATTAAAAAAAAATATAGCCAATTATCAATACATGTCATGAAACATGGTATTCTGTTACATAGTTTAGTAAACAAACATTTTTCCAGGTACTTTTTTATTTTAAATTGTACGTGTAGTTTGTTCTAAAATATACAGTTTTTTCATTTTTTGATATTTAAAAATATACTTTCAGCATTCAAAAATAATACACTGCCAAATGTATTTCCAATACCAATAGTTCCCAAGACTAGACTAATATTAATAAGTTATTTCTATATTATATGGTTTATTTAAGTGAACATAGTTTCGTAATAATAAATAAATGATGAAAGTTGGCAATAATGAATTTGACCATTTCTGTTTTGTGGTCTTTGTGTCATTAAAAATGATTTTAATCAAACTTTTTTTATTGTAGATGTAAATAGACAAATCAGATATTGTAGTTTGGTAAGTACCATTTTCCTAATCATATTTAAAACATATTTCGTGCTAGGTGTAACTATTTAGATGATTTTAATTCCAGAACATTCAATATAATTTGTAGTTTTTTTAACATATTTTTTGTGCTTGTCGGAAAAATTCATTTTGTAGTTTGCCACCCATACCTACATGTTACTGTCTCTGTATTTTATCTAACATGGCTGCAGTCATAGCAGCTTCTTCCTTTGGCAGAGTTAAGTACTCGTGTAAGAATTCCTGTTACACTAATTTTCCAAAGGATTATAAAATCAATTTTTTTTTTATTTTCCCTAAACTTTTGTGACATTACAAGCTTGAAAAACAGCTTACTGAATACAAGTTCTCAATTGGTATACATAACGTTTGTACGTAGCATCCCTGCGTTAAGCTTCGGAAATAAACATATACGTCTTGACGAGTACACTTTAACTCTGGATTGCCCTACTGGACACTGTAGAAAGCACAACATTTTTACTGACAGCAAAATAAATAGCAGTAATAAAAAGGTGAAACTTAACCAGAGTTTTTTTTATGTACCATTCGCTTATTGAGTAAAGTTAAATAGTGCACCTGATTTGTGTGATATAAATAACTATTAGGTATTTAGTGTACAAGATGATTCTGCCGAAGTTTTCGTTTTGTTTCATGTTAAATGCTCGATGGAATTGGACCTCCACACAAGCCCAACGTGATGTTAATGGAACTGAAATCTGATTAGAACCTTCACCCATTTGTGACTTTTACCTTGCATTAACATTCTCATGTGAGCCATGTTGTTATGAGATGACTTGATAAACATTTCGTTATGATTTATATTGATTAAATGAAGAAATTAGTAAAAATAGGACCTTGTTTTACTTTTAAATACGATACAATTTTGTACCGACTTTAAAGGTTAATTGATGTTTTGCTATTTTATGCCTTGTATTTATATATTTGTTTTAGATTGTCATTTTTTTATATTTTATCTGAAAATTCCTTTATAAACGTCCAATAAAAACATTATGTAAATACAAGGTTATAAAATGTCAAAACATCAATTTGACCTTTAACTGATCATATGGTGGCTTTTCTTCCGCACCCCGCTTCCGCCATAAATACTTTGGGACCCTACGGATGAGGGCGCCACAATTGACAGAAATGTTGCGACCAATTAGCACGCACTTAACGTTTCTTACCTGTTGTTCTGTGATTGTAGTCGCCAGCAAAGAAAATAAAAAGGGTTTGAGAAATGCCGGTTGCGTGTATTCCGTGCGAAACACGAGCCATCTATGAGCCACCTGCATGGTAACTCTGTTGCTAAAATGGACTTTTTCTTTACCGACTGAACAGTGACATCACCGGTCGGTAACCCACAAATTCCCTACTATACCGACTGGTAGTGCGGGAAAATTTCAAATCAAAATAAGTTTTGTTTGGAACATTACAATAAATATAAATTATAAAATTTACTTTTTTTAATAACTTTATACTGAAATGGCAACATTATATACAATATTAAACGTAAAATAACTTCATATTAAAGTATATTTTGTTTTTAAATGTCAATGTGGCCCATTCTTGAGTATTGTTACTAAAAAAAGTACATTTTATAAAATATATTTAATGCAATGCTACAAACAAAAGCTTAAAGTTGATAAGATTTCCAACAGTAGTTTTTTTATTACCAACAATGTCATCTTCAGGTAATAATAAAATATTAACAAATGTTTTAATAAAACAAAAATTTTTGTTAAAAAACATTTACTGGCCAAAAACCACTATATAGAAATCAATAGCAAAATCAATTGTAATACACAGAGACATTAAAAAATTCTGATTTCTTGATCTTGACTTCTCGTATCAGCAACGGGGCCTCATTGTGGTACACTGTAAAAAAAGCAAAAAGCAGTATCTTTTGCTCATAAAAAGAAAATAAATAAATTGTCGCCTGTAAATCTATTATCATTGCAAATTAAATCAATAATAATTAGAATTAATTTTACAGGACTTTTCTGTAGGCCACAATTGATCTGCAATAACACTAAGTAAAAATGTTAGCAACCAATAAGGTCATTAATTCATATCGACGCTAGAGCTGAAACTTAAAAGGGTGAATTTATTATAACAATAAATAAAGAATTTAGTAGTATAAAAAATGAATAGTAATACATAATAATATGTACAAAAAAAGTATGATATAATCAGAAACATATTTGATTTTAGTTTTTTAGAGCCATGATTTAGATAAGCATATTTACAATGATAATTAAGTATGTGTATGTACAACACACAGTTAACAACTTCAACTTTACATTTTAAAAACATTCTAAATAGTTCCAGGCGGCAATATTTACAAAACGTACCTGCATAGAAAGACGAAGAAATTCTATACACCTATCACAGAACAGAAATGTTTGGAACATACAAATATATTATACACATACATGCATTCTTAACAACTACTGAGTATCATACAATATAATGTCATTTTCAAGGCACTGATCACTATTACTACTTCAACTAATTCACAATCATCGCTTTCAAAAGTCTGTTCCATTGTGAGTAGCTCTTCCAAGTTTTTTTGCACTCCGGTACACGTGGTAAGTTTGTCAAAATCGATTGTTATGTCGTCACAATTGGGAATTGAGTCAGTATCGTGTGGTATGTCAACATCGGTTATTATCTCACAATCAGGTGTCTTATAAATAGGTGACGTATATACATTGTCAATGGTTAAATTATTATTGTGACATAATTTTTGCTTCTTGAATCGATTCGTTTTTTAAAATGACCTTTAGAAAAATCTGGAGGATTTTTCTTATCGTTACAGTATTTGAAAATAGATAACTTAATGCATTTATTAATTAGTTCATCATAAACTTCAACATGATCTTTACAAAATATAAACGATTGAAAAACTGATTTGTAGCAAGATTTTATTTTGTGTTCTAAATGATATTCATGTCCTCGAGTTTCAAGATGGCCTTTTCTATTTAAACTGATAACTAGTTACTAAAAAAAGCAGTGTGTGGTGGGTCGATTTCCACACACATAAGTGTAATATGTTTGTTCCATTCATCCATGCCTATATCTTTCACATCTATCAGTAATTCCATGATTCAAAAAAATTACATTGCAAAACACAGACTTATTGGGCAAATGTCACACATTATTGATTTTATTTTTAAACTCAAAAAGTGTGTCGAAATCATGGAAGTCTTAATTATTATGAAAATAAATATGCTAAGAATAATAAAATTTACATTAAGGTGCAAACAAGAAAAAAGTTGTATAATAGAAATCTTAATTTTGTTATTAATTTCACAGCATAAACTGTTTAAACAATAATTTCATCTTAGGTTTAAACATATAAAGCTTACGAATACAGGAATTAAATAAATGTTAGTAAATTGTATCACAGCCTGAAGATTATTATTACTTAATCCCCTATTTCTAAAACAACAATGGGTCAAGCATTCCAATTTATGTAGCAGATAACTCTGTACCAAGTATAACAAAAAAATTGCCATTTTCTAATGATTATAATACTTTTGTACCAATATGATATAACATCTAGCAAAAATATCAAAGCTATTATTTTATCAAAGGCTAGATTTAATGAGATTATCTTACGATTTAAAATGAAAAAAAATAAGATGCTAAACATGCACAAATGGAAAATCAGTTTTATAGCCTATATAATTAGCTTGTATGTAAGAATATTATATTTACAGCAAGCACATTTTATTAAAGGTTTTTAAAATAATATGATAAATTTACGTGCATACTTACATACCTATTTGAAGAACAACTCACAAAATCACCTCGTGGTCAAGTAGACAACTTTCATCTATAACAAAGCGAAAAATGTCTTTTACTACAAATAAATCTATTTATTACGTGATAATTACACTACTCATGGCAAAAACACCATAATAACTATAAAAACTACGTTTAAATTAAAGGATTTAAATAAAAAATGTAAAACAAAGAACTTACGAACAATCGCCATCAGTTTGCTGTCGCTGTCAAGATGTCTATCCGGCGGTAAAAAACAGTGTAGCCAACACCAACAGACACTATTTATATTTTTTGTAAGAAGTTAAAGAAGATTACCAAATTTTATGGGGCAGAATTACATTAAGATACAAATATTATATGTTTAAAATAGTAATACTTTGAAAATATGTTATAACAAAAAAAGATTATTCATATAACTGAAATTTGAAAAATAAAAATAAAAGTCCCTAGTTAGGTCAAACCGGTGCCCTCATTGGTCAAACCCCCCTGCCCCAACCAACCCGACGAACTGTAGAGACAAATTTGGTGCTGCGATTGGCCCAATTAAACTGTCACCCCCCTTGTCGCCAGTCGCCAGCAAGAGAAGAAATAGCTTTTGTTTCTTAATTGTGGATTTTAAACTGAACCATCAAAAATATATTTTGAGGAATACATTAGAATTATGGTATTGCTAGAAAATGATGTAGTAAGTATACTACTAACGTATTCTAATATTTATTTTATTAATTAAACCATAACTTTTAGTTTTTATTAGAACTCACTAAACTATTTCAAAAGGCACGATTAGATGGATCTGTTACCATGGCTTTTAAAAGATGTAAGTTTAATACTTTGTTTAATTTTTTAAGAGCCGAACCCAAGAGAATGGTTATGTGTTCTTTTTTGGAGTTGAGGTGTCTCATTTGTATTTAACATATTCACATTGTTAGAAATAAGCAGGTACAGTACCTATTACCCTAAAATAAGCATTTCAGAACACAAACATTTTTTGATACATTAAAAAAGTTGGTAATCAATCATATTAGAAATGTGAACCTCAGACCTTTTTGGTAATTATTTAGATTAGCGTAAACAGCGAATTTTTTCATGAAATTTTGCACAGACCCTAATTTTGGGTTGTAGAACACGAATCCGAAGTCAGTTTTTGGCGGTCTTTTTGCTCGCCCATCCTGTGCAAAAAGGTGGTCAGGTTTGCTCAGTTTTGATTGATATAGATATATATGTATCTATATCAATCAAAACTGAGCAAACCTGACCATCTTTTTGCTCACCCAACAAATTTAAAGAAATTCCTTGAAAAAGCTAACCTAAAAGTTTAAAAAAATTTTTTACGAGACCGCCAAAAACTGACTTCGGATTCGTGTTCTACGACCCAAAATTAGGGTCTGTGCAAAATTTCATGAAAAAATTCGCTGTTTACGCTAATCTAAATAATTTCCTTTGTTTCCACACGAAACCTCATAACGATGTCGATTTTTCTGTTCTCCCCCATTTATGCTCTTTAGTGAAAATCAGGTGTTTGAAACAAAGACTGTAGCACGTTTGTAATTTTGGCATAACTTTGTAACAGGTGAAGATAGGTACATGTTTTTTTTTAGCATTCATTTTATAACATAGAGTCGAATGGCGCTAAGTTGTTAAAAATAGCATAGTAAGAACAAGCTCTTAAAAAATTGCAAAAATAAAATTTAAACCGAAAAAATACCAAAAACTGTTTAAATTATTATTTTAATTTAAATTAGCACCTTTCATATTTGTGTTACCAACGCAATAGCGAAAACCAAAATTGCAAATATTTTTTAGATTTTTTATAGGAATTTAACTAGTATTTTGTGTCATTTGCTCTATCTCCGTTATACAGACAGAAAACCTTATAGCTATTCCTGCCTTCAATGCGATAAATTATGCATTGACGGCTCCTCGCTAACAGCCGCCCGATGGATTATTTCCAATGAACCTCGCATCTTTATTAGAATTAACGAGTTGGCTGGTTTTGTTCCTTGGAGAATAGATCAGACCAGTTATTGACTGCTTGGCTGCGCGACGTCATAATAAATACTATAGCTTGACTACTGTAAGAATGCACTGTTTTTGGCTGTAAATTTTTAACGTGCAGTAAAATATTTTTGAAATAGCGCAGCCAATCCCTTTAAATCTATTTATTTATTTCAATGGGAAAAACCTAGCTATACAGAATTTAAAATTCAGAATCTGTCACAACATGTGAATTGTTTGATGGAAGAGGAGCATTGGTTCTTTAGATTAGATTGCACCGAACATTTGTATAATGGCACGTGTGTAAATAAAAATAAAATAATATATTAAGAGACCAGGTAATTTCAATATAAGAAATATATAGTAAATAAAACAAAGTAAGTAACTAGTAATAAAACCAATGAGACAAAATTTGAACACAGCAATTTAAAGGTAAAACATAATGCAACCACCAGTAACAAACACTGAAAAACTGGAACACTCAAAGAGCGAGTAAGAAACAATAAATTCATTAAAATCGACGTGCCTTTAGTTAAGTTGTCTTTTGAATGTAAACAAACTGTCTGGCCATAATTAGTATGATGAAATGAAACATGAAATAAACACTGATCCCTAGGAGCTCTTTGTGGAATATCAGTTCAGTTTGATATTTCCTTTAAAAACATACAAAAAATACCCAACGTATAAAACAAAAGCCTGGATCACGCAGGGTATAAAAACTTCATCAAAAACAAAACGAGAATTATACAAAAAAAGGTCGAGGGGGGGCGTCTCAGCAGAGAGATACAAAACCTACACAAAAATCTTTAAATCGGTAGTAAAACAGGCCAAAAAAAATCACGAGAAATCTTATATACAAAACACACTGTCCAGCAAAGGCAGTCTGGAACTTGGTAGGTAAATATACAGGCAAAACCCGTGAGAAAAAAGATTTCATTATTGAAAACTTAAAACAAACGCCTGAACAAACTGACATAGATAGAAGTACTGGACAGTATCAATGAATTCTATCTGCATATGTGTCCACAACTAGACATAGACTATAAAACAGTTTCGCAGAATATTGAAAGTCATGACAGGACCATATTTCTGAATCCGGTAGATTCTTCAGAAGTGCTGAATATAATCAGAGGACTAAAAAACAAAATATCTGTAGGGCAAGATAATGTGCCAGTTCATGTGATAAAATATGCTTCTGCAGAAGTCATTTCTCCCTTAACGTACATCATAAACTTAATGCTTACTACTGGTATATTTCCATCCATGTTAAAAACGGCTCTGATAAAACCAATACACAAGAAAGGTGATAAAAACTCAATAAAAAATTATAGACCAATAGCTTTATTAAACAACATGAACAAAATCTTTGAAAAGGTTATCAATGAGAGGTTGGTCTCAGTTTTGGAGGGAGAGGGCCTCCTGTCAGACTTTCAAAACGGATTCCGGCGTAAAAAATCCACAATTAGAGCTGTCTATCAGGCTTTATATAGAGTGCTTGAATCCTTAAATGCAGGAAGGTCCACAGTGGCCATGTGTCTGGACCTGTCAAAGGCTTTTGACAGTGTTGACCACAGGGTGCTTCTCCGGAAACTGGAGAAATATGGAATTAGGGGTAGGGCCAACGAACTAGTAGAATCTTATCTGGAAGATCGCCAACAGTGTGTCATCGCATCGGACAAAACAGGTCATCGTATAACATCTCAACTAGAAACTGTTAAGAGGGGTGTACCACAGGGTTCAATTCTTGGACCCCTTCTCTACATCATATATACTAATGAACTACCTTCGATAGCGCCAAACACTATTCAGTTTGCAGATGACACATCCGTCATCAATCAATCAATCAATCAATCAATATTTATTAGTGATGTGCATACAATATGTATTATCACAAGTCAGACAGTAAATATAAGTAATAGCTTACATTAAAAATCAAATTAAATAATTTAACAGATAATTAAATTGTTACGACAAAGTCAGTAATACATAACTTATACAAAAACAATTAAAAGAATTAAAAACGAGCAATCAACAATAGTTAAAGAAAAGAAAAAATAATAATAATAATATCCCTGGGAAAGCAGGCAACCGCTGACCCAGCTCTAAAAATCAATGAAGTTGTTCTGAAGGAATTCCTCTTCACCATAAAAGGCTTTAGATTTAAGATAATTTTTCATTTTAACTTTAAACTGTTTAAGCGTTAAATTCTTTGCCCTATCAGGTAAAATATTAAAAAACTTAACACCATAGTGGTTCATCCCATCCCTGGCTCTTGCAGTTCTACTATAATTAACAGTCAGATTTTCCCTTGTACGAGTGTTATATTCATGGAAGTCGCAGTTACGGGTATAGCTTTCTATGTTAGTTTTGATGTAGTTTAGGCAAGCTAAAATATAAATGCATGGAAGAGTGAGCAGCCTAAGAGAGACAAACGCAGCTCGACAGCATTCAGTGTACCCCAAACCAGCAAGGACCCGCACACAGCGTCTCTGCACCGCAAACACCCTGGAGGCATGCGGCGAGTGGCCCCAACACAGTACAGCATAAGATAAATGGGAATGGAAGTAAGCGTAGTATGCAGTGATGAGTACATCCCGAGACACCAGCCCCCTAAGATTTCTGAGTGGAAAAATATTCCCACTCAGGCGCCCGGCAAGCTTTTCAGCGTGGGCCTCCCATGTCAGCCCCGGATCAAGAAGGACTCCCAGAAACTTAACAGGCTCAAAAGAGCCACTGCTAACGGGTCTTAATGCAAAGTTAATAGACTGTGTCTTGTTCTGGTTAACACTAAGTTTATTGGCAAGGAACCAAGTTTCAATATTCACCTGCGTATCCATGATCTTTACCTCAAGGGTGTCCAAGTTATCTGACTTGTTTAGAGCCGTTGTATCGTCAGCGAACAAGATTATATTGGAATCTGAATTCTTGGTGCAATTATTGATATCATTTATGTAAAGTAAGAATAGAAGGGGGCCCAGGACAGAGCCCTGTGGCACCCCATGGACAACCCCATGGATATTAGATTTATTGTTTAAGTATGACACATACTGGTAACGATCAGAAAGATATGACTTTATGAGAGTCACACTACTGTTACTAAAATTATAGCAGAAAAGTTTTTCTATTAAAATGTCATGAGGTACGCAGTCGAATGCTTTAGTTAAATCAAAAAAAGTTGCATGCGCAAACTGCTTACTTTCAAAGCATGTTTGAATGTAGTTTACAAGATGGGATATTGCTGAGTTTGTCGATAAATTGTTTCGGAAGCCAAACTGCCAGGGATTAAATAGATTATTTTCCTCCAAATGCACACAGAGCTGGCTGTTTAGAGCAGATTCAAAAATTTTACTAAACACTGGCACAATTGAGATAGGTCTGTAGTTTGTGACCTCACAGTGTCTACCCTTTTTAAACACTGGTACTACACGCGCTAATTTTAGGCAATTGGGGAAAGTACTAAATTTTATACAATGGTTAAATATTTTAGTAAGTGGAACAATAATAAGTTCTTTTATTGTTTTTATTACCCTTACATTTAGGTTAAAACAGTCTTTGCTTGGACTATTTTTTAGACATATTCTCAATTGATTCCAAAGAAAGTGAAGGTGAAAAAATTTTGAATACCCTCAGTGTCCTTGAAAGTTGGTTTTCTGCAAACAACCTTCTGTTAAATGTAGAAAAAACAAAACTAATTAAATTCAATTATAGAATCGATCACGCTGGAATACATATCGGAGCGACATGAGATCTCTTGAGACAGTGTCTTCGGCAACGTTTCTGGGAATAGAGGTGGATCACAGATTGGACTGGCGATGCCATACAGATAAATTAGCCGGGAGAATTGCGGGATATTGTTATGCCTTAAAGGTCCTTGCATCTAACATAAACATTGAGACAGCGATCGTGGCATATCATGCGTGCATACACTCGCGATTGAGGTACGGCATCATTTTCTGGGCAAGGGGGCGGGGGCGGACAGAGTCTTCCTGCTGCAGAAGAGATGCATCAGAAATATTTATAATTTAAAATCAATCGAATCATGC
Source organism: Philopedon plagiatum (assembly GCA_963971165.1). Classification (NCBI taxonomy): domain Eukaryota; kingdom Metazoa; phylum Arthropoda; class Insecta; order Coleoptera; family Curculionidae; genus Philopedon; species Philopedon plagiatum. The sequence goes on from OZ020195.1 coordinate 38,925,841, forward strand.
AGACCTAAATTTATTGAAACAAAAATCTTCACTATTCAGTCATTGTACATCTACGAGGCTGTTATCTTTGTTCAACCAAACATTAATTTGTTTAGAGACTGTAATAGAGATCACCACCACCCCACCCGTCACAAAGAAAATCTAAAAGATATGAAGTGTAATTTTACTTACATCCAAAAAAATGTCCACTCATCCATTATAAAAATTTTCAACAAAATTCCCATTGCAATTAGAGAGAAACATGTTTATGCCTTAAAGGCACACTTAAAGACGCTCTTGGTTTCGAAGGCCTACTACACGTTGGAGGAGTTCTTTGAAGACAGGCTGTAATCATGGCGCTAATGTATTTTATTTTGTTACTATACTCTGTAGTTTTAATTGTATTTTTAAATCTTAAATTTGTTTATGCTTTATTTGTTTGTACTCATCATATTTATACTTGTTGACTTATGACACGTCCTACGCCCAATGGGCAAATGTACTGTTTACACTTGCAATACATGTTAATGTTACTGTTTGTTTGTGATATTTAGTCTTTATAATGGACAAATATAGACTTTTGATTTTGATTTTGATATGAAATGCAGCTCCATTTAACAAATCATTACAGTCAATTTGACCGTTCAATATTTTATGTAGTACGCAAATATTCAAAAGAATTCTATACCTACTTTAGGGTTGGTATATTTATCAAGGACATAATTTCATTGTATACAATATTTTCAGTTGTTGTACTCAATTTGTAGCATATAAACCTTAAAAACCTCTTCTGGACACATCCAATTTGTTCAGAATATATTCTATAGTATAATATTTATTTCAATATAGGTACAGTGTACAGTTGTGGCCAAAAACAGTTCAGATTCCCAAAAGCCGATGCTGATCTGGTATTATGCACAATGAGTAAATTCAAGGTTGTGACTCGTTGCTAATGCTCTGGGAAATCAATAAATAGATTGTGCTTGTATTTTGTTGTGTTAGTATATTTATAGATAAATTGACTAATGCTGTTTGTTAGTTCTCCCAAATGGCACCATTGTAAAGGTTTTTAGCTAAAGTGAGTGGGGACCTAAAAAAATTCTGAAAAACGAAAGAAAACTTATAAAGTTCGATAATTTTTGCGTGTGTACTTCGGAATGGCGGCACCGAATATTTTTTTTCTCTTGTGTTTAAAGCTGGGCCAGACCAAATGAGCCTGTGGTGTGGTGTGTGTGTGTGTGTGGTGTGTGATGGTGTGTGTGTGTGTGTGGTGTGTGATGGTGTGTGTGTGGTGTGTGTGTACATGTTTCTATATATTTCTGAGGACAGTCGCATGGTTACTACTATATTTCTGGGGACTTCCCGATTTATGGGGACATACACACATCCCCACAATTTTTTCATCAGTTTTTGCGATTTATGGGGTCTCTGAAGCTCAAAAATACAAATTTTAAAAATTGTCCACAATAATATGCCATCGACCATGGTGTGTGAATCTCCAGATTGTAAGCAGTGTTGTGGGGTCGCGCGGAACTCTGGTAGAATGCGACCTCTGGCGTGATATTTTATAAGTAGGAGTGTATAATTGTGTGGAAGGTGTGTAATATTTCGTGTGTTTATCTGAAGTGTGGAAAGTGAAATAATATGTTTCGTTAAGATTCGGTTTTTGTGTGGCCAGAGTGTATGATTCGAGTGTACATGCGAAATAAATAAGATATTGAAGATGAGACAAAGCGACAGTAAATTATCTTCTGGGAATTAAAAATGAAACATTGGGGGATGTGACGTGAGAGAAACATGACTATTTAAATGTATTTATTAAATTTAAATTTGTTATTGTAACGTATAGTATAACATTATTTTACTAACAAGGGAGGTACCCGAGGCGTGTCTCTCCAATTTGGATGAATTTTAATTACATTCTAGAGAATAAAAGAAGACACTTTTTTTTAATCCGTGGAAAAGCATTTTTTAGGGGTGAAAACCACTTCGGAAGTTTACCCCCAATTTTTCCGCAATAGTTTCGTTACTACTACTTCGTTATGTCGGGCCATGTGTTCGCTCAGCCAGGTGCGTCGAACATGGACGGGTTTTACCGCCAAAAGTTGGTGCATCTCCGCTATCCATATCAGGTGCACTTAGAATGGCTTCAAGTCAAACAGCATACAAGGCAGGCCAAAAGATATAAAAATCGTTCAAGAGCAAAGTACCATTATAGTAGTGGTATATAGGGGTTTCAACGCCATGCCAAAATGACGTCACAGCATAATGACGCCCACGTGTGTGATTGATATTTGACATTGAGCTTGACCGCACAGGTGTTCAGACCCATATGTTTATAGCCCACGTGTGCTACAGCGTTTGAACTTCGCGGTGCGGCGGCGGCGGTACCTTTTGTATCGTTCTCACCGACTTGGGGGGTCTAATTTACAGCCCACCTGGACACCTTACCTTTCGGGGGTCGAGCGTGATGGATTTATTACCTCCCAAGCTTTGTTATAAAGAGGTTTTGATTTTTATATTATACCGAGCAAAAGCAGGTGATATATTTTAAAATGAGGCCATTCTTTTTAGATTTTAAGGACTGTCAAGATTTTTAGAATTACGAGGGGCAGGTAGAGATTTATGGGATATTAAAGAATAAAAAAGGATAATAGGTACAAGAATTGACATTTATTAATTAAAAATAATAAAGGAACGCTGGTGATATACATTTTAAAAATACGGACACGTTTTCTCTTGAAATTTATCGCCTGCAAAATTTTTTTGTAGATGTGGAGGAGTTAAAAATTTATAGGTTATAAAAAGAATAAAAAAGTAATGGTGTGGAGTATTCTTATATTACTCCTAACTGCTGGTGGTAACGTTTAAATTATCCACTGTGATACACTAGAAATATTTATACAAATAAATACATGCAATCTTAGTCTTTCTTAACGAAAAAAGGTAATAAAACAGCGAGTGTGTGGTATATATTAGCTCACGTGTACGAGCTATTGTCTACGTTTGCTTTTTTTTTCCTTTAGCGTGTATGGATAGAGTCCGATGATGCCGACATCATGTGATTTATAGATCTCGAGCGTAAGATATGATTTCCACCAAATTTTGGTGTATGGAAGTGTAAGTGTGTAAGTGTAATTTAGAGCATCGTACCACTTAGTCTGATAGGGAGATGAGCCGTTAGATGGGAAAATGTGGTGCAGATAGTCAAATAGATAGACGGAGCGGCATCCGGACAGACTGTCTGATAGCTAGTTTTCAGATAGCTCCATAGTCAGGCAGCCGGCCAGTCAGACAGTCATACGTGATTTATTTAGACCCTATACAGATGGATTCAAAAAAAAGTTCCTAAGGTGTTAGCAGCTTTCATGCATTAAGGGTTCTGTGTCGCCGATTGACTAATAATTCTATCGATTAAGCTAAACTACTAACTGGCCCCTCTAAATGGATAAATAATCTGTTAAACGGTAGTTCAGTACAGAAGAACAGCAAGTGGTTAACTAGGAAGTCAAATAAAAGATAAGTTTTATATAAATTTTTATTTTTACTTCAAAATTACATATGTATATATATTTTTAACATAGTCTCAATATACTAATACATTGCTAAAACTAGTATTACCAAAAAATAAATCTATTGTAACACTTTTGTACAGATACAATACATATACATAATATTTTGGAATTCTGAATACATTTCATACAAGGAGGCTGTTTTACCTCTAGATACATCTATATTTAGGCTGTCACATTTCCCAAAATTAAATACAGTTTAACATAAAAAATGTTACCCTAATAAAAAGATTTGTGAAAAATAATTACTTAGTTCATGGCGTAGGTTTGCGGGTTGGTATGACAAAAGGGATTGTGTAAAGATTTATGACCTGGCATACATAAACAGCCACCTGAACTATCGACGGTCGGGGGTAGATAAACAGGTGTTAAAAAGGTCTTGAGTGTTTCAATTGTAAATTTGTGAGTCGGTATTAGCGTCGGTTGCTACTTTAGACATAAATAGTTTTTTATTATATAGAACGGACGTTTTAATTAAGGAAGATAAAAACAGGTGCCTGCCCAAATAATCTTAAAAAATATTGATGTACCCATTAAGACCTTATTTTAGTGTATAAAAGTAGATACGCTGAGCTAGAAAGATCTTCAGGTGAATTGATTTTACAGCGTTGGGTTGCTCACGCGGAGCAGTTTCGTTCCCGTTGGGTTGCTCACGCGATGTACTTCCGTCCCGTTCAGATTGAATTACGTATCATTTTTCACCCTATCTTGATAAAAAAAAGTACGGGGCATTTTATAGTAATACAGTATGCATCAGTTTGGCATAGAGCTGTGTATATATTTTAATATTGTTTCTGTATAGTACCAGGCGTCTAATAAACTAATTTATCTACTTTTTCTTATTATTTCACCGTGTGCAATTTTAAACATTAACTCATACATAAGTTAATACTACATTAAACTGAAAAACAGCGTGGGATTAAGGTAGAGCTTAATAGCAAAACATTTGAAACCTATCACATTAGTAAAAAAGGTAAGAAAAAAGAGCGTTACTTACATATTTGTTCTAAAATCCGAATCTAGTTTTTAACACAACACTTGTTTTTTTACCATTACAACACATTAAATGAATCAGTTTATAACGTTAAGCCATTGTAATAAAACCTGATACAGTAATTTAAAAATACTCTGTTAGAGACATCAAGATGCTAACATTTTACAGTGTCCTTATATATTAAAAGCACCACAAAATGTATTTAAATGTTCTAATTGTTTTTTGTAGTTTTTCACCTTTTTCTTAGATGAGACCAGTTTTTCTTGCAGTAACTGAATTCGTAGACTGTGTTTTTCCATTTCTTTCTCTTCGTCTTTTAAATTCGTCAATAACTGACAACGAATTTTAAAAACACCCATCACTTCATCCCTTTGGCTGATAGGAAAATCGTTCAGCCAGGCACATTTGGAGGTACTACCTTTGTTTTCCTCATAGACCATTTCTTCTTCCTGACTATCCCACTGCATTTGATCAGAGTTTGGATTATTGTTCTTCAAAATGTTTTGAGAAACTGTTCTTTTAATTTTTTTCTCAATATTTGTTTGTAAAATGGTATCGAAACTTGTCGACTGGCGATATTCTTTATTTTTTTTTATTTTCCCATAAAAATTGTTTTCACTTTTAAGCATGCTCGACGGCTGTGTAAGTAGGTTTCGCAGCAGCGATTCCTGTGGCTTTTGAACGGGTTCCATTTCTTTGACTACAATGTTCTGAATTATGTTAATTTTAGAGGTCTCTTCTTCTTCTTCTTTTTTCAAGCCTTCTCGATTTTGCTTTAGGTCATCTAATAAATTTGAGCAAGTCAAGTCAAGTAAGGCATCCATTCCATCATGCAAATTTAGTTCTTCTTCTTCAGTCCAGCTATTGTTAAGTATGTTTTGGGTAAAAAAACGGCAAATTCTCACCTGGTATTTCGGAACTACAATACGCACCACTCACTAAGCTCATTTTGAAAATAAATGTTCTAAAACTTTTTATTAACAGCTTTAACTACAAACTACAGACTGCATAGCGATACTCAAAAACCCCCCTTTTCTTATATACTCGGAGGCGTGGGAAAATACTCCACGCATATTTTTATTAATTCTGTTATTTTAGATTAACTTAAAAACTGGCCAATCCAAGGAACCTTTTTAACCCTAATTTTTCAGCTGTCACTACTAACCGCCAATAAATAACCAATATCCTGCTTTTTTTTTGAAATTTATCCGCATTATACAAAAAACGAACAGATTTATTTTACTTTTTAGGCTGAATTCAGGTTAAAGTATTAACGCTGTTCTCAGTAGGGTGGGTTTTATTATTTCCTGGATTACGTTTAAGTTTTAAATATTCATTCTTTGTATGAAATTTATTTCGTATATCTACATAAAAAATGTTGGTTTTAAAATTAACAGCTTGATGGCTTACAAAACGAATTTATTACATTTAAAAATTCCCTCTGTTTAATTGGAACTGCTTTTAAAAGGGAGAATATTATTAAACCACAGGGCACTTTATTGTTTCCTTTCTAAAACTTCACATAAAAACCTTTTTATTTCACTTTATTTACCGGTTTAGGAAATATATATATGGTAAAATATTCTGCATTGAAAACTTAAACACGTTTGTGAATAACTTTCTTTGTGTAGGGAAATTATTTCTTGTTATTTACATAAAAAGAATAGTTTTTAAAATTAATCGGCGCTGTTCTCAGTAAGGTGGTTTTCATTGTTTCCCGGATTACATTTAAGTTTTAAATATTCATTATTTGTATGAAATTTATTTCGTATATCTACATAAAAAATGTTGGTTTTAAAATTAACAGCTTGATGGCTTACAAAACGAATTTATTACAATGGAAAAAGCAGGCTGAGATACGGTTTGATAAAGATTTTGTTTTATTACGTCATGTCTGAAATAATATTTATGCTTCTTCGAAATAATTCTATAGCCCTTTTAAAACGGTTCTTTATGAGAATGTCATTTCATTCATGTCAAAAGTTTTTAGACTTTTAATTGTTTGGGGGGCCTATATAAGAAATTAATTCAACAGTAAAATTCTTATTAGTTGCAAGACTTCGAGCTAGTGTTTTAATCTAAAATACTAGTGTGTGTGTGTGTTGGTAAATGTGTAGTGTCTTAAAAGTTTATTTTATTTACTACTTTACACTAATATGTAAGTACCACAGTCCATAAATTACCGTGTTCAATTTGAAATTTATAATAGTTTAGGCTTCTTAAAACCGCCTAGATAAATTATTATACTTGTTATAAATGGAAATTTGCGTTATATTATTGATAAGCAATAACAGCACAAATCAAAAAAGTAATTTTTATATTATTTTATCAGCGAAATTTTCTAGATATCAGATCTTCGTTTAAAAATGTGTACAAATTTCGACTAACTCCATACAGTTAATAGAAAGTTAATAAAAGGTCGTAAAAGAAAAGCTGCTAGCCCCCTTTCGATCAGTAGTATTAACCCTGTACAATTAATTTTCAAATAAATATTCCACATTTTCCTAATATTTCTTTATAGTATAGTTTGTACATACATTTACCATTAAATAATTAATAGCCAGTACATTAGAAAAACCAATACAATCATAAAAAATCAAAAGGATTCCAAAGTATTTATTTACAAATAGGAAGAAAAGTAAAATTTTGGTCGCAGATTAAACCGCGCCTCACATAAATATTAAAATGTACCTATTTTTTAATTTTTTATTCATTTGCAAAGAGACCTTGAAGATATGAGATCTTCATATGGCTGTAAAATGTTTCCCCATGCACCCATTCAAGTCGGCACTAAAGATTCCTGATCATATCAGGAACGATTTAAATCAGAGTTTTTATAAATTACATATTTCTATAGTAACTATAGCGGTCCTTTCTAGACCCATTTTAATTTTTCAACGTTATATGCTCTATTCAGCTACATAAGTCTTCATTTGTTGAATAATTGAAGTGTGTTTTACAAAAACGCCCAAAAATTACTAAAATCGAGCTAGTGTCCACCGAATAAATCCATAGGCTACACAGTCCTATGCGCTTTGCTAGAAATTCCAACGACTATGAAATTGTTTAAATTTGAAAAAAAAATTATAAATTGGAACACTTTCCGAAAAATACGGACATAGAAAATGATAACGGCAGCGGAAGCGAGGGTTAATATTTATTGTACATTAATTTGAAGAAATAAAAATAATTTTAAAACAACACTTCTTTTCTTGCAAAAACAAATGGCCAATTATTTTTTCTTTACGTAGAACATGCGCATACAATACATAATATCTTTCTTTCCAAAATACCTCTGTAACTACATATTACACAAATAAATAACCAAGAATTTCTAAATTATTATTATACCTCGATTCAGATTGTTTATTTGTACATATTATGCTGTTTTTGTAAAACGTGCCTCAATTTTACCTATTTTAAAGTATACACGTCCTTTAAGGCGGATTTCGCCGTATATTACGTATAAATGTAGACCCTCCCACAACTTTACGTGTAACTTGATCAGTTTATATTATTGTAATTAACTTGGTGCACAGAGTAAAATCTACTTATTCTACATAGCTTCTTGGAAGGATATTTTTTGAAAATATCGCCACAAAATCAGAATACTGACAGGCTAAATAAGATGCTGGCGTAACATTCACGTTAATTAAATCAACTACCTTGATTTTTTTTGGGAAATCCAGTGTAATTAAATAAAACAGCTATTATTCTTCCAAATTTAAATCTTAAAATTTGTATGTCAAATTTTGTATTTAGTCTCTGTTTTATGACGTAACATTGACGTTAATTAAATCAACTGTCTTGATTTGTTTGTGAAATCTAATGTAATTACATAAAACCGCCATTATTATTCCAAATTTACATCTTAAAAATTTGTATGTCAAATTTTGTATTTAGTCTTTGTTTTAATAATAATAATAATAATACTTTTTATTTCAAATTTGTTACAATAACAAAATGAAATGACGTCAAATAGCCAATTAGAAAATCAGAGGTGTCATATAACTATCATTCCAATCCACTACACGTTTAAGTAATCGTCTAAATAATAGGGTTCCAGCTCAATTAACAATTTTTAATTTTCATTTTGAACTAGCGTTGACTATCAATACGTTTAATGCATAGTGGCAAATTATTATATTATTAAACAGTTTAACACACATATATTCTGGACTTGTTTCAGTAATATGAAGGCTACGCGACGTATGGGATAGCTTAAATGGTCTGCTCTTGTTAACCGATTGATATTGTGTGAGTTAAACAAATATTGGTTTCTACGTAAAAACATTAGACATTCATAAATGTATAAGGCATACACAGTCATAATACCTGCTGCCTTAAAGACATTTCGACAGGATTGATTAAACTAGATTTTCTTAATAACCCTTAGTGTCCTTTTTGTGAAACAAAAATATTCTGTGTATGGGTATGCCGACCCCAAAATATTATTCCGTATTTAAGAACAGACTCAAAGTTTGCAAAATATATTATTTTTAAGGTTTTATCCTTTATATATCCACCAACCAACAACCCGCACTCCGTAGCAGATTGAGTTTAACCTTTTTTAATTGTTAATATGAAGAGACCAGTCTAAATTTTTCTTAATGTAAACACCTAGAAACTTTGTATTTTCAACGATATTTAACCTACTGTCTACGGTTTCTATGTATGTAATATTTTCTAATTTGGATCTTTTTGGCTACACAAACACTATGTTTGTTTTATCTGAATTAAGAATTAATTTATTTTCTGTAAACCATTTTCTTACCTTGGTAAAAAGTTATCACTGTCTGTTAATAGCTGAAGCATGTTTTTACTGCCAGATATTAAGTTTGTGTCATCCGCATATTTAATTATTGTCTGAAAGGGTTGATCTGCTTCTGAATACAAAAGTCATTAATGAATATTACGAACAAAAAATGGCCCCCAGAATGCTACCTTGAGCAAATCCATACTCGTTATTGTGGTTTACAAAACTCTTCTTCCTTAGTGAAGCCTTACTATCTGCGTTCTTACATTGAGATAGGATTTTAGCCGTTTTAGAGCATGGCCCCTTATCCCGTACATTTCCAGTTTCTATTAGTAACTCTCTATTTAGACATTTGTAGGCCATAGTTAAATCTAATTACACCTGGTTACCAAATTAACTAATCTTTTACACAAGGCAAGTTCAAATAGTTTGAGAAAATCCAAGCAATTTGCTGCATTTGTTTGGGGGCTCCTTTTTATACAATGGTTTAATTAATGATACTTTTATAACTTTTTTAATTCACTTATAGAGTTTTTAATAACACTTGTTGGTACTGCATCGATACCACTGCTGTGATTATTTTTAATCTCATTTGCTAGTTCACAAATTTCTTCAGGAGTAACAGGTTTGAAAAACATTGATTGATTGTTAGGTGTTATATATTAGTGTAAAGTAGTAAATAAAATAAACTTTTAAGATGCTACATACAGTGTGTCCATGGATGGAGTTGGAACGAGGAAAAAATGTATTAACGATTTACGAAAAAGTCGTTCTTTTGAGATTATCACGTAAAAATTTTAGATTAAATATACAGGGTGTTAATAATAAATTAGAATAACATGAAAATGTTTTAAGAGAGAGAAGTAGCAATATTTATTATTTTATACAAAATTTTATAAAACAAAGCTGTTTATAAACTAAAATACAATACATAATTAGTGTCAATTGTACCAAAAATTTTAAAGGACATAAATAACCATTTTCATTATGTTTTTTATATTATATTCTGAAACCAAAATCTTTATGTCAACACTTTAATAGTATTTTTTATTAATTTAAGCTCACCGTATGGTAGTGATAAAACGATATGAAAACTTTTAACACTAAAGCCAAGATTATAATCAGAATTTTAACCAAAAAAGTAAGCATATCTTAGTTAAAAATACATGCATTAATTTGTAGGTATTGTGTCTTATGATATGTGGTGTATCGGTGTATCCCTTTTTTGTTTAATCGGTCCTATTTTATTTGCGATATTCCATGTTCTAATTAATTATTATGTACATTATAAAGATAGGGTTTTTTTTTTCATAAGTAGAACCACATACATATGAAGACCACAGGGGAAAAACAATCTAACTCCAAAAATTTTAAAAATTAAATTTTTCACCGTTTTGATACCTTTGCCCTGGTACTTTAATATGCCATATAATCCTGATCGGAATACCATTCTTAATCCACTAAAATCAGCGATAAAAATTTGATATACTTTTGGAATAACTATCTAAGTCCGCTCGCATTCAGTAAAGAACGATCAACCTGCCAACTTAAAATTTTTGGAATTCGTTTAGCATTTTAAATGATCAATTAGTCGTCCTAAGGGAATCATTGTTCGTTGTTTGTTTTATGTTTATATATTTTTAAAACCTATGTATAAAATAAACTTTTTCCATTTCCAACAAGGCCGATAAAAGAGCTAATAATAAGTCGTTAACATTCACGAACTTTAGAAACGAGAGAAAGCTACAATGAGGCTTTGTCAAGATTTGGTTTTCGACCTATAAAGTCCTGTCATAGGAAAGCTGAGCACCAGATAAACTTTACACCGACCTATTCCCATTTTAAAGTATGACCAGTTGCACGAACTTAAGAAGTTTGTGGATAAAACTTCACAACCCTACTATATACTTATTTGCCTTGTGCTTCTAACAATGCCCATGTGGATAATATAGATATGGCAAGCGATAGGAGTCAAACTATATCATTCTTAGTAACTATAAAGCGATTTCTTTTTTTTAACACGAGTAAATACCGTTAACAATGTCCATAATGCCTATGCAAACATAGTAAGCGATAACGATAACGATAAAAATTCAAAGCCTTTTAGTTTGTTACAACCGCGTTAATATCCTACTTACTGCGGATTGGATCGTTTTTCGGTACATCGGAGAGCAGATTTTTTACATTTTTTCTAACATTGTTTATTTTTAAATCTAATATTGGATAAATATTGCCTATGCTTATGACTTCCAATAAAAAAAATATTGCAAGTCATATTTCTTCTTGCCTCCCGTGTAAGTCTTGAAACGTTCAAATTCGTATAGTATAAAAATGTGACTTAGAGGTTATATTACAGTCAGGAGGCCTAAAAAAGCGATTTTTCAAGAATTTTTCCTGAGAAGACTTTTAAATTTATTAATTTGAAAATTTGTACACATATTATGGTAACTTTTAACTGTATTTTAGGATTTTTGTATTTGTAAAAATAATAATTTGAAAGCTGCTATAGCTGATCTCCAGGAGTTCCTCTCAAAAAAAAAGGCACCTTGTGGTGACAACGATATCTCTGGATTGGATCATCGAAAATGAAAAAACCAAACGGATTTCATTAAAGTAATGTATAGCCTTCTAATTAGTCGATGGAATAAGCAAATTTTTTTTTGACAAAAATGGCGGCTTCTCAGAAAAAAAAAGCGATATTTGGTCAAAATTTTTGGCCTTAAATTGTTTATATAAAAAATATTTATTGGTGAGAAAAAAACCTTCGATTAATTACTAAAAAATATACTTAAGAAGCTTGTGTTAAAATTTGAGACTGATAGGTTCAGCCGTTTCCGCGAAATCTTCGTCACAGACTTTTAAAAACACAGTTTTGAGAAAAACGCGTTTAAAGTTTCAAAAGCACGTTACATAGTGTACAATCGCTCTGACACGTCTTTACAAAATGCGTGTAACTTCGAAAATAATCCCGGATTGCCTTGAAATTTTCTGTGTGTGTACTGGAATATATGTACGTTACGAAAATGAACCTAAAAAAATCGATTTTTTGAAAATTCTAACTGTATATAACCCCTTAGATGACTCTTCCCCTGTGGTCTTCATATATTATTGCCTTGAAATTTTCTGTGTGTGTACTGGAATATATGTACGTTACGAAAATGAACCTAAAAAAATCGATTTTTTGAAAATTCTAACTGTATATAACCCCTTAGATGACTCTTCCCCTGTGGTCTTCATATATTATCTGTGAAGTAGTAAATAAAATAATCATTTAAGATACTACATATAGTGTGCCCATGGATGGAGATGGAAAAAAAATGTATTAACGATTTGCGAAAAAGTTGTTCTTTTGAGATTATCATGTAAAAATTTTAGATTAAATATACAGGGTGTTAATAAATTGAAAAAGATGAAAATGCTTTAAGAGAGAAGTAGCATTATTTATTATTTTATACGAAATTTTTATAAAACAAAAGCTGTTTACAACCTAAAATACAATGAAGATTTAGTGTCAACTGTATGTACCAAAAATTTTAAAAAGGGCACAAATATCCATTGCCACCATTGTAGTATAACACCTAACAATCAATCAATGTTTTTCAAACCTGTTACTCCTGAAGAAATTTGTGAACTAGCAAATGAGATTGAAAATAATCACATCAGTGGTATCGATGCAGTACCAACAAGTGTTATTAAAAACTCTATAAGTGAATTAAAAAAGTTATAAAAGTATCATTAATTAAACCATTGTATAAAAAGGAGCCCCCAAACAAATGCAGCAAATTGCTTGGATTTTCTCAAACTATTTGAACTTGCCTTGTGCAAAAGATTAGTTAATTTTGTAACCAGGTGTAATTAGATTTAACTATGGCCTACAAATGTCTAAATAGAGAGTTACTAATAGAAACTGGAAATGTACGGGATAAGGGGCCATGCTCTAAAACGGCTAAAATCCTATCTCAATGTAAGAACGCAGAGAGTAAGGCTTCACTAAGGAAGAAGAGTTTTGTAAACCACAATAACGAGTATGGATTTGCTCAAGGTAGCATTCTGGGGGCCATTTTTTGTTCGTAATATTCATTAATGACTTTTGTATTCAGAAGCAGATCAACCCTTTCAGACAATAATTAAATATGCGGATGACACAAACTTAATATCTGGCAGTAAAAACATGCTTCAGCTATTAACAGACAGTGATAACTTTTTACCAAGGTAAGAAAATGGTTTACAGAAAGTAAATTAATTCTTAATTCAGATAAAACAAACATAGTGTTTGTGTAGCCAAAAAGATCCAAATTAGAAAATATTACATACATAGAAACCGTAGACAGTAGGTTAAATATCGTTGAAAATACAAAGTTTCTAGGTGTTTACATTAAGAAAAATTTAGACTGGTCTCTTCATATTAACAATTAAAAAAGGTTAAACTCAATCTGCTACGGAGTGCGGGTTGTTGGTTGGTGGATATATAAGGGATAAAACCTTAAAAATAATATATTTTGCAAACTTTGAGTCTGTTCTTAAATACGGAATAATATTTTGGGGTCGGCATACCCATACACAGAATATTTTTGTTTCACAAAAAGGACACTAAGGGTTATTAAGAAAATCTAGTTTAATCAATCCTGTCGAAATGTCTTTAAGACAGCAGGTATTATGACTGTGTATGCCTTATACATTTATGAATGTCTAATGTTTTTACGTAGAAACCAATATTTGTTTAACTCACACAATATCAATCGGTTAACAAGAGCAGACCATTTAAGCTATCCCATACGTCGCGTAGCCTTCATATTACTGAAACAAGTCCAGAATATATGTGTGTTAAACTGTTTAATAATATAATAATTTGCCACTATGCATTAAACGTATTGATAGTCAACGCTAGTTCAAAATGAAAATTAAAAATTGTTAATTGAGCTGGAACCCTATTATTTAGACGATTATTTAAACGTGTAGTGGATTGGAATGATAGTTATATGACACCTCTGATTTTCTAATTGGCTATTTGACGTCATTTCATTTTGTTATTGTAACAAATTTGAAATAAAAAGTATTATTATTATTATTATTAAAACAAAGACTAAATACAAAATTTGACATACAAATTTTTAAGATGTAAATTTGGAATAATAATGGCGGTTTTATGTAATTACATTAGATTTCACAAACAAATCAAGACAGTTGATTTAATTAACGTCAATGTTACGTCATAAAACAGAGACTAAATACAAAATTTGACATACAAATTTTTTAGATTTAAATTTGGAAGAATAATAGCTGTTTTATTTAATTACACTGGATTTCACAAAAAAAATCAAGGTAGTTGATTTAATTAACGTGAATGTTACGCCAGCATCTTATTTAGCCTGTCAGTATTCTGATTTTGTGGCGATACTTTCAAAAAATATCCTTCCAAGAAGCTATGTAGAATAAGTAGATTTTACTCTGTGCACCAAGTTAATTACAATAATATAAACTGATCAAGTTACACGTAAAGTTGTGGGAGGGTCTACATTTATACGTAATATACGGCGAAATCCGCCTTAAAGGACGTGTATACTTTAAAATAGGTAAAATTGAGGCACGTTTTACAAAAACAGCATAATATGTACAAATAAACAATCTGAATCGAGGTATAATAATAATTTAGAAATTCTTGGTTATTTATTTGTGTAATATGTAGTTACAGAGGTATTTTGGAAAGAAAGATATTATGTATTGTATGCGCACGTTCTATGTAAAGAAAAAATAATTGGCCATTTGTTTTTGCAAGAAAAGAAGTGTTGTTTTAAAATTATTTTTATTTCTTCAAATTAATGTACAATAAATATTAACCCTCGCTTCCGCTGCCGTTATCATTTTCTATGTCCGTATTTTTCGGAAAGTGTTCCAATTTATAATTTTTTTTTCAAATTTAAACAATTTCATAGTCGTTGGAATTTCTAGCAAAGCGCATAGGACTGTGTAGCCTATGGATTTATTCGGTGGACACTAGCTCGATTTTAGTAATTTTTGGGCGTTTTTGTAAAACACACTTCAATTATTCAACAAATGAAGACTTATGTAGCTGAATAGAGCATATAACGTTGAAAAATTAAAATGGGTCTAGAAAGGACCGCTATAGTTACTATAGAAATATGTAATTTATAAAAACTCTGATTTAAATCGTTCCTGATATGATCAGGAATCTTTAGTGCCGACTTGAATGGGTGCATGGGGAAACATTTTACAGCCATATGAAGATCTCATATCTTCAAGGTCTCTTTGCAAATGAATAAAAAATTAAAAAATAGGTACATTTTAATATTTATGTGAGGCGCGGTTTAATCTGCGACCAAAATTTTACTTTTCTTCCTATTTGTAAATAAATACTTTGGGATCCTTTTGATTTTTTATGATTGTATTGGTTTTTCTAATGTACTGGCTATTAATTATTTAATGGTAAATGTATGTACAAACTATACTATAAAGAAATATTAGGAAAATGTGGAATATTTATTTGAAAATTAATTGTACAGGGTTAATACTACTGATCGAAAGGGGGCTAGCAGCTTTTCTTTTACGGCCTTTTATTAACTTTCTATTAACTGTATGGAGTTAGTCGAAATTTGTACACATTTTTAAACGAAGATCTGATATCTAGAAAATTTCGCTGATAAAATAATATAAAAATTACTTTTTTGATTTGTGCTGTTATTGCTTATCAATAATATAACGCAAATTTCCATTTATAACAAGTATAATAATTTATCTAGGCGGTTTTAAGAAGCCTAAACTATTATAAATTTCAAATTGAACACGGTAATTTATGGACTGTGGTACTTACATATTAGTGTAAAGTAGTAAATAAAATAAATTTTTAAGACACTACACATTTACCAACACACACACACTAGTATTTTAGATTAAAACACTAGCTCGAAGTCTTGCAACTAATAAGAATTTTACTGTTGAATTAATTTCTTATATAGGCCCCCCAAACAATTAAAAGTCTAAAAAATTTTGGAGGGGGTTTATTACTTTTTTTAAAAAATAGTTAATTCAGAGAAATGACATTCTCGTAAAGAACCGTTTTAAAAGGGCTATAGAATTATTTCGAAGAAGCATAAATATTATTTCAGACATGACGTAATAAAACAAAATCTTTATCAAACCGTATCTCAGCCTGCTTTTTCCATTGTAATAAATTCGTTTTGTAAGCCATCAAGCTGTTAATTTTAAAACCAACATTTTTTATGTAGATATACGAAATAAATTTCATACAAATAATGAATATTTAAAACTTAAATGTAATCCGGGAAACAATGAAAACCACCTTACTGAGAACAACGCCGATTAATTTTAAAAACTATTCTTTTTATGTAAATAACAAGAAATAATTTCCCTACACAAAGAAAGTTATTCACAAACGTGTTTAAGTTTTCAATGCAGAATATTTTACCATATATATATTTCCTAAACCGGTAAATAAAGTGAAATAAAAAGGTTTTTATGTGAATTATTTAGGAACTTAATTCTTTTCAGTTTTAGAAAGGAAACAATAAAGTGCCCTGTGGTTTAATAATATTCTCCCTTTTAAAAGCAGTTCCAATTAAACAGAGGGAATTTTTAAATGTAATAAATTCGTTTTGTAAGCCATCAAGCTGTTAATTTTAAAACCAACATTTTTTATGTAGATATACGAAATAAATTTCATACAAAGAATGAATATTTAAAACTTAAACGTAATCCAGGAAATAATAAAACCCACCCTACTGAGAACAGCGTTAATACTTTAACCTGAATTCAGCCTAAAAAGTAAAATAAATCTGTTCGTTTTTTGTATAATGCGGATAAATTTCAAAAAAAAAGCAGGATATTGGTTATTTATTGGCGGTTAGTAGTGACAGCTGAAAAATTAGGGTTAAAGAGGTTCCTTGGATTGGCCAGTTTTTAAGTTAATCTAAAATAACAGAATTAATAAAAATATGCGTGGAGTATTTTCCCACGCCTCCGAGTATATAAGAAAAGGGGGGTTTTTGAGTATCGCTATGCAGTCTGTAGTTTGTAGTTAAAGCTGTTAATAAAAAGTTTTAGAACATTTATTTTCAAAATGAACTTAGTGAGTGGTGCGTATTGTAGTTCCGAAATACCAGGTGACAATTTGCCGTTTTTTTACCCAAAACATACTTAACAATAGCTGGACTGAAGAAGAAGAACTAAATTTGCATGATGGAATGGATGCCTTACTTGACTTGACTTGCTCAAATTTATTAGATGACCTAAAGCAAAATCGAGAAGGCTTGAAAAAAGAAGAAGAAGAGACCTCTAAAATTAACGTAATTCAGAACATTGTAGTCAAAGAAATGGAACCCGTTCAAAAGCCACAGGAATCGCTGCTGCGAAACCTACTTAAACAGCCGTCGAGCATGCTTAAAAGTGAAAACAATTTTTATGGGAAAATAAAAAAAAATAAAGAATATCGCCAGTCGACAAGTTTCGATACCATTTTACAAACAAATATTGAGAAAAAAATTAAAAGAACAGTTTCTCAAAACATTTTGAAGAACAATAATCCAAACTCTGATCAAATGCAGTGGGATAGTCAGGAAGAAGAAATGGTCTATGAGGAAAACAAAGGTAGTACCTCCAAATGTGCCTGGCTGAACGATTTTCCTATCAGCCAATGGGATGAAGTGATGGGTGTTTTTAAAATTCGTTGTCAGTTATTGACGAATTTAAAAGACGAAGAGAAAGAAATGGAAAAACACAGTCTACGAATTCAGTTACTGCAAGAAAAACTGGTCTCATCTAAGAAAAAGGTGAAAAACTACAAAAAACAATTAGAACATTTAAATACATTTTGTGGTGCTTTTAATATATAAGGACACTGTAAAATGTTAGCATCTTGATGTCTCTAACAGAGTATTTTTAAATTACTGTATCAGGTTTTATTACAATGGCTTAACGTTATAAACTGATTCATTTAATGTGTTGTAATGGTAAAAAAACAAGTGTTGTGTTAAAAACTAGATTCGGATTTTAGAACAAATATGTAAGTAACGCTCTTTTTTCTTACCTTTTTTACTAATGTGATAGGCTTCAAATGTTTTGCTATTAAGCTCTACCTTAATCCCACGCTGTTTTTCAGTTTAATGTAGTATTAACTTATGTATGAGTTAATGTTTAAAATTGCACACGGTGAAATAATAAGAAAAAGTAGATAAATTAGTTTATTAGACGCCTGGTACTATACAGAAACAATATTAAAATATATACACAGCTCTATGCCAAACTGATGCATACTGTATTACTATAAAATGCCCCGTACTTTTTTTTATCAAGATAGGGTGAAAAATGATACGTAATTCAATCTGAACGGGACGGAAGTACATCGCGTGAGCAACCCAACGGGAACGAAACTGCTCCGCGTGAGCAACCCAACGCTGTAAAATCAATTCACCTGAAGATCTTTCTAGCTCAGCGTATCTACTTTTATACACTAAAATAAGGTCTTAATGGGTACATCAATATTTTTTAAGATTATTTGGGCAGGCACCTGTTTTTATCTTCCTTAATTAAAACGTCCGTTCTATATAATAAAAAACTATTTATGTCTAAAGTAGCAACCGACGCTAATACCGACTCACAAATTTACAATTGAAACACTCAAGACCTTTTTAACACCTGTTTATCTACCCCCGACCGTCGATAGTTCAGGTGGCTGTTTATGTATGCCAGGTCATAAATCTTTACACAATCCCTTTTGTCATACCAACCCGCAAACCTACGCCATGAACTAAGTAATTATTTTTCACAAATCTTTTTATTAGGGTAACATTTTTTATGTTAAACTGTATTTAATTTTGGGAAATGTGACAGCCTAAATATAGATGTATCTAGAGGTAAAACAGCCTCCTTGTATGAAATGTATTCAGAATTCCAAAATATTATGTATATGTATTGTATCTGTACAAAAGTGTTACAATAGATTTATTTTTTGGTAATACTAGTTTTAGCAATGTATTAGTATATTGAGACTATATTAAAAATATATATACATATGTAATTTTGAAGTAAAAATAAAAATTTATATAAAACTTATCTTTTATTTGACTTCCTAGTTAACCACTTGCTGTTCTTCTGTACTGAACTACCGTTTAACAGATTATTTATCCATTTAGAGGGGCCAGTTAGTAGTTTAGCTTAATCGATAGAATTATTAGTCAATCGGCGACACAGAACCCTTAATGCATGAAAGCTGCTAACACCTTAGGAACTTTTTTTTTTAATCCATCTGTATAGGGTCTAAATAAATCACGTATGACTGTCTGACTGGCCGGCTGCCTGACTATGGAGCTATCTGAAAACTAGCTATCAGACAGTCTGTCCGGATGCCGCTCCGTCTATCTATTTGACTATCTGCACCACATTTTCCCATCTAACGGCTCATCTCCCTATCAGACTAAGTGGTACGATGCTCTAAATTACACTTACACACTTACACTTCCATACACCAAAATTTGGTGGAAATCATATCTTACGCTCGAGATCTATAAATCACATGATGTCGGCATCATCGGACTCTATCCATACACGCTAAAGGAAAAAAAAAGCAAACGTAGACAATAGCTCGTACACGTGAGCTAATATATACCACACACTCGCTGTTTTATTACCTTTTTTCGTTAAGAAAGACTAAGATTGCATGTATTTATTTGTATAAATATTTCTAGTGTATCACAGTGGATAATTTAAACGTTACCACCAGCAGTTAGGAGTAATATAAGAATACTCCATACCATTACTTTTTTATTCTTTTTATAACCTATAAATTTTTAACTCCTCAACATCTACAAAAAAATTTTGCAGGCGATAAATTTCAAGAGAAAACGTGTCCGTATTTTTAAAATGTATATCACCAGCGTTCCTTTATTATTTTTAATTAATAAATGTCAATTCTTGTACCTATTATCCTTTTTTATTCTTTAATATCCCATAAATCTCTATCTGCCCCTCGTAATTCTAAAAATCTTGACAGTCCTTAAAATCTAAAAAGAATGGCCTCATTTTAAAATATATCACCTGCTTTTGCTCGGTATAATATAAAAATCAAACCCTCTTTAAAACAAAGCTTGGCAGGTAATAAATCCATCACGCTCGACCCCCGAAAGGTAAGGTGTCCAGGTGGGCTGTAAATTAGACCCCCCAAGTCGGTGAGAACGATACAAAAGGTACCGCCGCCGCCGCACCGCGAAGTTCAAACGCTGTAGCACACGTGGGCTATAAACATATGGGTCTGAACACCTGTGCGGTCAAGGTCAATGTCAAATATCAATCACACACGTGGGCGTCATTATGCTGTGACGTCATTTTGGCATGGTGTTGAAACCCCTATATACCACTACTCATTATTTCGAAAAATACAGAAAAACGCTATTGAGAAAAGTTGTTAATAATTAAAAGATATATCCAAATACAAAGTCCTAACCTTCTAATAAAAAATATATATTTTTTTGAATATTTTAATTATTTTTTATTCCACATGGCATCGACTTCTATCATCATTAGTTTTTTACTATCCACAGTATTATTAGAAAAGTATTTGCCTTATCTTTAAGAATATTTGCGAAATTTGAAACTTGTGTGTACTATCGTTGCAACAGACATGAAGTTTTTGGTTAATTAAAAAAATATAAATCTAAGTAAATTTTAGAAATTTGCTTCAATTTGACGAAAGTTGTGCAGAAGTGATTTTATTGTGGTCAATTTGAGAATGTATTATAGCTGAATATAAAAAAAATCACAGGGGTTATCTAAAATTTTCAAAAACTTTTTTTTAATAGAAAGCTATGACTGTATTTGGACAGACCTTTTAATTCTAAACAACTTCTTTATGACGTTTTTCTGTATTTTTCAAAATAAGGGTACTTTACTCTTGAACGACTTTTATATTTTTTGGCATGCCCTGTATGCAGTTTGACTTTAAGCCATTCTAAGTGCACCTGATATAGTTATCGGACATGTACCAACTTTTGGCTGTATTTATATTTCAGTTGTGTGACTACTAAAAAAATTCCCATTTGTTGCACACTTAATGGACCACACTATATATATATATATATATATATATATATATATATATATATATATATATATATATATATATATATATATATATATATATATATATATATATATATATGTAATTGCAATAACGTATAATTAAACTGTAAGACCTGGGTTGGAGTGTTTGTCCTGTTGTGCTAGATGTTACGAAGGTTTTTTTAACTCACTTTGCACCCTAGGTGATGTCCAACATAATGTAAATTAATTAAGTTACTAACTGTACTCTGTGTTGTAGCCTTGATAAAGAGAATAAACATTTTCGAAAGCTTGGCGTAGTAAAAAAAGAGTTTTACTTCCGATGCCCGAATAGACTGATGCCTCAATAACCACTGAGTTTGTTTTTTAACTAGTCAGTCAAGACTACCCTACCAATTCATATATATGTATATATATATATATATATGTATATATATATATATATATATATATATATATATATATATATATATATATATATATATATATATATATATATATGTATATATATATATATATATATATATATATATATATATATATATATATATATATATATATATATATATATATATATATATATATATATATATATATATATATATATATATATATACAGGGTGTTATGGAAATCATTTAATATATTGGAATGGGTAACTCCTGATATGAATTCAGATTGAATAAAAATATTCATAAATGGTGTTTCACTATAAAAAAAGGTAAATATCGGCCCTCGAAAAAAAAATTTTAGTACCTGCGCGCCACTGTCATAAATACATGGCCATATAAAAAACAGCAAGAAATGTCAGTTACAGAAAAAAAATTTTTTGTTTCGAAGTCAGGCGTTGCCAAATTTTTTTACCATATTTCTATGAATCAAGTTTGAAAACCTAATATTTTTGTTACCTTTAAAGAAAGAACTCCTAGTAACACTAATTTCAAAAAGCTAAAATATTACAACACAAAACAATACAGAGAACTGCTCTTCAAATGAAGTGTAAAATAATAATCTTCAACTAAACGTACTTATTAGCACTGGAAGTGGAAACTTTCTTCTTCACTAAATAACAGCCACAAATGTCCAGTGTTATCCTTATAGCACTGGAAACATTCTTTTTCACTAGATAATAAAGTTAATATACTTAATATACTTATAATAATAAGTTACAAAACTCGATTAATGTGTAAGGAATGTAAACAAAGTGATGACATTCCCAAACCAGAGAAGTATATCGAAATTATGTATTTAAAGGCTTTAGTGGACGAACTAAAGAGTAAAAATGAAATTCTTCAAGAAAACAATAAACTTCTTAAAGAAAAAAATGCTTACTTGGAAAAGAATATAGAAAATTTCGTAAATTTCTAACCTAATAAAAAAAGCCGTAAAACCAAAAATTCCGTGAAATTAGCTGCGAAAGAAACAAAAGAAGCAGAAATTGGCATCGAACAAAACGACTTGGCACCGTAGGACCACAACAACAGTCTACCGTGACTGCAAGCCATCCCAAGAAAAAAGAAGAAAATGACAGTGACTAACCCTACTTTCAACTCCTTCAATATTTTTCTATGCTTTCAAAACAAACAGAAGCTTACAGTAAAAAATAAAAGAAACAAGTGGATCCAAAACTGAGACCAAACTCAATCGAAGGCAAAAAAAAGGATGCAACCACTTTGAAAGCCGCTTCATCAGGTAGCTATTCTTGGTTATTTGTATCACGACTGTCTAATGACACAAAACCTGAGGACATCGGAAAATACCTAAAATTAAATTATAACATCGACTGTGAATGCGAACGGATAAAAACAAAGTGGAAGCAGAAATATAGTTCTTTTAAAATTGGTGTGCCCAAGGATAAAAAGTCTGTCATTCTTGACGAAAATGTTTAACCAGTTGGTATTCAAGTAAACAGTTGTTTAAACCTAATAAAGTTAGGACCTCAACAGGGGCGAAGCCTGGTGGTAGCAAATCGTCATGTATAAAACTGCTACATTACAATGTCCGCTCTGTGAGAAACAAGCTTCACGAGCTTGAGGCTGCCACTGCTGATTGTGACCTGGGAGTCTTATGTTTAACAGAACATTGGCTGGAACAGGAAGAAATAGATAGGCTGAGCCTGCTGGATTATGTTGTCAGCGCATCTACATCACGAAGTCAGTCACGTGGTGGTGGAATAGCTGCATCTGTCAAGTTTCTAGGGCTATACCTAGATAGGAAGCTGAAATGGGATGTTCATGTAGCTAATGTTTGTAAAAGACTTGGAAGTAGTGTATTTGTTTTACAAAATTTGAGTGAATGTGTTTCAATAAATACCCTGAGAACAGCATATCATGGAATTTTCCATAGTGTTATGACATATGACATTATCGCATGGGGACGGTCACCTCATGCACAAGAGTCTTTGGTCTCCAGCGAAAGGCAGTCAGAATCATGGCTGGCCTAGGGTACAGAGAGGATTGTGGGAATGCCTTTGTTCAGTTGGGAGTTCTTACCCTTCCTTCGGCTTACATCCTGCAAAGTTTGCTCTACATCAAAGACAAGGACGACCTACTGTCTTACCAAGACATACATGACCATGACACTAGGAATAAGACCAACTACGTTCCACAACACTGCAGGTTGGGTAAATGTCAGGCTCGACCAGAATATTATGCAATAAAACTGTTTAATAAGTTACCCCAAAATGTTAAAGAGCTCTCTACTCAGCAGTTTAAAATGAAGGTGAAACAGTTCCTAATAAAACATGCTTTTTACATCACAAAACAGTACTTAGATTATAGTTTTAATATATTTTAATATTTTTATTTAGATTTTTTAATGTGTTTGTACTATTGTGTTCATTTCGAATTATAAATTTGAATGCATTGTATTGTCAGGAATGTTTTTATTATTGTCTAAATATGAAAATTATTTTATCTGTAATTGACGTGTGTAAACAATTTATTTGTAATAGCATGAATAAATGAATTTGAATTTGAATAGAAAATTAAACTGTTTTAAACCACGATTGTATAGAGATATCCAAATAAAAGTGAACAGGCCTTATAACTTTTTTATTTTTAAAGATGGAAAAAAATGTCAAATATGAAAGCTTTGGGGATTTTTAGCTTTATACATATATCTTATCAGCAAAATAATCGAGCATCGAATAAAAAAATCCAAAAATATGATAAAAATCATACCATCCAATTTAAAATAAGCGAGAAAATCGATGTTTTATACTATATTTCTTTTATTCGATACTCAATTGTTTTGCTGATAAGATATATGAATGATTGATCCATAAAAATCCCCAAAGCTTTCATATTTAACATTTTTTCTCATTTTGAAAAATAAAAAAGTTATAAGGCCTGTTCACTTTTATTTGGATATCCCTGTACATATTACCACGTACACAGTATATCCAATTTGAATTTACTTTCCTAAGACTGAAGCTACAGGCAGGTACACAGAAAAAAATATACAGTATTTATTTACATAAGACAGTTTTTATTATATGTATAAGTAGATTATTATTAAGGACAGTAAACAAATTAAAAAATAATAGTAGGTACCTATATAAAATAAGATACATATATACCGGGCCAGGGTGTTTATTTGAACTGATATCATTATGGAGTAGGTATATTTTTCAGTAGCGTGGCCATCTTCTAGGGGGGGGGGGGGTCAGGCTATAATGGGGGCAGCAAAAAGTGATCGTATTGATAAAAAAAATTATAAATTGAAAGCAGAAAAATAAGATTACAGAAATATGCGCCGCAGATGAAAATTTTGGAAGAATTGTTGCAAAAATGCTAAAAATATATAAAAGAATGCAAACAAGGGGCGCCATCAAAGAGGGGGGGGGGGGCAAAATGAAAAGTGGAGAGCTTCCAACTATACACTAGTGGTTAAAACTTAAAATGGGCACCCCGTATATAAATTTGTTTAAGGGCACAACTATAGTGATGGTAGTGACCAGTGGCATATGGTGAAATTTCAAAGTTGTATATCTCTCTTCCTACGTTCAGGACCGGTCCCAATTTTTATTGGTTTTAATAGTGAGCCCACTGGGAATGTTTTTGTAAAGAAAAAAAAACGTTTTGAATTTGCGAAAAAAAAGTTGAATTTTTGCTTGAGTTTACCAGAACCTTCCCAGTGGGCACACTATTAAAACCTCTAGGAATTAGGAACAGAGATATACAACTTTGAAATTTCAACATACGCCACTGGTCGTGACCTAGGTTTTACTAGCCATTATATCTAGTTCACAATACACTTACAACGGTATGCTACGTTATGACGTCACTTCGAAGGAAAATTTTAAATTGACTAGGGCTTACCTGGGCAAATGAAATATGACAATAATATTTTAATAAACGTCAACTCAACATACTACCCGACAATAAAATGACCTGTAATATTTTAATAAACGTCAACCCAATACACTACCCGACCAGAAACTGACCTGTACTTATGTAGGTACAAGGGGTGCAAGCGTCTAGTCAATTTAGGATTTTCCCTCGAAGTGACGTCATATGTAGCATACTGTTGCCAGTGTATGGTGATCTAGTTTAATAAGAAGCATGAAATGATAGGTGTAGGTGTTTCTAAAATTAAATGTAAAATTGTAACTATTTTATACTAGATGTGTACTTTTATGAAGACCACTCTTATAATAAACGCACTATAAAAATGACTTATAATGGCACTAATGAGTAGGAAAAAAATAACTGAAAGTCAATATCCACCGCAAGTCCTATATGTCTCTTGCTTTTCTTAAGAATTTTTTTTTAACTTCCTTCTTGTAGTTTTTCCATTTTTCCCGTAGCTGCTTACTTGTGCGTTCCACATAGCCCTCAGCTACCCATTCGGCAGCTATCTGCTCCCACATCTTATCTTTTTCTTTGGCCGTAACAGCATCAGCTCTCTTGTTCTCTAAAATTTCTTTGTATTTTTCGACAAACTCCACGAGTGCCTCAACTTCCCCTTCCACGAAATTAACACACCTTCTGTTTTGGATATTCACTGCATAATTTTTAGTAATAATACTAATAATCCTCGTATATCATGGTAATAATCTATAACTGTTTAGAAAATAAACACGACAATCGGAATCAAACGAAAAAGTATGGTTAATGGTTAATTCTTCTTCCTTTCTTAAAGTCGATGACGCCTTTTTCCTCTTTTTCGATATATGGGCTTAGCATTTAACTCTAGTGTTTCAAAGGCAATAATACAAACACGCGTTCTATTTTAAATTTTCGCGCCAAATCAGGGCCACCTACTTTATCAAGTACTGGAAGTGACAAAGAGACATGATCATGTTTCATGATGAAGGGAAGGGAGATCGAAACAGAAGGATTTCTTAATGTCACCAAAGAGCCGTGCCCGTGCGCCATATTTATTTAAGTTTTTCAACAGCACACAAGCCACACAATGAATGTTTTAAATTTTTTTTCGTTTAAAGTTTCAAATAATGTAATTTCTTTTCACTACCTAGAAAATGGTCTTCGTCGATCCGTTGTTAACCAATATTTTGATCAGTTTTATCTAGTTTCTTTGAGTGAGTAGCGTAATAGGGTTGAAAACTAAATTTAATTTAAAACACTAATAATATTTACGTATTATGGTAACGTTTGCCGGAGCAAAACTAATTTAGCGGATCTGGTTATACTTTTGAAGTAAGTACTATGTAGTTGTGCCCAATTAGTATTTTCGTTTTGATTTTTAACTTTTCCTTGGCAGAAAGTTTAAGCTAGTAGGAATAACTTATATCATTAATAATGTAATATAGGGTGTCTTAAATATTACTTAAAACTAAGGCTACTGACAAAAAGGACTGATTTCACAGTGCCTTTTTACTATTTTTTTTTGTTTTTTCTTAGGAAAGGTTCAAATTTTTTTTAACTTGTCTTAAATTACGCTTAAAAACAGAAATGTCTGGCAACGTTTCAAAAAATTCAATTGTTTAAAGTTTTTCGCGCGCAAGTTTCCGTCAAGCGCCTTGTGTACGTTCAGCCAGGTGCGTCGAATATTGACGGATTTTAGGGTATTTTTGAAAATTTTAAAAATGTTCGATTTAAGAAACAAAAAGTATTGGATATGTCTGTAGACTACCCCAGGAGTCACCCATTCCAATATATTAAATGATTTCCATAACACCCTGTATATATATATATATATATATATATATATATATATATATATATATATATATATATATATATATATATATATATATATATATACAGGGTGTTATGGAAATCATTTAATATATTGGAATGGGTGACTCCTGGGGTAGTCTACAGACATATCCAATACTTTTTTTTCTTAAATCGAACATTTTTAAAATTTTCAAAAATACCCTAAAATCCGTCAATATTCGACGCACCTGGCTGAACGTACACAAGGCGCTTGACGGAAATTTGCGCGCGAAAAACTTTAAACAATTGAATTTTTTGAAACGTTGCCAGACATTTCTGTTTTTAAGCGTAATTTAAGACAAGTTAAAAAAAATTTGAACCTTTCCTAAGAAAAAACAAAAAAAAATAGTAAAAAGGCACTGTGAAATCAGTCCTTTTTGTCAGTAGCCTTAGTTTTATGTAATATTTAAGACACCCTATATTACATTATTAATGATATAAGTTATTCCTACTAGCTTAAACTTTCTGCCAAGGAAAAGTTAAAAATCAAAACGAAAATACTAATTGGGCACAACTACATAGTACTTACTTCAAAAGTATAACCAGATCCGCTAAATTAGTTTTGCTCCGGCAAACGTTACCATAATACGTAAATATTATTAGTGTTTTAAATTAAATTTAGTTTTCAACCCTATTACGCTACTCACTCAAAGAAACTAGATAAAACTGATCAAAATATTGGTTAACAAAGGATCGACGAAGACCATTTTCTAGGTAGTGAAAAGAAATTACATTATTTAAAACTTTAAACGAAAAAAAATTTAAAACATTCATTGTGTGGCTTTTGTGTGCTGTTGAAAAACTTAAATAAATATGGCGCACGGGCACGGCTCTTTGATGACATTAAGAAATCCTTCTGTTTCGATCTCCCTTCCCTTCATCATGAAACATGATCATGTCTCTTTGTCACTTCCAGTACTTGATAAAGTAGGTGGCCCTGATTTGGCGCGAAAATTTAAAATAGAACGCGTGTTTGTATTATTGCCTTTGAAACACTAGAGTTAAATGCTAAGCCCATATATCGAAAAAGAGGAAAAAGGCGTCATCGATTTTAAGAAAGGAAGAAGAATTAACCATTAACCATAATTTTTCGTTTGATTCCGATTGTCGTGTTTATTTTCTAAACAGTTATAGATTATTACCATGATATACGAGGATTATTAGTATTATTACTAAAAATTATGCAGTGAATATCCAAAACACAAGGTGTGTTAATTTCGTGGAAGGGGAAGTTGAGGCACTCGTGGAGTTTGTCGAAAAATACAAAGAAATTTTAGAGAACAAGAGAGCTGATGCTGTTACGGCCAAAGAAAAAGATAAGATGTGGGAGCAGATAGCTGCCGAATGGGTAGCTGAGGGCTATGTGGAACGCACAAGTAAGCAGCTACGGGAAAAATGGAAAAACTACAAGAAGGAAGTTAAAAAAAAATTCTTAAGAAAAGCAAGAGACATATAGGACTTGCGGTGGATATTGACTTTCAGTTATTTTTTTCCTACTCATTAGTGCCATTATAAGTCATTTTTATAGTGCGTTTATTATAAGAGTGGTCTTCATAAAAGTACACATCTAGTATAAAATAGTTACAATTTTACATTTAATTTTAGAAACACCTACACCTATCATTTCATGCTTCTTATTAAACTAGATCACCATACACTGGCAACAGTATGCTACATATGACGTCACTTCGAGGGAAAATCCTAAATTGACTAGATGCTTGCACCCCTTGTACCAGTGGCGGTTCGTGGTTTTTGAATATGGGGGGTGCAAAACAGTTGTTAGGGGGAGGGGTGAAAAGCGCCGAATGCTAGCATGCACGATTTTTTTTCAAAACGTCATAAACACCGTTGATTTTATTTCTAAATCGGGGGTTGGACGACCCAACTTTTTGATTGCAACTTTTTCTTCAAATGGAACAGGTCTATTTTCTAAAATATACTTTACAGAATTCATATTGACAACGAAAATACCGAAAAAACAGAAAACAAAACAAACTATTTAACGGCAAAGGCAGAAAGGCTGCTGAAGTTTTGAGACCGAAGCGCGTGTACTATGCCGACCGTTGTCATAGCAACCACAGATTTATCCGCAATCTGATTGGTCATAGAGCATCGCGTCCTTCTGTGTGACATCTTCTCGCGGTTGTTCTCAAGCCGAGACCCTGTGGAAGTAAGGATTAGGTTCGCACTTGATCCACCGTTCAGATTATAACTTGGACTTTTGCCAAGGTACTCTAAACTACCTTCCAAGCAGAAACGCTGGATTATTTTATCTGTGCTTTCGCTGGCTCTGTAATTTACGTTACGAGGATAATTTGAATAGTTTTTTGGTGCTATGAGTTGCTTTAATGAAATACATATTTTATATATTTATTTTATTATTTTAGTTGGTAATTTAATTGGGGGGTGCGAGACCCTGCGCCCCCTGGCAGTAGCCGCCCCTGCCTTGTACCTACATAAGTACAGGTCAGTTTCTGGTCGGGTAGTGTATTGGGTTGACGTTTATTAAAATATTACAGGTCATTTTATTGTCGGGTAGTATGTTGAGTTGACGTTTATTAAAATATTATTGTCATATTTCATTTGCCCAGGTAAGCCCTAGTCAATTTAAAATTTTCCCTCGAAGTGACGTCATAACGTAGCATACCGTTGTAAGTGTATTGTGAACTAGATATAATGGCTAGTAAAACCTAGGTCACGACCAGTGGCGTATGGTGAAATTTCAAAGTTGTATATCTCTGTTCCTAATTCCTAGAGGTTTTAATAGTGTGCCCACTGGGAAGGTTCTGGTAAACTCAAGCAAAAATTCAACTTTTTTTTCGCAAATTCAAAACGTTTTTTTTTTCTTTACAAAAACATTCCCAGTGGGCTCACTATTAAAACCAATAAAAATTGGGACCGGTCCTGAACGTAGGAAGAGAGATATACAACTTTGAAATTTCACCATATGCCACTGGTCACTACCATCACTATAGTTGTGCCCTTAAACAAATTTATATACGGGGTGCCCATTTTAAGTTTTAACCACTAGTGTATAGTTGGAAGCTCTCCACTTTTCATTTTGCCCCCCCCCCCCTCTTTGATGGCGCCCCTTGTTTGCATTATTTTATATATTTTTAGCATTTTTGCAACAATTCTTCCAAAATTTTCATCTGCGGCGCATATTTCTGTAATCTTATTTTTCTGCTTTCAATTTATAATTTTTTTTATCAATACGATCACTTTTTGCTGCCCCCATTATAGCCTGCCCCCCCCCCCCCCCCCCTAGAAGATGGCCACGCTACTGAAAAATATACCTACTCCATAATGATATCAGTTCAAATAAACACCCTGGCCCGGTATATATGTATCTTATTTTATATAGGTACCTACTATTATTTTTTAATTTGTTTACTGTCCTTAATAATAATCTACTTATACATATAATAAAAACTATCTTATGTAAATAAATACTGTATATTTTTTTCTGTGTACCTGCCTGTAGCTTCAGTCTTAGGAAAGTAAATTCAAATTGGATATACTGTGTACGTGGTAATATGTACAGGGATATCCAAATAAAAGTAAACAGGCCTTATAACTTTTTTATTTTTAAAAATGAGAAAAAATGTTAAATATGAAAGCTTTGGGGATTTTTATGGATCAATCATTCATATATCTTATCAGCGAAACAATTGAGTATCGAATAAAAGAAATATAGTATAAAACATCGATTTTCTCGCTTATTTTAAATTGGATGGTATGATTTTTATCATATTTTTGGATTTTTTTATTCGATGCTCGATTATTTTGCTGATAAGATATATGTATAAAGCTAAAAATACCCAAAGCTTTCATATTTGACATTTTTTTCCATCTTTAAAAATAAAAAAGTTATAAGGCCTGTTCACTTTTATTTGGATATCTCTATACAATCGTGGTTTAAAACAGTTTAATTTTCTATTCAAATTCAAATTCATTTATTCATGCTATTACAAATAAATTGTTTACACACGTCAATTACAGATAAAATAATTTTCATATTTAGACAATAATAAAAACATTCCTGACAATACAATGCATTCAAATTTATAATTCGAAATGAACACAATAATACAAACACATTAAAAAATCTAAATAAAAATATTAAAATATATTAAAACTATAATCTAAGTACTGTTTTGTGATGTAAAAAGCATGTTTTATTAGGAACTGTTTCACCTTCATTTTAAACTGCTGAGTAGAGAGCTCTTTAACATTTTGGGGTAACTTATTAAACAGTTTTATTGCATAATATTCTGGTCGAGCCTGACATTTACCCAACCTGCAGTGTTGTGGAACGTAGTTGGTCTTATTCCTAGTGTCATGGTCATGTATGTCTTGGTAAGACAGTAGGTCGTCCTTGTCTTTGATGTAGAGCAAACTTTGCAGGATGTAAGCCGAAGGAAGGGTAAGAACTCCCAACTGAACAAAGGCATTCCCACAATCCTCTCTGTACCCTAGGCCAGCCATGATTCTGACTGCCTTTCGCTGGAGACCAAAGACTCTTGTGCATGAGGTGACCGTCCCCATGCGATAATGTCATATGTCATAACACTATGGAAAATTCCATGATATGCTGTTCTCAGGGTATTTATTGAAACACATTCACTCAAATTTTGTAAAACAAATACACTACTTCCAAGTCTTTTACAAACATTAGCTACATGAACATCCCATTTCAGCTTCCTATCTAGGTATAGCCCTAGAAACTTGACAGATGCAGCTATTCCACCACCACGTGACTGACTTCGTGATGTAGATGCGCTGACAACATAATCCAGCAGGCTCAGCCTATCTATTTCTTCCTGTTCCAGCCAATGTTATGTTAAACATAAGACTCCCAGGTCACAATCAGCAGTGGCAGCCTCGAGCTCGTGAAGCTTGTTTCTCACAGAGCGGACATTGTAATGTAGCAGTTTTATACATGACGATTTGCTACCACCAGGCTTCGCCCCTGTTGAGGTCCTAACTTTATTAGGTTTAAACAACTGTTTACTTGAATACCAACTGGTTAAACATTTTCGTCAAGAATGACAGACTTTTTATCCTTGGGCACACCAATTTTAAAAGAACTATATTTCTGCTTCCACTTTGTTTTTATCCGTTCGCATTCACAGTCGATGTTATAATTTAATTTTAGGTATTTTCCAATGTCCTCAGGATTTGTGTCATTAGACAGTCGTGATACAAATAACCAAGAATAGCTACCTGATGAAGCGGCTTTCAAAGTGGTTGCATCCTTTTTTTTGCCTTCGATTGAGTTTGGTCTCAGTTTTGGATCCACTTGTTTCTTTTATTTTTTACTGTAAGCTTCTGTTTGTTTTGAAAGCATAGAAAAATATTGAAGGAGTTGAAAGTAGGGTTAGTCACTGTCATTTTCTTCTTTTTTCTTGGGATGGCTTGCAGTCACGCTAGACTGTTGTTGTGGTCCTACTGTGCCAAGTCGTTTTGTTCGATGCCAATTTCTGCTTCTTTTGTTTCTTTCGCAGCTAATTTCACGGAATTTTTGGTTTTACGGCTTTTTTTATTAGGTTAGAAATTTACGAAATTTTCTATATTCTTTTCCAAGTAAGCATTTTTTTCTTTAAGAAGTTTATTGTTTTCTTGAAGAATTTCATTTTTACTCTTTAGTTCGTCCACTAAAGCCTTTAAATACATAATTTCGATATACTTCTCTGGTTTGGGAATGTCATCACTTTGTTTACATTCCTTACACATTAATCGAGTTTTGTAACTTATTATTATAAGTATATTAAGTATATTAACTTTATTATCTAGTGAAAAAGAATGTTTCCAGTGCTATAAGGATAACACTGGACATTTGTGGCTGTTATTTAGTGAAGAAGAAAGTTTCCACTTCCAGTGCTAATAAGTACGTTTAGTTGAAGATTATTATTTTACACTTCATTTGAAGAGCAGTTCTCTGTATTGTTTTGTGTTGTAATATTTTAGCTTTTTGAAATTAGTGTTACTAGGAGTTCTTTCTTTAAAGGTAACAAAAATATTAGGTTTTCAAACTTGATTCATAGAAATATGGTAAAAAAATTTGGCAACGCCTGACTTCGAAACAAAAAAATTTTTTTCTGTAACTGACATTTCTTGCTGTTTTTTATATGGCCATGTATTTATGACAGTGGCTCGCAGGTACTAAAAATTTTTTTTTCGAGGGCCGATATTTACCTTTTTTTATAGTGAAACACCATTTATGAATATTTTTATTCAATCTGAATTCATATCAGGAGTTACCCATTCCAATATATTAAATGATTTCCATAACACCCTGTATATATATATATATATATATATATATATATATATGGAGATACTATCCATGTGTCAACACTGCAAGCTGCCTTTGTGATATTATTAGAATATAAAGCAAAATTGAAGTTGAATTTGGGGTTGTATTAAAATTTGAAGTGGTCTGTGTTTTTGAGGGTGTCCAGTTGAAGGACGAGTAAAGGTTCTATAAAATACCCTTATTAACTCGTAAAATGTCAACAATAACAAACAAGTAAGCAGTTGAAATCGACCGTTTTTGGACTTTGTACCGTGCGACGTTGTCACGTTAGAAACAAATTTTTAGCTAATATCTTGGTCCATCAGAATGGACAACATTTTTGGATGCTGCAAGAAGGATTTTAGGAACTATGTATCGTCTGTGGCAAAGTCCTTCATCCTAGTTGCGATGCTCGTATGAATGTCCATAAAGAATTAAAGGGACACAGAGTATATTGTTCCCAGGAATGTGAAGATTGTGATAGGAAGGGGGATTATTTGGGGGGACTTTTAAGGGAAATCGAAAGTAAGAATCAGCTTATCAGCGAATACATTAAAGCGGACGCAGAAAAGGACCAGAAAACGAAAGACTTAGAAAACGAACTGAGTGCAGCACTGAAAGAACTGAAGGATAAAGAGGCACATTATAGAAGGGGGAGAAGGAAAACACAGGACTTTACCGACGATGTTTGTGAGACAGAGAATAAATTATATCAAGAACTTAAAAATAAATGAAGAGCGACGCTATTGCGTCCTTAAACATTGAAATTACAAATATTACACGGAAAACAGAACAATCAAGGAAGAGTTGTTGGTATGCCAAAATGAATTAAATGAATATAAGACCAAACTGGATGAGATGGGTAGGACTAGCAGAGAAATGATTACATCCATAAGACCGGCAGCACGCTTCCGCTTTTACCAATCGACATTTATCACCCACCTATTGAAACGATTTTAAACCTTCAACATATCAAGAGACTAGTCTACAACAACGCAATAACTGTCCATCAATTTCAGCACGCAGATTGCATCGGTCTGAATCAATACCTTAATACCACCGACTGGAGTTTCATTTGCAAAATGGGAAATATCGACACTGTTTTATGTCACTTTTACGACATCCTGTATGAGGGATTTGATCAATTCGTTCCTAAGAAAACCATAACAACCGACAAATACCCAAAATGGTTCAGCAGCGAACTCCGTAAATCCATTGCCCTTAAAAATGAGCTTTACAGGAAGTATACAAAAACCCGACTCCCGTCGGATTACGAAGTGTACTCAAACGTCCGACGAGAAGTCAGCCATGACCGATACGTGTTACTTACTCTATGTTACCAACACTGAGCATTTGATTCCTGCAAACATTAAGCACTTTTGGTCATTTATTAATAACCTAAAAAAGGATTTAAATCTTCCTGCTCAAATGAAATTCAACGGTGAATTACTTCGCAGTTCCAAAGATATTGCGGATGCTTTCGCATCGCATTTCCAGTCAGCCTATACCAGTGTATCTAACTTGAATTTGGACAAGTTGGATCCAGTGGGTTTTGCCAGTTTTCTGTCCACACACGAATTTACCACTGAAGAAATATCTGGAAAATTGAGGCAGCTCGACACATCAAAGAGAGCCGGCCCCGATGGTATCCCAGCCATCGTATTAAAGAACTGTGCCTCTTCTTAAGGCGGCTACAGACGGCATGACAAGCCTTGGCCAGCGTTTCAACCAGTGTTTGTAGAGACATTGGTCTTTGCTTGATGTTCGCGCACCGACAACCGTACACACGACATGTTTTATCTTTGCCAGTGTTTTCGAGGCAAGTGAAAGCGAATCTCTACAAGTGTACCTACAAGACAGACGAACTGGAGTCCGATGATGAAGTGATAGCAGCGTCTGCTCTACTTTTAAGTTCAGCTGCATTATTTTTATCAGAAACTATTAAAAAAAGAAAAAAACGCAGGTGGTGAACTAATTCGCTTTATCTAAGTAGGACAACGTAGGTTAACTAAATAATATTTAAATGAACATTCACACTACAAATAATTTTTTAGGTACAATAAGTGATTTACTTGGCGATTTGACAAAGGAGGCATCTCTAAAGTTAACTAACTTCTGCAGAATGTCTGCAAGTGATTTTGAATACGTGTGTACGGCGATCAAGCCCACTGGCGAGCTTCAACAAGTCCCTTTGATGTGTGTCGAAATTACCGCTTACTAGGCGAACCCTGGCCAGCGCCAACGTTGGCTTTGCTTTGCCATATGTTTTGCATCCACACGATGCGCCAACGTTTTAACGAGCGGCATTGGCCAGGGCTTGCCATGCCGTCTGTAGCCGCCTTTAGGCTTTACCGCTTCGGAAACTTTTTCAACGTTCTTTTGACAATGGTATTTTTCCGGAAGCCTGGAAAATTTCCAGCCTGAGACCTATTTTCAACTCCGGAGATAAGTGTGACGTTGAGAACTATCGTGGTATTTCCATCCTGTCTGCTATGCCAAAACTTCTAGAATATCTATTCTAACTGACGAGATCTTTAACACTTACAAGAGATAC
Source organism: Philopedon plagiatum (assembly GCA_963971165.1). NCBI lineage: Eukaryota > Metazoa > Arthropoda > Insecta > Coleoptera > Curculionidae > Philopedon > Philopedon plagiatum. The sequence continues at coordinate 38,962,264 of OZ020195.1, forward strand.
ATTAACCCTGCCCAACATGGTTTTTACCTGGGTCGTTCCACCGCAACTAACCTTGCCGTTTACCAGAACTTTTTGGTTACTTCCCTTGAACAGGGGCATCAAGTGGATTCAGTTTACACTGATTTATCTAAGGCCTTTGACAGCGTTCACCATCTGCTACTTCTTAAGAAATTGTCTGAAATCGGAATAAGTGGTAGCTATCTTTGTTGGATTCAATCTTACCTTAGCAATCGTCGTCAGCGGGTGGAAGTTGGTAGTTCACTGTCTGGTCAAAGTTTACAGAATAAATAAAAGTTGCCGCACTCGTCGAAAACCGTTGATCTGCCTTTTCCTTGCCCCACGCCTCTGCTGCCGAACACCGGTCCACGTTTGACTCCGCAGCGTCTACACAGTGGCTCTCGCTCCCGCTAAGAACGGTTATCGGGTATTTGTACCAAGTGAATTAAAAAAGTGTTAGTTTTGGCAAAGTTTACAGAATTTATTCTTTGGTTTTGGTAAAAATGTCTAGCGTATACTGTTCGGTGGATGGTTGTACTACAAGACGTGGACATGGTTTGGCATTTTTTCGATGCCCAAAAGAAAAAGCCAAGTATGTTTTAATGATTTTGTTAAATAATTTTGCTCTCCAAATATTTCATAAATAAAAAATTACTATAAATAAATAAGTAATATCTGCAACAAAATTTATGGTATAGTATATCGTTAAAAAGAAATTTTTCGGTAGAATTCGATGATGTCATAAAATATTCGAAAAATATAGGATGCCATTTAAAGTTATTTTTACACAAAAATAAAAGTCTTATAACATATCTAGTAAATATTTACCTCAAGTTTCATTGCAAGATCTTTTATCACCCTATACATGTAATTCCTCGCATTTACAGATGCCAAATTTGGAGGACCCTGTTAGGATTAGTTAGATTAGATTACTCCAGACCAATGCTACGAACGGATAAACATTTGTAGCTTACATTTTACAGACGACAGTTTTATAAACCCTTCAAAGCATCGTCTCATTTACAATGCGATTCCTACGTTATTTCTGTCTATAGCGTCGACTAGTAAGTTTTATTTTAAAAGATAGACAAAATTATAACTCAAACATTAATTTTAATGTCTTACGCGCTGAAAATTCTGTTACCATTGCAAGTGAAGTAATACACACTGAACGTAAGAATTCCTTGGTTCAAACGGATAACTGCATCACAACGAATACCGTTACCCAAACAAATGAATATATTAAAACAGGTTTGTAATGTAATATTTAAAAATTTTCCATTCTTTATTTAATTACTTTTAGGTCTAGCAATATATAATTTTAAAAATAGAAGCCTAGTTTACTGTTTATTTGTATTTAACATAAGTATTTTATTATTTTTTTAGACAAGTACTCCCAAACGACATAAAAAATTTCTTCGGGAACCCCAAGAAAGTTGACATTAAAGAGAAAAATTATTAACCTTGAAAAAGAAGCCTCACACATCAAGAGAAAGCTTGAAGTTGGAATTACTCTAGATGATGTAGTAAAATTCCTGGATGATAATTATTCAGCAGAATCTTGTGCTTTCCTAAAAGGTCAGCTTTCTCTTTTAAATAAATGTCCAAAGGGTTGTAGGTACACGGATGAATTTAAACAATTTTCTTTGAGTGTTACTATCTGGGTTCCAAAGCCTACAAAAAACTGTCAACAGTATGTAGGATGCCATCTAAGTCTACCCTTGAACGTTTTACTAAACATTGGATAATAAACCCGGGGTTTAATGAATTTATTTTTCGAGTAACAGAACTAAGGGTTCGTTATTTACAAGATAAAGCCAAAGACTGCATCCTGTGTATAGACGAAATGTCAATCAAGTCACATCTTTTTTACGATATTTCAAAAGACAAGGTAATCGGTTTTCAGGAAAGTTTCGTTAAAGAGTCTGTAGATATTGCTAGCAACGCTTTAGTTATAATGGCCAGGGGTATTGCAAATAACTGGAAACAACCTGTTGCATACTTTTTTCATAAAACGTCCACGACTGCTGATAAATTAAAAGATATATTATTTGAGTCTGTTCGAAAATTTAATGCAATCGGTTTAAATGTTTTAGGTGTTGTTTCTGACCAGGACTCAAATTTTTACAAGTTAGTAAGAACTATCTTAAAACTAACTTAGGAAAATCCTTGTTTTGTAGTTGATGACAGGGAGCTTGTTTACATATTTGACGTACCTCATCTACTAAAAGCAACACGAAATAACTTTTTTTCCTATAAATTCTTTTTTAATAATCAAGAAACAAATAAAAATTATTTAGAAACAATGTATAATTTTGATAAAACAAAACAATACAGACTTGCCCCAAGATTATCTAATGATCACATTTTTCCAAATAACTTCCAGAAGATGAAGGTTAAATTAGCGACGCAGGTATTTAGTCATTCGGTCGCAGTAGCAATGTTCACATATATTGATTTTAATGTATTACCTGAAAAAGCAAAGCCTACTGCGGAGTTTATTAAGAAAATGAACGATTTTTTGATATTCTTAATTCAAACACTTTGGAAAATTTCCGGGCATTTATGGGAACAGACAACCAAATTTTATTTTTAAAAGAAATGGATGATCTGTTTAAAAACTTAACAGTTGAACATTTTAAGGGAAAAAATGTTACAAAACAACTTAAATTTATTTTTGGTTGGAGGTTAACTATTAAAGCCAATTTAATTAAATTCTTTTTAACTAGAAATTTAAATCAGGACTGTTTAGAAAATTTTTTTGGTCAAATTAGGGTTTGTTGTGGACATGTTAAAAATCCAACTCCTATACAGTTTAGTCGGGCTTTTAAAAAGTTTGCTTTACGATATTTTGATCCAACGGATGGTGCAAATTGCATGGAAGACATTAACGAAGTGCTACTAAATATTACACCGGAAGTTCTTGAACAATGTAGTGAAGCACTCACCGTATCTAGGCCTCCGCATAATGCACTTAAAGTATTTACGAACGATTACAGAAATCTCAAAACTCCGGAAGGCAATGCTTTGGTGTATGTGACTGGGTATTTTTTAAGGAAATGTTTGCAACAACATTCTTGCGAATTATGTACAAGCTTCAGTAGCTCAACCACGTTAAGTGAAAAGGAAACCAAATTTTGTCACTTAAAAGCATACACTAACAATAATTGTGGAGGCCTAGTGGTACCATTTAAAGATATTACTGAATATGTCGGTGCATTGGAAAATATTTTTATTTGTAAATTTGCAGAGTTAGCTTGTCAGGAAAATGTTGGAAAAAAATTAAAAAATTGTTTAGCAACAATAGCTTTTTCTCATCCCTGTCAAGACTTTCCCTTAGATTATTTTGTTTCTTTATATACTAGAGTTCGTATTTACTATAGTTTAAAATTTGCAAACCAAGATATTAAAACATGCAGAACAAACAAGGCAAATACGAAACTATCTATTTTACGACATTTGTAATTTTTATAAGTAGATTTTAGATTTGAGTAAATCTATAAAATGATTTTTCTAGTATTATAATATATTTATTACTACAAGAAGCTTAATGTCTTTTATTTACATCACATTTATTGTCAGGATATATTATTGCTTATTAGTTTATTATAAAACCTAGTAATTTTTAAACCAGTATTTTTGCCTTATCTCATGATGGTATCGATAACATGCCAACTTACAACTTATGAATTTTGCCTTTAGGTACATTATAAAGAACAATTCCAAATTTAATTCTTGCGTTTTTGAAGTCTACTATGTATTATTTAGAAATATAAATGTTATCTAATTTTTAATAAAACAGTACCCGACGGAAATTATTATTACATGAACAGCGTTATTCACCCCGTTTTCCGCGTAGCGCTGTGCCTGAAACAATTGCGTTCTTGTTTACCCCGACGTCTGCAGCATTTCGTCGACGGTAACAGGTGGCAGCGGTTCGCTTTAGATCTCAAAACATAAAAGTTCCGACGGAGAGAGCAGCAACTTATATTTATTCTGTAAACTTTGGTCTGGTGAAGTTATAGTGACTTCCGGCGTCCCACAGGGGTCTCACATAGGGCCTGTCCTATTTCTGCTGTTTATCAATGATGTTTCTTCCTGCTTCTCTTCCTCTCACGTCTTGTTATACACGGATGATCTATGATTCTATTCTATTCTATTCCTATTTATTTTGAGTTGTTTTGCTGGAACCTGGAGATAAGATTGCGAATTATAATAAAAACCTATTTTTATTATAACTTTCGTTTATTTTATTTGGGTTAAGTCACCAGATTAGCTCAAAATATGACAAGGCGTCCAACAAAAATTATCCACCTAATAAAACTAAAACAGATATATTTAATGTCGACAGACACAAGCAAGTTTCTTCTTAATGCTTTTTGGCTGGAATCACTATTGATAAGACGTATAATTTGGCAATTAAGGTCTTGCTCATTGCTCAGTGCTCAGGTTTATATAATTAAGGGTTTAAATTGGCAAGTGTTAAGATAAGACAACCAAATTTATACTGTTAGTTTATTTTTAATTTTTCTCGCCAACTTATAAAGAAAAGAGCGATTTAAATAACAGTTAAGTACAGTTAAATTTACTAACCGAAATAAACCTTTTTAATATGCTACAAAGATAATGTAAAATGTCAACCACAGTAACTGGCGAGCTAGTTTTTTTATTTAACAAATAAATTCCAAAATGTAGTTTTTGTTAAATAATTTTTTAAGTTTTTATTTTTTCGAAAAACCGCATCAATCGAAATAGGTGAAAATGTTACACAGGAAACGTATCTAAAACGCCTATAAAACTTAATCATTTTGTTAAACTTAAGCTTCAAAAAATTTTGCAATTTATATGTCAACTATATGTACACAATACAGTTTCTGTAACATAAATCGTTTTCGAGTTTGAGCAACAAAAAATAGAAACTAATTTTGAAGGTGCTCTGTATATATTTCACCGGAAATACAGCCTGTTCCAAGCCAGGTTGAAAAGTAGTCCATATGCAAAATTTTTCCTTTTCTTTTTGGTCAAGCAGTTTTAAGCGTTCGCTCCAACAGACAATCCGACAGACAGGCGGACAGACAAACCGACGGAAATGGGAGACCATCTGATATAGGGACCTCAACACATAAAGATCTGAAAAAATCCCGGGAAGTGATTTTTTCTAGCGAGAGAAGTAAAAAGTTGAAATTACTAAAATTAGAAATGATTTTTAAAAATGCAAAAATATTCCGTGAAAAGATAAATTTAGGATGTGTAGAAATGTCAAATTAAAATTAATAACCTCCATTTATAATGAAATGGTAATTGCCATAAGAAAGTGCGATTATTTCTTGATATTATACCTTTAAAATGGGCTAGTACAATCTATATCCCAAATCGATTACTTGTTATATTTTAAAAACAAATATAAAATGGTATAGTTTTTTTTTTGTAATAAAAAAGCCTTAAAATTAAAAGTACTAAAACTTTTAAAGCTCCAACAAGAAAAGAAAATTTTACGCCGCTGTTGTATGTAATAGAAAATAAAATTTCATTGTTCCTAACTTACACCCTGTACAGTAAAACTGTTCTACTTCTACTTTACACTCCACTTACAACACCATTGATTTTTGACACTTTAACGGTAATTTTGTATTGCAGCAATTGCAGTATACCTATTCAAATAAGATATGCAGGCATGCATCGCTGTTTTATTTAATAACTAGCTTTCCACTCTCCATTACAAACTTTAAATACCATTGTAATACCCCCTTAGGGGTTGATTTATTAAAAACTGAAAAAAACACGTGTTTAAACATTAACGCTCAGATACACTAAGAAGGTTTAAGATTTAGTACTGCATGGTTTAAATTAGGATCTTCTAGTTGATCAGGTACGTTTTGACAGGTTTTTTTCCTGTCATAGTTAATAAGTCTTCGTTAAAAACTTATGAAATATTCCGTTCCGTGCCGTTCATTTTCTTCACATTCGTTAGACAAAATTAGATTTTCTGACCTCAATTGACATACTTATTAGTTAACATTTTTGGGGAAATTGCCATTCGCTCGTTTTTACCCCCCCCCCCCCCCCGTTAGTTTTTTTAAATGTTAGACAAAATTAAATATTTTGACCCCAATAACCCCGAAAACAACATTAACATTTTTAGATAATTTCCCAGTTGCTCCTTTTTATCCCCCCCCCTCCGTTAATTTTTAAAAAATAAGTTTCAACAAAATTAGATTTTCTGCTCTCAGTAACCCCCAAAATTAGTTAACATTTTTGGAGAAATTCAAAACCCCGTGCCTTTTTATTCCCTCTGCCCCGCCGTTAATTTTGTTTACATTTGTTAAACCGAATTAGATTTGCTGACCTCAATAACCTTGAAAATGATATATATCAGATAACTTTTTTTGAAAAATGATCAGTCGCCTGTTTTTATTCTCCCTCGTTATATATTTTTTAAATATGTTAGACCAAAGTACATTTTTTGACCTTAATAACCCCGAAAATGACAAATTAGTTAACGTTTTTTCCAGTCGCTCCTTTTTATCCCCCCGCCGTTAATTTTTTAAATATAGGTAAATGTAAATGACAGATTAGTTAACATTTTTGGAGAAGTTCCCAGTTGCGTACTAATATCACCCCAAGTTATTCTTAACATCCATTAAGTACACAAAATTAGATTTTCTGACCTCAATAACCTCGAAAATATCATATTAGTTAACATTTTCGAAGAAATTCCCACCAGCTCCTTTTCCCCAAAGTCGTCCGTTCCCCAGACGCGTACTTTTTCCAAGGTCGTCCGGAACCTAGATGCGTATTTTCTTAAAGGGCGTCCGCTCCCCAGACGCGTATTTTCCCAAGGTCGTCAGTTTCCCAGGCGCACATTTCTCTAAGGTCCTCCGGTTCCCAAACGCGTAATTCTTTCCATGGTCATCCGCTCCCTAGATGCGTATTTTCCTTAACGGCGTCCGCTCTCCAGACTCGTTTCCCAAGGTCGTCCGCTCCCCATGCGCGTACTTTTTTCCAAGATCGTTTGTTCCCCAGACGCGTCTATTCCCCAGGGTCCTCCGTTCCTCACACGCGACTTTTCATCAAGGTCGTCCACTTCCCAGGTGCGTATTTTTCTCAAGATCGCCCGCTCCCCAGACGCGTATTTTTACAAGCTTGTCCGCTTCCCTAGATGCGTATTTTCCCAAGGTCGTCCGCTCCCCAGACGCGTATTTTTCTAAGGTCGTCCGTTTTAAAGAAGCTTATTTCCCTCAAGGTCGTTCCCTCCCCCGACGCGTGTTATTCCTAAGGTCTTCCGCTCCCTAGGCGCGTATTTTTCTTAAGGACGCCGGCTCACCGGACGCATATTTTTTCCAAGGGCGCCACTGGTGTGGCATTCAAGTGGGCAGCCTTACATATTACTTAACATTTTTAGGTAAATTCCCATTCGCTCCTTTATATCTCCCCCTCCCGTTAATTTTTTAAAAATCAGTTCCAACAAGATTAGATTTTCTGACCTCAATAACTCTGAAAATAATAAGCTAACATTTTTGGAGAAATTCTCAGCCGCCCTTTTATCCCCTCTCCCCTCCCTTCTCCGTAAATTTTATTTAGCATCTGTTACACAAAGTCAGATTTTCTGACCTCAGTAATCCCGAAAATGGCCTATTAGCTAACATTTTTGGATAAATTCCCAGCCGCCCCTTTTTATCCCCCCCCCCCCCTCCCTACGGTAATTTTTAACACCTGCTAGAAAAAAAAATTCTGACCTCAATAACCCCGAAAATGACATATTAGTCAACATTTTCAAAAAATTGATATATATTTTTTATGAAGTGAAGATTGAAGGATAGGACAGGGATGACAGTGTCCAGCAGATCGTCCATAACATAGGCTGCTAGAATTGGAGAAATAGAGGCACCCATCGGTGGGCCAAAAGTCTGTTTGTAATGTTTGTTATTAAAAGAGAAATATGTGTTTTCAAGGAGGAAGGTTATCAATTCCATAAAGGATTCTTTATTTATATTACAGTGAGTGCTGATACGGTCCGAGTTTTTGTGGATGGCTCTGTGAGTAGCATTTAAAGAAACGTTACTAAAAAGAGATATCACATCCAGACTAGCCAGCACATAATTGTCAGGTAATGTCATGTTGTTGAATCTTTGTGTGACTTCAAACGAGTCTTTTATGTAGTATTCATTATTATAGTCATAAGCTTTAGTTAGAATGTCTGTGACAAAAGATGCAATTTGCTCTGTAGGTGCCCCAATAGAGGCTACTATAGGCATTACTGATAAAGTAGGTTTATGTATTTTAGGAAGAGCATAAAATTTTGGAGATATACCTTTAGAGCCAGTAAGTTGCTTTTTTTGAACTTCAGTAATCTGGTTAGTGGTTTTTAGTCTTAACCATATCATTGCATTTTCTCTGTATGGACAACGTGGGATCACTTTTGGCAGTTGAACATATGAAGTGCTAGTGACTATTAAGTCGTCAGTTAGTTGTACGTAGTGTTCTTTGTTCATGATGACTGTCACGTTGCCCTTATCAGAATTTGTTACAATGTTAGGGTTGCTTTTGAGAAATTTTTGAGTTTTGTTGTATAAATTATGAAAGAATGAATTATTAATTTTGTTGTTGTGGATATAATTAGTAATTAAGTTAGTAGCTCTAGATATGGTGATATTTTTTAGTGAAATGTCATCTATGTTAGATGTGATATAATCTACGTCCGCCAAAACACTTTTGATGGAGATGTCCTTGTTTATTATGGGTTCAATGCAAAATGTTGGGCCCAATGATACGTATTGTAATACATCATCTGGTATTACTGTTTCTGTAAGATTCTTTATCCAATTAGGTTTGGTTTTTAGTTTTTTAATTGATTCTTCATTCTTTAATTTGTTTAGTTTGTTAATATTATTAAATTTAGTTTTATGAAATAATCTATTGTAATGTCTTAGTAGTTTTATGAAATAATCTATTGTAATGTCTTAGTTGTTTACTTGAGAAATTATTGTAAATTAATTCATTAGTATGTGTAATTATTTATACTTTAAGAGTTTGGAGAGGCGTTTGTAATTTACTAATAACTTTGTGATTATTCGTAATCTCAATACTTATCAATCTATTCCCTAACCTTCGGACATATTCTGTAATGTTGGTATGTGATTCTTGTCGGAGTAGAAGTTCTTCAGTAGGTCTAGTAGTGGATGTAATGTGTTGTGGGAGGATGCCCAAACTTCTGCATTATAGTAAGAACGACCTTCGGTTGTACTCCTTGGCAAGCTTCATTTTGGTTTTGGACCACAACTTCAGCTTCTCCACCGCAATATTCCAGTACGTAGCCGAGATGGTTTGGTAAAACCCCATACCTGTGAGTTTAGAGAAGGGTAGTCGTTGCTGACTAGTTAAGGAATAAACAAAATAACATGAACTACAATTCCACAAAAATTTTAATCTCAGAATCTAACTACACCAGGAGGCTTTTTCTGGAGATGGCTTTTATCTCACAACAGACTAACTGCATAAATAAAAGAACAGATATCAATCATTTAAGTACAATTTACTCTTATCTTCGTTTCCTAGATAATAAACCACTCCCTAATATAAATAGTACTATTTTTTCTTTGGTTTAACTTTTGCTATTGCTCACATGATCAAGATACTGCATACTAAAACTTGAACACGTGTATCCACGGTACACATTTAGTTCCCTAACCCTAAAATTTTAAAAAATAATTTCACCTGTCAGTTACAGTATATAAAATGAAACCTAAAATTAAGCATAAGCTAAGATTTTATATAACTAATATCCATTTTTCTAATAATTAAACTGTTTTATCAATGTTTTGTTTGTCATAAAAAATAATTTTAACTTGTGCTAATATTTTGGACCCGAATTTCGGCTTTTTACCTTGACAATGTTCAAATCTATAATTAATATCTTGATGACCAACCTCAACAAAGTTGTAAGAGTACACTTTCATTTGCTGCATACCCCAATATTTACTAGTTTACTATATATATATATATATATATATATATATATATATATATATATATATATATATATATATATATATATATGTATATATAGTAAACTAGTAAATATTGGGGTATGCAGCAAATGAAAGTGTACTCTTTAAAGTTTAGTCCGAGCTTTCGTAAATCTTTCTTCTATGTCCATCATCAGGGAATCTACAATTAATAATTAAATGGGAGTGTGATACAATAAAAGAGTTTAAAGTAACTTACAACTTTGTTGCGGTTGGTCATCAAGATATTAATTGTAGATTTGAACATTGTCAAGGTAAAAAGCCGAAATTCGGGTCCAAAATATTAGCACAAGTTAAAATTATTTTTTATGACAAACAAAACATTGATAAATCTGTTTAATTATTAGAAAAATGGATATTAGTTATATAAAATCTTAGCTTATGTTTAATTTTAGGTTTCATTTTATATACTGTAACTGACAGGTGAAATTATTTTTTAAAATTTTAGGGTTAGGGAACTAAATGTGTACCGTGGTTACACGTTTTCAAGTTTTAGTATGCAGTATCTTGATCATCTGAGCAATAGCAAAATTAAACCAAAGAAAAAATAGTACTATTTATATTAGGGAGTGGTTTATTATCTAGGAAACGAAGATAAGAGTAAATTGTACTTAAATGATTGATATCTGTTCTTTTATTTATGCAGTTAGTCTGTTGTGAGATAAAAGCCATCTCTAGAAAAAGCCTCCTGGTGTAGTTAGATTCTGAGATTAAAATTTTTGTGGAATTGTAGTTCATGTTATTTTGTTTACTCCTTAACTAGTCAGCAACGACTACCCTTCTCTAAACTCACAGGTATGGGGTTTTACCAAACCATCTCGGCTACGTACTGGAATATTGCGGTGGAGAAGCTGAAGTTGTGGTCCAAAACCAAAATGAAGCTTGCCAAGGAGTACAACCGAAGGTCGTTCTTACTATAATGCAGAAGTTTGGGCATCCTCCCACAACACATTACATCCACTACTAGACCTACTGAAGAACTTCTACTCCGACAAGAATCACATACCAACATTACAGAATATGTCCGAAGGTTAGGGAATAGATTGATAAGTATTGAGATTACGAATAATCACAAAGTTATTAGTAAATTAGAAACGTCTCTCCAAACTCTTAAAGTATAAATAATTACACATACTAATGAATTAATTTTCAATAATTTCTCAAGTAAACAACTAAGACATTACAATAGATTATTTCATAAAACTAAATTTAATAACATTGACAAACTAAACAAATTAAAGAATGAAGAATCACTTAAAAAACTAAAAACCAAACCTAATTGGATAAAGAATCTTACAGAAACAGTAATACCAGATGATGTATTACAATTCTTATATATATTATAGTATATATATATATATATATATATATATATATATATATATATATATATATATATATATATATATATATATATATATATATATATATATATATATATATATATATATACAGGGTGTTATGAAATTCACTGCATATATTGAAACCAGTAAATCCTGATATGAATTCAGATTGAATAAAAATATTCATAAATAGCCCTTCACTATAAAAAAAGGTTGATATCGGCCCTCAAAAAAATTTTTTTTAGTCTCAGCGCACCACTGGTAATAAACACATGGCCATATAAAAAACCACGAGCAATGTCAGTTACAGAAAAAACTCATTTGTTTTTACGTGAGATGTTGCCAAATCTTTCTAGTCCCTCCCATGTAACAGGTTTAAAAAAATAATATTTTTATTATCTTTAAATAAAGAAATCCTACTACTTAACTCTTTCAAAACACTCAATTTCAAAAAGTTAAAATACTACAACACAAAAAATCCAACAGCTGTTCAAACAAAGATTACAATAATAATTTTCAAATAAGCGGACCAGACATTTTTAGAGGAAAAGGCTACCTATCCAAAATTAGCTTCAAACAAAGAAATTTTAATTGCGCAATAAAAACTAGCAACAGTTTAACAAAAATAACTCAGAAGAATTGTATGAAGCTAACGTATACAAAAAAGTGAGGAAACACTAACTTTTGTACTTTTCAGTAACTAGAACTAACCAAAATCTAAACCAAAAAGTAATTAGGTTGACAACTTATCACCCTTATTAATCCGCTTCTCAACATTTTGACACAGATCAAAGGATAAATATGTTATCTATTTATATCAGCTAATATCACTCTCGCTACATTTCATTACAGTTAAAAAAAGTAATAAACACTAAAATCACAATAAAAGCATTGTAGAGAAATAAACATCATAATATGACACGAAAAATACTGCCTTTTTTAAACTGGTGAAATGATATTACTAACTCAAATTTACTATAACTATCTCAAAACACTAAATTTCAAAAAGTTAAAATACCTATAATAATCCAGGGATCAGCTGTTCAAACGAAAACTACCACCAAACACCAAACTAAACATCCAGAAATCTGTTTTGCAAAACTTAATATTCTACAACACTCAGCCGATACGATAATCTATTAAATAGCACTGTAATAAATAATTAAATGTGTTAGGATTATTTAGTGAACACTGCAAAGCAACTACAAAGTATAAAACTGTTTTAAGGAGCAGAATAAAATATTCCAACAATGACCATAACTTGTTGAAAACGTTGAAAATACTACTCAAAGAAAATAAATAGGGTAAGATACTACTGTTGTAGTTAAAACTATATTCTTAATAAAGACATAGGGTTACAATATGCACCGGTGTATAAGTGGTTGCCTATGACTAGAGCATATTGGCTAGTAATAAATAAAGCTGTGCAAACGGGGTTATTCCAGGGACGGCTCTAACCTAGTTGGAAATAAAATTATGATTCGATTTGAAAATTTATCCACATTGTATAATTTGAAAATGCGAAACACGAAAATACTTCGGTTAAAGTAATATAACATACAGGGTGTCTAAAAAGTCTTAGTATGGCTAAATATCTTTGCTATTAATAAAGATAGAGACACCAAATTTTAGTTATATCTTATTGATTAATAAATCTACTTTTTATGTAATTTGACTTTTTCAATCCCCTTGGGGGTGATGCTAGGGAGTTGAGGTCCTTTCTTTTAAAAGTCTTCAGAAAAGAAACATTTTACCGCAAACCACATATTTTAATTCATTTTTAAATGGCTAGCCTATAAAAATTATAAATCGTATAATCGGCGGGACATATGTCGACCGTTGGCCGACCTCTTGTGCCATACAGTACCAGTCTTCGTGCACATTTATTTTTTGTTTTGTGGGGCACATTTTTTTCTAACTTTTTTCCAACTTTTTCTACTTCTTCATTTGTCGTTTTATATTTACTTGTTCATTCACTTTTAAGAATATATCCCCAATAGTCAACGCCCATGAATAAAATTATTTTTGTCAAATACCGTATACGTACGTACTTATTTTCGACATTGAAGCCTCTTGTTATTTATTCAAGGGTTAGCCTTACCATAGTTATTAAGACTTTTGCGTCTTGTGAGAAATTCACAATATTGTAGTGGCACCATTTTTTTTCACACAATCACGGCAACGCCCATGAATTAAATTATTCCTGTCAAATACCGTATACGTGCGCATTTACTTTAGGCATCACCGCCTCTGGTAACTGACTAACAGTGCCTGCAGGGGCGCGCCAAGCCGAGGGTGCAAGGAATGCACCGCACACGGGCGGCAAATTTCAGGGGCGGCAAAAAGCCGCCTCGTTTTTTCATGATAATAATAATAATAATAATAATAATAATAATAATAATAATAATAATAATAATTGGGGGTAATACGATAAGAGCTCAGATTTAGCCGGATATTTTTTATGCTTCTTTTAGAATACTTACTTTCTGGAAATTTAACGAGAGCTGCTTCCACAAAATCACTAGAGCGAAGCTCGAGTGACTTTGTCGAACAGATCGAGTTAAATTGCCTGAAAGTAAGTATGAGAAAACAAGCAAAAAAATATCAGGCTCAAAATCTGAGATCGAATGGTATTTGGTATGACAATTCCATGAATAATTGGTTCCAAATTGATGACTGACTTTTCTTTGTATTTTTAGGAATACAATTTTCTATTTCTCTTTCTATCTCTGCGTCGCAGGTATTTCCGTATCGGGACATGATAAAAACTACTCCTGACAACGTAATCTTTCAATCTGACGTACCGGACGCTTTAACAAATAAGTTGCAATTGTTACCATGGTGATGTACCTAGTTGAAATTTATACGATTTTTTCATCCAGTTGCATTTCTGTTCCTTCTTTTGTGTTTTCTAATGGGATTATTTATACATGAGTGGAATTGTCATAAAAAAACATTTATCATATTTTGATATCAGTGGAAAAATCACAGTTCGTGAAATATCGCGGAAATGGATTTAAAAATATGACATATTTAAATACATATAAAATTTTATTGTCGACATAATACATAGGGGCGGCAAATAATATCTTGCACCCGGGCGGCAAATTTCGTTGGCGCGCCCCTGAGTGCCTGCCTTACTTATTACGTTAAAAGTTGTTTAGAATGACCACCATGAACTTCTTGGCAGTAATAAAGTCCATTTTGGAACTCTGCCAAGAAGTAACATCTGCCATTCTCGAAAAGACCTTTAAAATGAGGTACCACACGGCATAGGGTTGCATTTAGAATTTTTGACCTCAACTCCCTAGCGTAACCCCCAAGGGGGTTGAAAAAGTGAAATTACATAAAAAAGTAGATTTATTAACCAATAAGATACAACTAAAATTTGGTGTCTCTACCTTTATTAATAGTAAAGATATTTGCCCATGCTAAGACTTTTCAGACACCCTGTATGGTATATCACTGTAACCGAAGTATTTTCGTATTTCGCATTTTCAAATAACACAATGTGGATAAATAAATATTTGTATTTTATTTTCAGATCGAATCCTAATTTTATTCCCGACTAGGTTAGAGCCGTCCCTGGAATAACCCCCGTTTGACAGCTTTGCTTATGACCAATAAGGACGCGGTTAGTTCTAAAAGCTAAAAGGTGTCTGGTCCTCCCATGTTGCCGATTCGGGGCAAAACGATTCGTGTTGATTGCATTATTAAAAAAAATATATTATAAAACGAGAGCTTTTTCTCATTTTTAATGTAATATAAAATGGTACGTATGTATTTTTTACATCGATATTCGCGTGGCACGGTGAATGCTGTATTTCTTCTGCACTGCTTCTATAATTTGGCAACAACGTTGGACAATAATTTGTCTGAATGTTTTTTTTGCCGTCAGTTCGTATAAGTTTTAGATTTTAAACGATTTCTAATGTTTCTTAATCCAAGATTCCGAGATGCTTAGCTTACGGATAGCGTTTTGCGGGGTACGATGAAGGAAATAGTGTATTATAGTAAGTATGCCAATTGAAAGAGTGAATTAACTGCGAAGTCGCGTTGAATGGAGAAAATCTTTCAACGGGTTCGGGGCCCCAGAGTACCTTAGTGTTCGGGACAATAATGAGGACAATATGGTACGAATCATGCTTGTTTGGGAGCAAATTAGAGACATTTTCGGTACATTCCCGGCTAGATAAGTACCAATCATTTTTTGCAACTTTTTATTAGTTTTACTTATTGATATTTAAATTATGTTAGGCAACTACTGGTTAAAACTAAGGCTGCGGACAGAAAGGAGTGAGTGGTTTCCCAGTGGCCTTTTTAACATTTTTTTTAGTTTTTCCTTCGGAAAAGGTTTAAATTTGTTTTATCTTTGTCTTAAATTACGGGTAATAACAGAAAATAATTAAGATTCATAATATCTGGCAACGTTTACACAAATTCAATTGTTTTTAATTTTTCGCGCGCAAATTTACGTCAAGCGCCTTGTGTATGCTTAGTCAGGTGCGGCGAATATAGACTGGTTTTAGGGTATTTTTGAAAATTTTTAAAATGTTCGATTTAACAAAAAAAAAGTATTGGGTATGTCTGTAGACTACCCCAGGAGTCACCCATTCCAATATATGCAGTGAATTTAATAACACCCTGTATATACAGGGTGTTTCATAATTGAATGCTGATCCTTAAGGGTGATAATCCTTGGATGATTGTAAGAAAAATTCTTTATATGAACATAGGTCCGCAACAGCTTTATTTCTGAGATACAGGGTGTTGAAATTTAAGAAAAAAATCTGTTTTTCTTCAATATCTCTAAAACCGCTTTGTATTTTTGTTTTAAATTTTGGTAGGTGCAAAGTACGCTTAAAAATACATTTTCTTCAGGATAAAGGTTTTTTTAATTTTCATCAGTGGCGTCCCTGTTAACATGCCCTGCAATATTTTTAGTCAAAAAAATGATACGCCACTGTTTTTTTTAAATAAATGTTATTTTTATAATTGCCTTCTATCTTCTCATAAAAATGGTCTCTTGACTTTTTTTTTATCCTGCGTACGGTTTTCGAAATAAAGTTCATTCATTTGCTTGTCCCTATGTGATTTTTTTCTTGTAGTCTCAATTTCGCAATTTGTGGTAACCAAAGCATCTAGGCTAGATTTTTATATTTTATAGTAACTAACTATTATTTAGTTCTAATAATAAGCACGCATAAAAATACATTTTTTATTTGTAAAAACTTAACCATTTTGGACAAAATATAGGTACCAAAATTAAATTAACTGTTTGCGTTTATAAAACAACGAAATGTGTTGTTAGCATACTAGATGTTTCTAGCCTACAAAATAATCCCACTCTTTAACGGCTTTAATTACTAGAACTAAATAATAGTTACTATAAAATATAAAAATCTAGCCTAGATGCTTAGGTTACCACAAATTGTGAAATTGAGACTACTAGATAAAATCACATAGGGACAAGCAAATGAATGAACTTTATTTCGAAAACCGTACGAAGGATAAAAAAAGTCAAGAGACCATTTTTATGAGAAGATAGAAGGCAATTATAAAAATAACATTTATTTAAAAAAAACAGTGGCGTATCATTTTTTTGATTAAAAATATTGCAGGGCATGTTAACAGGGACGCCACTGATGAAAATTAAAAAAACCTTTATCCTGAAGAAAATGTATTTTTAAGCGTACTTTGCACCTACCAAAATTTAAAACAAAAATACAAAGCGGTTTTAGAGATATTGAAGAAAAACAGATTTTTTTCTTAAATTTCAACACCCTGTATCTCAGAAATAAAGCTGTTGCGGACCTATGTTCATATAAAGAATTTTTCTTAAAATCATCTAAGGATTATCACCCTTAAGGATCAGCATTCAATTATGAAACACCCTGTATATATATTATAACTCAAAATTCAAAATTCACTTTTTAAAAACTTTTTATTTCACACAACTAATTTCTTTCAATAACACAATAAAACAAAATATTAAAAATCAAACTTCAAACTGACATAATAACGGTCTATAAAATTATGTATCTTTTACAATAATAAATCGGGGTTTTTATATTAACTATAATGCTGAATCAGTAACTTGGTAAGCGTAATTAATAATAAGGTAATAACCTGCGAAACAAAGAAACTGATTATGTTGCATTTCTAGAAGTGTTGCAATTTGCACTGTTCAATAACGTGTGACTAAAGGTCAATAACTACGACACGTGTAGGAACGGCATATAACAACTCCCCCTTTTATAAAAAGGTTGGTGCTTCGCAGCAAGCTTTAGGATTCCTGGTTGGATTGAAGTTCAATTTGCTCTTCTTCCAGGGTGCCGCTGATGGAACGGGTACTGGGTCGTCGTTTTGGCATACAATTTCGTAATCTTTGGTGGATTGTCTCTCTTGGCTTGGGCACTGGGTACTGGGTCGTCGTTTTGGCATACAATTTCGTAATCTTTGGTGGATTGTCTCTCTTGGCTTGGGCACTGGAGGTGGTGGTGGATCGTCGTTGTTGGTGATAGCCATACCGATTCTGGGGTGTCGTCTTCGTCTACATTTACAGAGGACGTAGAGGACCATTAGAGCAGCAATCAGGGTAATGGTAAGGATTGTAAACCAATGTAAGTGTTTGGTTAGAAAAGGTTGGTTAACGAGTTTGTCCAACTCATCTGAATATTGATTGAGTTTGTGTTGGGCAATATTCAGGTCTTCGACATCAATCTTGTTTAGCTTTAGAGGTTTCAGGTCGGGAATATGAAGTTTCTCGGGAAGATGACCACAGCATTCGAAGGGTATCCTCACTGGATGGCTTTTGTATGTCACAGTCTGGTATTTGTCGATGGGATATTTTGCATGTACTCTGGTGCTTCCTATGAAAGCGTTACATTCCGGCTGCAGTTTCAACAGGGAATTGACATTTATCAGCTTGGTGACGATATCTCTGTTTCTACATTTGACTGTAACTGGCAAGGGATCAGAAACAGCAATGAGCCAGTAATTTTGGCTAAGTTCCTGGACGTTGTATTCTTTAGCTAGTAGAACTAAAGGCTGGCAGGTTTTGGGTAGTTCTCTTAGCTGCTTAAGTAACTGGACCTCGCAGATAGCATCACTGTCGATGGGATAGGGCAGGAGATCGGAACAAATCTTGGTATTGGCTCCAAGTTGATTGCATTTATCCAGGTTTCGAAATGACAAGTACAGTAATGAATCATCATCACGCGCAATGTATTTTTGAGTAGTTGGCAAGATGTGATGAAAACCTGTTCGGCTATCTAGTATTGGTATTGGGTAAAGGTGGTAAAGGGTATAGGTTTCAGGTTCTGTTAAGGGAATTTTTAGCACAAAAATTATTTTCGCTTCGGATTGATAGGCTTCTAGTTCTATTATATCTAGGTATTTTGCGACATTTGTTGAGTAAGTAGGTAAAGGTAGGTTATTTTTAGCTAAAGAGCGAGCAATTTCTTGCAAGGAGGAGACCAAATTTCTTTGAGTAGTGATTGAGCTATGCAATATTTTTAGACGTGCAAAAGTAGTTGCATCCAAAATGGCATTAAGGGAATCTTCCAGGAAGATATAGCTTTTCATTAGAGATTCACATAAATTCACAATTTTAATTTTAACTTTATAATATACTTATTAAAATAAAATTAAATATTAAAATTAAAATATTATAAAATATTTGAGATGTTAGATATAGCATTTTAAATTTCTCTTGTATTATTATTAAAAGTTTCCTCGTATATCTGTAATTTTTGAATAGTAGTATTAAACGCTTTAATAACAGGTGGTTACAAAAATATGACTTTTTAGGAGATTTTTTTGATACTCGTGGCTGATAGTAGCCCGAAGAGTCTAAAAGAAAGAAGACTATTTGTAGTAGGGTTTTAACCTATCAAAATTAATTTTGGAAATTTGCTTTGTTTCGGGATTTAGCATAGTTGCTGAAGTTTTAAATACTTCTTGTATTTCAAAAGGGTCATTAAATTTGTTTTGGGCTTTGTCTTTTATTTGTGATTCTATGACGTAAACATTATCGCCAGGTATGTATTCGTGAATTTTCTCTGAAACCGATTTGTCAAACCTAATTTTTGTTTTTTCCTTTTGTTGCTCGGCTTTGGTTCGTGCGATTTTGTAAAAATATTCCATATGGTTGCTTGGGTCTCTGACATATTTTGATATCAACTCTTTTTGATTAAACAGAGTTTCAGGGGGCCTACTGGATGTGTGACCGAAAATAAGTTCAAGTGGTGTAAACCCCGTGGGTTTTATTTTTCGTTTTGTTGTAGAAGTTAAGTGCATAGGAAAGAATATTGAAGGGGTGTCCGTTAGGATTTTTCCTACAACTTTTTACTTTTTGGCATATTTCGCAATTTCTTATAAATTTGTTCACATCTGTGGTGAGTCCTAGCCAATTATATTTTTCTTTAATTCGTTTTACAGTTTCGTTTATGCCACGGTGTAAATTATCTTTTTCTCTGTGGTAATGGTCTGCAATAACAGGGATTTGATCTTTATCGGGGGCTGTAACGATATTTTGACAGATTTTTAATTTTAATTCTTTATCAGTAAAAATAAAAGAAAGCATTTCTAATATAGGCAGGTTTAAATTGTTTTCGATGCAATAGGTCTCTGTAGAGCTAAATTCGCTTTGACATTTATAGAGAATAAAAAATAAATTTGCTACTACATTTTCCGGGTCAAATCTTAAGGGCATTATAAAGTACTTTAGATTTTTGACGGTTTTGCTTGTCAAAATATTTATCTGATCTTGAGAAAAGTTAGGGGATTCTTCAAAAATATCGTCAATTATTTTAAAATGGAGGTCTTGCATCTTAGTTTGCCAGAAAAATGTAACTATATTTTTGTGATTTTTATCTAGGAGTTGAGAGTTTAAAATCTCAAATTTCGAATAGTCAGTGGTGGATTTAGTTTTATATAGGTGCACAAAAGTATCAAATTCTTTTTTAATTTGGTCAAGGCCCGTTTCTTCTTCATTTAAAAGGTTTGTTTTTAATTGGTTTTTAATTTGAAAAATTCTGTCACGTTGACATTCTTTTATTTTATTTCTCATATTAAAATTATAAAATGGTTCGGTAGGGTCAGTTACAGGCTTGAGTTTCATGTCTGAGAAATCAACGACCTTTGGTACAGCGTTTGCATTTACGATTTGTGTACAAAATTCGCCGCGTTTATTTACTCTTACTAAGGCGTTAGGAAGTGTAACTTTATCATTTTCCTGCGCGATTAATATAGCGTCGGTATTTGCAAGGTCGCATTTTAATTTAAAGATTTGCTCTGTCTTGGCTTCTACTGAAATTGGATTACATTTTTGACTGTCTAAGTTATTATTTTTGTTTGTTGATTCATGGTCCACTCTGTACAAGGGAATATTTTTAAAATTTGTGACTAGTTTATTTTTAATGTCAATTAGGCATTCGTGATGTTCCAGGAAATCAAGGCCTAGAATGCCGTCGAAGTCAATGTCTAAATTGTAAATATAAACTTTATGAGGGTCTTGTGAAGTAAAGTTAACAAGTGTCGATTCTTTAATAGAAAGTTTTTGATCTGTAATTCCTTGTATAGTAATATTTTCAGGAGATCTTTGGCGAAATTTTTGAACTGTATTTTCTTTAAAAATAGATATTCCAGCTCCTGTATCTATAAGTACCTAATTTAAACTGTTCAGAAGCGTCTTTTATATAATAGAGATTTTTCGAGTTGACAGTTAATAATTTTTTTAAATCCACGTCTGTTCTGGAAAGTTCAGGTTTGGGTTCATGTCGTCTAAGTTCATTGTCTGGATTTGGGTTTGTAAATTCAGCAGGGGATCTGCTTCCTATAAAGGGTCGTCCGGTGGGCGCTGTTGAGCAGGGAGTGAAAGAAAATCCTGATAATCTTGATCTGAGGACTCAGTTGGATATCCGTCAAGAGGTTGGTTATAATTATAATGATAGGGTTGGTGCTCTATAGGGTAGTATTCCTGGTTATCGGTGTAATAATAACCGTTAGGATCCGAGTAATAATCGTAATAGTCGGTGGTGTTTACGTGGTGTGTTCGTTGTGGGTTGTACTGGAAATTCGGGTTTCTGTTTGGCATCGGGGGCCGATTTTGGGGTGAATTATTATGTTGTTGGGGTCTTGGAGGATTTTGGGTGAAACTACTGGTTTGTTGAGAATAATTCGGGGACGAAACTTGGTATGCCGGCCTTTGAAAACCAGGGTTTGAAGAAGGGTTGTAGCGTTCTTGTTGTTGAACACGACACTGGTTAGAAATATGACCGATGCGTCCACATTTAAAACACTTTAAGGGTTGAGGCGGTGGTCGTCTCATGACTGGACTTGGTTTCGGAAGACTAGGTTTAGTAAATTTTTGATTTTCAAAATAGGAAAGTTGAAGCTTTTAATTCGCGAGTGGGCTTCTAAGAGTGTTGTCGGATTTCCTGCACGAATTAATTGTCCTAACCTAGGTTCTAAACCTGTTAAAAAGGTATTTAGGGCCATAGTCTCTATCAGAGAGTTTTGCGCTTTCTTTCCTTCCGCAGTGATGTTACTTTTTTGAATACTAGAAAGTATTGTTGCATTCAATACTTGTAGACGGTTGAGAAAGGTAAGGGGTGATTCGGATGGTAGTTGTTTGAGTCGTTGTAAGTCTTGTATGAGGGAGGAAAGATCTCTCGAATCTCCAAAATATAAATTCAGAAGTTGTTTTATTTCTAGGAACGAATTTGGATTTCTAGAACTAATAAGTTGGGCGGCTCTGCCTCTAAGTTTGTTTTTTATATGAATTACTAACAGGACCTTTTGGTCTGTAGTAGACATGCGATAAGCATGTTCACAGGCGTTTATGAATGTACCTAAAAAGATTTGGTCGCCTTCAAATTCAGGCACAATTGAAAATATTTCCGATAATTTATATGGCTCTACCTCCGATTGGGAAGTGTTTGCTGGTAATGCCATTTTTATTTAATAGAAAAAAAAATAAAATAAAATTTAAATATGTAAAAACGTAAAATGATTTTCGTCGCTAATATTTGGGAAAATATTGGAAAGCGGGAAAACGTTTAGATGATCGAACAGTTTTTAAAACACAATAGTTTTGTTTAAACAACAAAAAATAAATAAGTAAACGAGATGATTCAATAACTTTACTTACATAAGCACTAGCATCTGAGCCATCGTGTTCTCGTCGTGGGCTACCAGGGGCTTCACTAGGTGTTCCTTCCGTAGCTTGGGCAAGTGAGAGCGGTCTCGAAGTTCGCTGGTCCTTTTCTTGTTAAGGGATTAGAATCCGCCGCTACCAGTTAGACACTTCTTGTTCTGACAGCGTTGACAGATCCTACCGACGACTGCGCCAATTGTTATAACTCAAAATTCAAAATTCACTTTTTAAAAACTTTATTTCACACAACTAATTTCTTTCAATAACACAATAAAACAAAATATTAAAAATCAAACTTCAAACTGACATAATAACGGTCTATAAAATTATGTATCTTTTACAATAATAAATCGGGGTTTTTATATTAACTATAATGCTGAATCAGTAACTTGGTAAGCGTAATTAAGAATAAGGTACCCAACCTGCGAAACAAAGAAACTGATTATGTTGCATTTCTAGAAGTGTTGCAATTTGCACTGTTCAATAACGTGTGACCAAAGGTCAATAATTACGACACGTGTAGGAACGGCATATAACATATATATATATATATATATATATATATATATATATATATATATATATATATATATATATATATATATATATAGCGAGCAAGGTGACGCTTTCCATGTAAAAATCGCGGTAAGAATGGCCTCCGGTATACGGAGGCCAATTTGACATTGACCTGAAAACTCATAATTGCCTATAAAATATTACAAGGAACAAGAAAATGGTGGAATTGGCCGGAGTCCAATTTAGGCCAAATCTGTATAAAACTATACATCGTAGTCCGGTGAGTCTACCGTTTGGTGGCTCTGTCGTCGGTCACCATACCAATATACATGAGCAATCTAGATAGCGGCTAACCTGGCCTCCAAGAATCGTGGCAACATTGCCGATAAATTGAAGACAAATGTGCTATTCTTGTTAATTCCACTTTCGGGAGATCTTATAAAGATGATGGTGCCTTGACTAATTAGAGTTACGTTAGTTATAGGAGGTTTTATATAAATTTTATTCGGCACTATACTTTGCCTTCTACTTATAATACAAATTTTAAAGTATCTATATGATTTAAAATAATCATGTAAATAAAGGGATAAATTCATTTAAAATAGAGATTGGTAAATTTTCTAACAATTGCTTTCTATTTATTACGTGAAAATAAAATGCAAAGAATAATTTTATGAAATAAAACTATGCTCAATTAAGATAATAATTTTTATTTGGAGGCATATTATAGATACACAGAGTCTGCCGAAAAACATGTTAAAAATAAAAATTTTGTTTGTTCCTATAATTTGTCAAATATTTTTTGCAGGGAATAAGATCTGTTTTTAAGAACAGTTTTTTTGATTAATTTACACTTTAAACAGTAAATTAATAAAAATTATTGTATTTTTTTGTAAACTTGAATTTTAATATTTTGCCTGTCCCCTATGCAAATAAACCTAATCTCTATATGAGACTGACTGACTGACTGAATGACATATCAACGCACAGCCCACACCGCTGCGTGTAGAAACTTTAAATTTTGCACAGAGGTTTCTTATATAACGTAGGCGTGCACTAAGGAAGGGTTTTTCAAAATTCAACCCCTAAGGGGGTGAAATAGGGGTCCAAACTTTGTATGGAAAAAAATATTATATGGTCCTATTAATTTGAAACTTTATAGAAGTACTCTAAAAAATAAATGTTTAAACACGTGTTTCACAGTTTTTAATCAATCAACCCCTAGAGGCGTAAAATGGGGATTCAAAGTTTGTAAGGGAGTAAATTGTTATACGGTTCTATTACCTTAAAACTACGTAAAATACTCTAAAAAATAAACACATCCTTTATAAAATTTTAGAAAATCTAATTTTGTGTACTTAATAAATGTTAAGAAAATTAACGTGAGGGGGTAGTATAAAAAAAAGAAGCGGCTGGAAATTTTTCCAAGATAATAATGTGATTTTCGGGGTTATTGAGCTTATCTAACGGTTGTTAAAAAATATAACTGGGAGGGGGGGGGGGGGTAAAAAGGCGCTGCTGGGAATTTCGCCAAAAATGTTAGATGTATCATTTTTGGGGTTATTAAGGTCCGAAAATCTAATTTTGTCTAACAGATGGTAAAAAAATAACGGAAAGCGGGGGATAAAAAGAAAGCGATTGACAATTTCTTCCAAAATGTGCCATTTCCGGTGTTATTAAGGTCAGAAAATCTAATTTTGTGTAATAGATGTCATGAAAGTTAACGTGGGGGAGGGGGTAATAAGAAGCGACTGGAAATTTTATCAAAAACGTTAACTTATGTGTAATTTTCGGTGTTATGTGTTGTAGTACTTAATAAAAACCCAGTTTGCTGTCTAACTCGTTTTATTCAACAACCGTCCGTCACCCTTCCCACCAGTCGTGGGATCCTTCAAACGCATACCCCAGATAGAGAGGTACTGATACAACATCTCTCCCTTTTTAAACAAAAGACAATAAACTAAGGAATATAAAAAATACGAACTACTAACTAGTGACATAATCAGAAAGCCATTTTGGTTTGATTTTTGGGCGCGAAGATTTGCGATCACCTTCCCTTTCACAAACACCCGCCGCGGGAATGGCTTCCTGATTAACTATAGGTCTGACATCAGAAGCAACATTGAACTTATTACTACAATGTACATTGTCCTCAACTGCTGTAACACTATCACTAGGATGTCGATTATTTGGAGTTCCAGATGCAATATTTTCGTATGTGGGGCAGAATGTTGTTTGGAATTCAGAGTGTGAGGACTGGGCGTAAGGAGCAAGAATTAAAAACCACCGGTTTCGTCTAAAAAGTCCCCGCGGGGTGTCTATTAAATAAGATCGCGGTTCATCAAGCTTTTCCACAATTTTCCCGTAGCACCGTAAATCCGTTACCCAAACAGCACTGCCCACACTAAGTTCTGGTAAATCCTTACAATTATGTCTGTTATTATATTGGTCTTTCTGTTTATTTTTCCTCCTTTCCTCAATTTGAACCGAAGGCAGAGGATTGACTATTTCTTGTAATTTACTTGGCAAAATAGGCAAATTAGATTTTAATTTCCTTGCCATTAGTAATTCCGCCGGGCTAAACCCATTCGTTAATGGAGTTGTTCTGTAAGCTAACAATGCCATTGAAAGGTCAGAATTTTTTTTTATTCTTCTTTTTTCTATTTTTTATTATTTCTACCTCTCCGTTAGATTGAGCAAAGTATGGACTTGAAGTTGTATGTTTAAAGTTTAGTTCATTTGCTAAGTTTTGAAATTCAGATCCAAACTGAGGTCCGTTATCAGTTCTAACGATATCTGGAAATCCAAAACGCGCAAAAACTTCTTTAACTATTAATATTATTGAATTTTGAGTCATGTTTTTAAGAGGAATAATTTCGAAAAAACGTGAAAAATAGTCTGTAATAATTAAATACCAAGCATTTTGGCATTTAAAAAGATCCATAGCAACTTTTTGCCATGCTCTCGTAGCTATTTGGTCTTTAACAAATGTTTCTTTAATATTTACTCGTTCTTCAACACAATTTGGACAATTATTTCTAGTCAGAATCTCCAACTGAGTTGATAATCCTAGCCACCAGACGGCCATTTTGGCCCTTTCTCGACATTTAGTTATACCCTGATGCCCAGCATGTATATAGTCTAAAACTTGTTTTTGTAAAGCAGGCGGAATAATAATTCGGCTTCCTTTCAGCAAAAAATTTTCGTTAAAGGAGATTTCTTCTCGGTATTGATAATATGGTATTATTTCAGGTGGTAATTTATGCTTATCTGGCCAAAATGACATCGAATATTCAATTAATTTTTTACAAATCGAATCCTCACCTTGCTCCAAGGCTATTTTTTTTAAGTACTCATCTTTGATTGGCAACCCTTTTAAAATTAACGCAACATGTGAGCTAGTTTCACTTTCCAATTCCGATCCCTCGTTCGTTAGTTCCAAAGGATTTCGACTTAATGCATCAGGCACTACTAAATCTTTTCCCGGAGTATAAATTACTTCATAATTATGACGCATTAGCCTCAACCTAAACCTTTGAAGTCTTGGTGTCATGTCATCTAAACTTCTTGTAGATAAAACTTGCAACAGTGGTTTGTGATCCGTTTCTAGAATAATTTGCCCCAAGCCTAAAATGTACTCTTGAAATTTCTCACACGCCCAGGTTAAAGCGAGAGTTTCTTTTTCAATCTGAGCGTACTTCTTTTCTATCGGTGACAGAGTCCTAGAAGCATACGCCACGATTTCACGTTCATTATCCTCACGTACTAGCGTTAACGTTGCCCCCAGTCCATAAGATGATGAATCAGCGCTTATTATAATCTGCATATTACCGTCATAGTATGCTAAGCAAGGGGCTTCTTTTAATAACCCTATTATTCTGTCAAATGATTTCTGGTGAGTGTGTCCCCAAGTAAACATAATATTACTTTGTAATAAATGTGTTAACGGTGCCAAAATATTGGATTTGTTCGGAAGAAACCGAGCTGCATAATTTACCATTCCTAACCATTGCATTAGTTCACGTTTACATGATGGGACTGGAAATTCAGAAATTGATTTAATTCGATCTGGATCAATTTTAACCCCTTTTTCAGAAATAACATGCCCCAGAAATTTAATTTCTTTTACCCCGAATTGGCATTTTTCTTTGTTTAGTGACACCCCCGACTTAATAAGTCTGCCTAAAACCTCACGCAATACTTTATCATGTTCATCTTTTGATTTAGCATATACCAAGATATCATCTATATGAGTTACAACCCCTTTCAGATCGGCTAATATTTTGGTAAATTTCATGCTAAAATATTCTGGCGCGCAAGATATTCCACAAGGCAACCGTGTAAACTTAAATTTACCAAACGGAGTTATAAATGTGGTTAAATCTTGACATTTTCTTTTTATTTTTAATTGGTAAAATCCCTGATTTGCATCCAGTTTTGAAAATACAACCGATCCGGTTAATTTAGCTAGAGTAGTCTCTATTTTCGGAATTGGAAAATGAGATCTTAGAATAATTTTGTTTAGTCTTGTATAATCACAACATAACCTAATGGGGTCTCCCTTAGGCACCACTACTATAGGAGCAACCCAATCAGTGGGGTGTTCTACTGGTACTATAATACCTATTTTTTTAATCGATTTATTTCTGCTTCAAGTTTACCTAGAAGAGGTAGAGGTACTATCCTTGGAGCGGCCTGAATAAATGGCTGAGCATCAGCCCTAACTTTTATGTCAATCTCACCTGGAAATTCTCCCAAATTGTCAAAAAGTTCTGAAAATTCCGTAAATATTTGTGCCTGAGTCCACCCCTGACTATCAAAACGACTAACAGTACCCAAAAACTGTAATACTTTAAATGCCATAATTCCTGGTCTACCCAAAATTGGATTTTGTAAATTTTTTAAAATATATACTTCAATCTTAGAACTTGCATCCCGATAGGACATTCCTATCCATACTGTACCTATAACGATTAATTTGTGACCATCGGGACCGGATATTACTTCATTTGAATTACTAATTTGAGCTTTTAAATCTGATGGCAATAAGTTTTCAGGCACACATGTAACATCCGCCCCCGAGTCTACTAAAAATTTTACAGGGTGGTTAAACCCTTCTACGTTTATGTTACAATACCACTGTGATACATGGCTAGAGTCACTGTTAGTAGAACCTAACATAAGTCCCAAAAAAGGGTATTTTTGTCCACATCCATCGCCATGGTCCACCTCACCATCTTCCTCTTGTACCTCCAAAACCCTAACTGACCTTGGTACCCCTTTACACACTTTCTGCCAATGACCAATCTTGCCGCATCTCGAACATGTTGCATCCTTTGCAGGACACTTTTCTCTAGGGTGTCTTTCTTTACCACAAAAGAAACACAATGAGCTAGAACCTTTTTGCTGATTAATTTTCCCTTGTAGATTTGAAAAGTTTTTTTGTTGGTTACCATTTGGATTTTTCCCGAAAACAGCATTTACTTGTCCCACTATACCCCTAAGAATAGCATCTTGTTGTGACAACATTTCAGCCTGCCTTGCTGAGGTTACTGCATTCTCTAATGTTAATTGTGCCTCCAGTTGGAGCTTTTGGCTTGTGCGCTTATCAAGCATCCCTACTACAATTCTATCTCTAATCAACTCATCTTTCAAGGTTCCAAAATTACAATATTCAGCCAAAGAATGCAAGGCAGTTACAAAACTATCAACTGACTCACCGTGATGTTGTGTTCTGGAGTTAAATCTATACCTTTCAAATATGATATTTCTTCGGGGAATAAAGTATGTGTCAAATGCTGTCAATAATTCTTGGTAGGTTTTTGGTTTTGTAGCCCATTGAACGATGATTTGTTCACTTTCTTCTCCCATTATGTATAATAAAATGTTTGTTTTATCTTCATGGTTTTTAGAGTTCAACCCCGACACTGCCATATAGCATTCAAAACGTTTTTTCCACTGTGGCCAACTTGCTGGTACAGCAAAATTAAATTTTTCTGGTGTAGCAACATTTAAGCTTACCCCGGCTCCCACATTTGTTAAAGTAGCTGTACTTCCGATTTCTGTAGTCGACATTTTCTTTCCTTTTTCGTTAAAGTTTATGATAAAACCTGTCAAATTCTGTCACTTCAAGCTGCTTTTCAGACAAGGCGATTAACATTTTCTCCAAAAACGTTGTAATTTTTGGGGAGATTAAGGTCAAAAAATATAATTTTGTGTAATAGATGTTAAGAAAAATTAATGGAGGTAGGGCGATTGGCAATTTCTCCAACAATGTTAACCAGTGTAACATTTTCGGGGATATTAGATCAGAAAAGCTAATTTTGTGTAACAGATGTTATAAAAATTAACTGCGGGGGCGGGGGTTTTGAATTTCGTCAAAAATGTTAACTGATATGTCGTTTTTGGGGTTATTGAGGTCAAAAAACCTAATATAACATGACTATTACAAATTCAAAGAGAGGGAGATAAGATGAAGGGAGAGGGGAAGAATGGGTGCACTAAAAAGAAAAAAAAAACATTTTATAAAAATATAGTATAAATACGTAAGAATATTATTTATTTCATACTTTTCAGTGCTTTTCCTTTTGTGTAGTTGGTTCATTTTGTGAAAAAATAGAAATATTTTTAGGAGCAATAATTCATAAATACAACGTGGCAAAATCTAATATTAATTTAATTTCATTTAGGGTCCAGTGGCGGCTCCTGGAATTTCAGATTGTCGTATCTCAGTTCCTACGCATGGGACCCACACCAAATTATAAGATGTTACTGTTGGGTACTCTACAATCATTTCCTTGAAAAAATATTTAATTTTAAAATTTGCGAAAAAAAGTTAGGTTTTTGGGCGCCTGAGATCTGAGAAAGTTCTGAAGAAAATTTTACTCTCAAGTTTTTTGCATAATTTTAATCATATTTTATCGGTAGAATTCAAATTTCATTGAATTACCTCTGATAGCCTGAATAATTTAGTTTTAAAATTTTTACCTAAAATATTTTGTCTAAGAAATAATTTAAAATGTCATTTCTTTAAGGAAAATTAGAATATTTCACCAAATTTCGAATTTGTCGATAAAATTTGATATACTTTATGAAAAAATATGGTAAGTAAAGTTTTCTTCAGAACTTTCTCAGATCTCAGGTGGAGCGGCCCAAAAAATTAACTTTTTTCGCAAATTTTAAAACTAAATATTTTTTTACGAAAATATTTCTAGAGTACCCAATAGTAACATCCTATAATTTAGTGTAAGTCCCATGCGTAGGTACTGAGATACGACACATCTAATATTTCTGGTGCCGCCACTGCATTTATACACCTACCTTTTCTATCAGTTCCCTGTATCCGACCCCGATTTTGCTTCATGTTATATTGAAATTCCTCTAGAACCTCTCTAAAACCAATGGTTTAGCAGAGTTATAAGAAAATAAACAATTAAATTGTTTATAACAATTGATCGCGCTGGAATTTTTCAATGCGGATAACTTGCGTTCAATCTACACCTAATTCTTAATGTTCATGATTTCATTACTGCCAATCGACTTCATTATTGCCAAGAAGTTTATGGTGGTCATTTTGAACAACATTTACAAGAGAAATAAAGGTATTTTAATTTTAAATTTTTTTCACGATTTTTAATTTTTAAAGGTTTGCCATTTAAGAACAAATTAAGATACAGACCTCGGGTTCGCTTTAAAATGTTTCTTTTTTGAAGACCTTTAAAATGAGGTACCACACAGCATAGGGTTGCATTTAAAATTTTTGACCTCAACTCCCTAGCGTCGCCCCTCATGGGGATCCAAAAAGTTAAAAACAAAAAATGCGGTCAAGTGCAGGCTACGCTTGCACAATTAGTCTTCCGTGCCATGAGCACCCCCCCCCCCCCCCCACTTACCCTAAGCAAACCTCGGCCGCCAGATCTCCGTCCATCTGCCGCGCTATCCGCCGTCGACGGTACCAACGCTGTATCACATCGCGTATGCGCGAAACCAAATTAATAATTTTGAAAAATTTGTAAGAACACAAGTTGTTTCTTACATCAAGAGAAATATTTTTTGTTAAAAAACTTTTTCTCTAAAACCAATGGTTTAGCAGAGTTATAAGAAAATAAACAATTAAATTGTTTATAACAATTGATCGCGCTACAATTTTTCAATGCGGATAACTTGCGTTCAATCTACACCTAATTCTTAATGTTCATGATTTTTTTCAGATTTTTCAGTGTGATCGTTCTGGTAATATGGGTGAGGGACAGCGATTTTTAAGTGTTTTTACCAAAAAAATCTTTAAAAAAAATGCATAAAAAATTCATCGTACACATTGTTGAATTCGTACTTTAATAAACTTTCATTTGATACCCTACATGACGCCCTTAAAAAAATGTTTTCACATGCCCCACTTTACACCCTGAAATTAACCCCAGAATCAAAATTAAACTTTTTATACTTCACGTTGGCCACCACGCTTTATCTCTGTGCTAAATTTCAAATTTTTACGTTGAATAGTTTTAGAGAAAATCGCCTGTGACAGACGGACGGACACCGAAGTGACTCCATAAGTGTTCCGTTTCACGAAACACTAAAAAGTAGATTTATTAACCAGTAAGATACATCTAAAATTTGATACCTCTATATTTACTAATAGAAAATATATTTGTCCATTCTAAGACTTCTTAGACACCCTGTATATTATATTACTTTAACCGAAGGCTTTTCGTCTTTCGCATTTTCAAATTACACAATGTAGGTAAATGAATATTTGTATTTTAGTTTCAAATCGGATCCAAATTTTATTTACAAATAGTGTAGAGACACCCCTGGCATGGGCGCCTGCAGACTTTTTTGTCAGGGGGGGGGGGGCAAAATTTAAAAAGTAATGCCTATATATTTTTAATGATTTTATTTGTAGTGATTTATACAACAAATACACTAATAATTACAAACAGACAAAATTCGGTCAAGTGCAAGCTATACTTGCACAATTAGTATTCCGTGCCATCACCTGAGCAAATCTTGGCCGCCCGATCTCCGCCCATCTGCCGCGCTACCCGCTGCCGACGGCACTAACGCCGTATCACATCGCGGAGCTAAGTGGGGGAGCGTGTCGAGTGAGCAAAATTAAAAATTTTAAACAACGTGTAACAACAAAAGTTGTTCCTTACATCGTGAGACATATTTTTTGTCGACAAACTTTTTCTCTAGAACCAATGGTTCAGCTGTTATAAGAAAATAAACAATTTAATTGTTTATAACAATTGTTCGCGCTAGAATTTCTCAAACCTGATAATTTTAGCTCAATCTACACCTGATTCTTAATGTCCATGATTTTTTTCAGATTTTTCTGAGCGATTCTTTTGGTCATGAGGGTGGGAGACAGCAATTTTTAAGCGTTTCTCCCGAAAATTGTTAAAAAAATGCATAAAGAAGGACAACATATATATTGTTGAATTCGTGCTTCAATAAGCTTTCATTTGACACTCCACACGATGCCCTTCAAATTTTTTTTCATTTCCCAATCTCCCCTAGAATCAAAATTCAACTTTTTATACTTCCCATCTAGATTGGGCCACCACACTCTATCTCTGTGCTAAATTTCAAATTTTTACGGCGAATAGTTTCAGAGAAAATCACCTGTGACAGACGGACACCGAAGTGATTTCATTTTGCTAATTTTAGCACGGAACACTAAAAATCATGTTAAAAACTTCTTCATAAAATAAACATGCAGCCTGCAGAAAATTCATAGTAATTTGGCTGCCAGCTGCATTGAGTTAAGACTGGGTTTAAATAGTATTCCTAATTCTAATTCAATTTTTTGTACGTGACTTTATAAAGGTGTTCAAACATTAGAAAATTAGACAACATTTATCCTAAAAAGAGATATTTATTATAAAAATAATAGATATCTGGCAATTCGTCCAACAAAAAGTACGAAGTATGACAATCCCACAATCTCAGGGGCGGCCACGGTCCCCCTGGCCCTCCCCTGCGGGCGCCCATGACCCCTGGACTCACCTATGTTTACAACTCTTGTTTGTGAAATATAACTAGAAATGTGATTTATTGCGAAAATTCAAGGGCAATTCCTACTTCTTGAATAAAAAATATTAGTAGTTAAAAAATCTATGTCCTTTATTTTTTGATCTTCTATATTACTCGTAGCTGTATACCAAATTTCATTAATAATAACCAGTTCTGTCGGTCTTCAGATATAACAAAGTAACATTAATCTAAAATAAATGCTCTGCTTTGCTTTTTACAGTCTGACAACACTGTAAGGATCCCATTTTACCAAAAAACGGTATATACAGAAGCCAAATGCCAAATTATGAATAATCATGTAGAGTATACAGATGGATGCCAACCTTACCGTCTGTTGTACGGAGGCTAACCAGACCTTTGCACGAAACCCTAATATACAGGGAGTATATTCGTGTATATAGGGTGGACGCTAACTTGTATTATTTTTGGGCGGATGCCATTTTGACCGTCAGATATATATATATATATATATATATATATATATATATATATATATATATATATATATATATATATATATATATATATATATATATATATATATATATATATATATTAACAATAATAAAAATAATAAAAAATAATAACAATAATGCTATATTGAATATGGTTTATTTTGTTGTTGAGTTAGTCTTCGATTTTCTTTCTATTATTGCTATATTCTTTTACCACGGCTCCTCAGTTACATGTACTCGCTTGAGAGCTAGGTCGCGGGATTTTTATTTTCAGAATTTTTTGGGCGCCATCCAACCAAAGGGGTTGGAAAAGAGAGACAGACAAGACAAGACCCCAATTCCTTGGGGTTAGAGGTTTCACGCAGGTGCTATTGCAGCCTCCGTGGTGATGTTGGTTGTTGCCCGAAAAGCCCTGGGTCTCCTGACAAAAAATCGCAAATGTGCTAGCAGGTCCTTGGTCTGTGAACCCTTTGTGTTTTTTTTTCAACTTCCAAGTTTCCCATCTAATATCTTGTTTATGTGCTACTGATGAGTGCTAATAAGTACGAAACACGTGTCTAGCACTACCTTACAGACAGCTTCCCCGATATTTTTTTCACTTTTTTTATAAATTTTCCTATCGTTATTTCTTTATCTTGTCTTATTCCTTGGGGTTAGAGGTTTCACGCAGGTGCTATTGCAGCCTCCGTGGTGATGTTGGTTGTTGCCCGGAAAACCCTGGGTCTCCTGACAAAAAACCGCAAATGTGCTAGCCGGTCCCTGGTCTGAACTCTTTGTGTTTTTTTTCAACGTTCAAGTTTCCCATCTAATAACTTGGTTATGTGCTACTGATGAGTGCTAATAAGCACGAAACACGTGTCTAGCTAGCACTACCTTACAGACAGCTTCCTAAAAATACTTTTGTCAAAAAGTCCTTTTTAAAAAACAAAAATTTTTTATTTCAAAATTACAAGTTGTTACAATTGATTCTACTACAAGACTGATTTCTATAAAATTACATAAAACAAATGTAACGTAAATTGATGACACGTAACTTGCTGACGGTGCTAGGTCGCTATTGCGGTCATCGCTCGGGTCGTTGTTCTGGTATCTTCTTATGGTAGGAAATTATACTTATTTAAGTTAATGGGGTAGTGAATCCATAACTCCTCCCCTCTTAGAATGAGGCATCGTTGGGAAGATTGAGCTTGATGTCTGCGGGAGCTTGGTGTATTTTCTTAGAATTCCTTCTGGTTATAAGGAATTTTTGAATACTTCTTCACCTTACAATACAATAAATGCCTATTGCACTTCTTGGAACTAAGTATAGTGCCATGGTCCATAAGTTGGGTGTGTATATTTTCTCTGCAGCTTCATCATAGATGAGACTGACTGGGTTTAAGTGAGAAGATGCAAAATTAATTTCCTTAACTCTATTTGGAATTTAAATATGTTTTCTGGCTTAACCCTCAGGTGTGGTGTATTTATCACCAGCGGGCTTCCAAAACTTGATTCTTGAAAGAACAGTTCTTGGTTCCTGAATAATAATGTACATTGACTTTTTCTTATAAGAAATATTCCTTGGTTTCAACTTGATTTTCGCAGTGTGTTTGAATTTTTCTTCAGTTGGCAAAACTGCTAAAAACTGTTTTAATTCCGGAACAATTTCTACGTCATTCTCTAGGATCTTTAATTTTGTCAAGGTGCACTCGTTCGGGTTGTCTTTTAGCAGGACTTCTTTTTCACAGCTGGTGTTGCTAGTTGTTTGTAAAACGCTGGGACAGTGATAAGGTTTACCTTGGTACATATATCACTTAGAGGTTTAATTAGGTTACCAGATTGTGATTTAAGAAGATATCTTACATTGGAAATAATTGTTACAAATTCTGATCCATATTTTACTGGGCAGAAAGATAAAATGGTTCAGGTTAAAATATATTTCGAAATTGTAGTGAAATAAATTAAGAATTTCGATTATAATTCATTTGGTAAAGTTTTTTTTTCAAAATTAAGTATAATTTTAAATTTTCGCCTGGTTTTATCTGGGTTTTCGCTATAAAGGAAATTTACTTTTAAAGTGTTGTTGAATTTTTTTGTAGTTCGTGAAACAGGTCTTTTGTTTTTATTATGCTGGGGTGTAGAATTTTTTTTTTATTGACAAAAATCATCAAATTTTCGATGTTTTGAAGAAAATTTCACTTTGCCTCGTAGAATACGCCTATTCAACAAACCTTTAGCAAAAAGCAAATCTTGATGGGTTGCGCCGTCTTCAACAATCTGATTAAGTTGTAGTATTCTTGAATTTAAAACATATTCATTATGTTGTAAAACTTTAATAGTTTTGTTGTTTTTTTTTTCAAAATCGCGTCATTGACAAAATATTACATTTTTAGCCGGTTCTCAATGCTTTCTCGTTATCTAGTAGGTACTTAATTATAATTTTCGTAGATTTTTTTTGTAGTTAGTATTGAGATTACCTGTAGCCCTTTTTATAATATACTCAACCCTACTTTGTATGATTATCATGATGCATTTTAATATGTTCTATTTTTTCGAAAATCAATTTTTGATT
Source organism: Philopedon plagiatum (assembly GCA_963971165.1). Classification (NCBI taxonomy): domain Eukaryota; kingdom Metazoa; phylum Arthropoda; class Insecta; order Coleoptera; family Curculionidae; genus Philopedon; species Philopedon plagiatum. The sequence goes on from OZ020195.1 coordinate 38,998,350, forward strand.
GAAATTAGAAATTCTATAACACAGCTACACAAAAAAAAGTGAAAGTATTTTCTCCGATATCTGAGGAGGTGGACTTTAGGTTTTTGGGGTTGCTGGATCCGAATCCGGGGCTCGTTTAACCCCATCACGTCAGGGTCAAGGGCATCTGAAGGTCAAAGTGCGGAATAACTAGTAAAAAATCTGTAAAAATGTATTTATATGTTTTCGGGGTCGCTAAATCTGAATCTGGGGTTCTCTTGACCTTGAAGTGTCAGAGTCAAGGTCAAATACAGGTCAAAACCCTAAAATTTGATGATATGATCAGTTTGACCCCGGATTCTTGAAGAGCAGAAAATTTTACATCCGAATATGTATCCGGGGTCCGTTTAACCCCATCATGTCAGGGTCAAGGGCATCTGAAGATCAAAGTGCGGAATGACTAGTAAAAAATCTGGAAAAATGTATATATATATATATATATATATATATATATATATATATATATATATATATATATATATGTTTTCGGGGTCGCTAAATCTGAATCAGGGGTTCTCTTGACCTTGAAGTGTCAGAATCAAGGTCAAATACAGGTCAAAACCCTAAAATTTGATGATATGATCAGTTTGACCCCGGATTCTTGAAGAGCAGAAAATTTTACATCCGAATAAGTATTGACTTTTTAGAACAGACCTTTGTATGTCACGTGATGGTCATCCAAAATCAAATCCATTTACCAACTTTTGGCTGTAAATTGAGATCTTGGGTCTTTGATGAGTTGATATTTTTCGGGTCGTTGATCACGATTCTGGTATTCATTTGAGCCAATCACGTCGTAATTGGGTTGTCATGCTCATGTCTATGGGTTCTACTACTTGTAGCTTTATACTCTGGTGAGGCCAAGGTAGCCACCTCAACAGAGCTGCGGTCACTGGATGACGACGCCTGCGGGCCCGCTTTCCCACCCTGACCAGCCGCCGATACTGGGGTTCCATCCCCCTGCCGTCACCACGGGGAGGTGCCCTGGATGCAAACACACGGATGAAATTTTTCGCTCTTTCAGAATCCGGAGTAAGAAAATATTATATCGTTACATTACGAAGTGATTGGCTCACATGAATACCAGAATCGTGATCGACGACCCGAAAAATATCAACTCATCAAAGACCCAAGATCTCAATTTACAGCCAAAAGCTGGCAAATGGATTTGATTTTGGATGACCATCACGTGACCTACAAAGGTCTGTTCTAAAAAAAAAATCAATACATATTCGGATGTAAAATTTTCTGCTCTTCAAGAATCCGGGGTCAAACTGATCATATCATCAAATTTTAGGGTTTTGACCTGTATTTGATCTTGATTCTGACACTTCAAGGTCAAGAGAACTCCAGATTCAGATTTAGCGACCCCGAAAACATATATATACATTTTTCCAAATTTTTCACTAGTCATTCCGCACTTTGACCTTCAGATGCCCTTGACCCTGACGTGATGGGGTTAAACGGACCCCGGATACATATTCTGATGTAAAATTTTCTGCTCTTCAAGAATCCGGGGTCAAACTGATCATATCCTCAAATTTTAGGGTTTTGACCTGTATTTGACCTTGATTCTGACACTTCAAGGTCACGAGAACCCCAGATTCAGATTTAGCGACCCCGAAAACATATATATCCATTTTTCCTGATTTTTTACTAGTCATTCCGCACTTTGACCTTCAGATGCCCTTGACCCTGACGTGATGGGGTTAAACGGACCCCGGATTCGGATTGAGCAACCCCAAAAACCTAAAGTCCACCTCCTCAGATATCGGAGAAAATACTTTCACTTTTTTTTGTGGAGCTGTGTAATAGTCAATAAGATCTGTATCCATCAGCGTATTGTTGCTAAAAATAGCTTAAGGTTACTAAATTGCTTATTAGGATTACTAAGCGCTGGATAGATAGGTTCTAGGTTATAATAATATATGAAAGTGTGTTCTTGTCCCTTGAAGTTTGGCGGGATCGAGGTTAGTTGTCAAGCTTCTTAGATTTTGCGTTATGTGCTTTTATTTTTTGTTCCTTATCCGATGGCGAGGAACCCGAAATATTTTGAAATTTGGAAGCTCTTTTTTTCTTTTTCGGTTTTTTGATATAAAATATGTATCTTTTGTTGGCAGTGTTGCCATGTATCGTATTGATTTGTGCAGTTTTAAAATTTTTGTCGATAGTTTTAATTTTTTCTGGTTTGTATTTATTAGATGTTTTGTTTTGTTTTTGTTTATTGTGGACAAATACTTGTTCTGGTATATTCGGTAAACTTTTCTTATTTTCGTTAGTTTTAGTTATAACGCGTTCTTTTTGGTTTTTTGAATGTCATTGTTTAGTTTTTCGTATAATAATTTGATTTTGTCTTCGGATATAATGTCTATTAATTTTTTCGTACATTTTATCATTTCGATTTCCGAATTTTTAAAATGTTTTTGAAGAGTACAGCTAAACTTTTCGTATATAGGGTCTTCAAAATATAAGTAATATTTGGTTTTTGGTACAACATTTCCTTTAATAAATTTTATGACGTCCTTATCAAAATCGGATTTTGAAAATTGTACGTGGGTTCTTTGTTTCGTTTTATACAGGTTAGTTTTTGTCGGTTCGGCAGGAGCAAAGTTTACTTCTGAGATAATGATCTGATTTTTTCCGTAGTTAACAGCACATTCTACTATAGGAATTCCAACAATAGGGTTTTCTACGTTAGAAAGTACGGTGGCGTCATCGTCAGTGTCGTCTATCGCATTTTCTGGATTGTCGCCATCTCCAGCCTCTGCTATGAGAGATTGATTGTCTTGTTGTTGGTGGAGTGTTTCGTGTAGAACTTGAATATATTTGTTTAATGAAAAGATGGAGCTCGTCCCAGGATGCGTCTCGTTTGTATTTAACTCCATTCTCGAAACCGCGTCTGCAGTGTTGTTTAAAATTCCTTTTTTATAGTTAGTGGAATTTTCTTTTTGACCATTATTAAGGCCTATGATTTCGCGTGGTTTTAAAATATCAATAGTTTTTTCCAGCGGATTTAAAGTTGAACAAATAGCTTGATTATTACTGACTACGGTGATATACTCGAATTTTTTTAATCTGTCATTTTTTGTATATGAGACTTCGTTTTGTTGAATATATTTTACACGTATTTTGATATTTTGTTTGCATTTAGGCTGCACCATGGTTAAATTCGTAGAAGGCCCTATGGCATCAAATAATAGCGGATCATCTGCATTACGTGTGACTAAAAGGTTTTCCTTTAAGTTAATACTAACACCAAGAAATTTGAGGATATCTTTGCCTAGCAAACAATCAAAATTTTTATGAAAGTTAAATAAATAAAATTTTAACGGTTTGCATTTCATTTTAAAATTTTTTGGGCACGGAATAGTAGTGCTAAAATTTTCGATAGAACTGCCGTGTGCAGTTGAAATTTGAAATGGATCTTGTCTTACAAAGTTCCTAAAATATTTATTGGCAATTTCTGGTTTAACGAATGATTTAGGACTACCGGTGTCAATCAAAATTTTAAGATTATATTCAGGATGGATAATATACGGTAGTTTACTGTCATTGTTTGTTAGGTTCATAAGTTCTAAGTTGGGTAATCTGTGTCCGAGGCTGGCTCTCGAAAAAATTGTTCGTCATCGACGAGATCGTATTCTTCCGGATGCTCGACTATAGGTTGAGCATTGATTTCCTCACACTTGTTATCAGTTTCGTATTGGTTGTCTACGTTGTGTGGGTCGTTAATGTTGTAAAGTTCTTCGACAATATATTTTTGTTGGTTAGGACCATTAAAATGTTGTCTATAATTTTGAAATATATTGCCCTGGGGTTTAACAGTATTAAAGGTGTTTTTTGTTGATACAGTCATGGGCGTTGGCTTTTGAAAATTTTGATTTTGATTGGGTCTAAAAACATTGGGTCTTGGGCCTAAAGTGCCACTAAAGTGGGGTTGATTGTTGTTTGAAAACATTTGCGAATTGTTTGGAAATTTGTTAATTGAGGCGGCATAGTCGATTTTGGCTTAAATTGGTTTAATGCCCTATTGTGTTTCATGTTTTGAGAAATTTTTATTTTCTGCAGGTTTGCAGAAACCGTTTCAATTTGGAAATCGTTCGTTAACATGCCTAATGCTGTATTAAGATCACCTGGATTCTTTGTACGCATCAGCGATCCGACGGGATCTTTTAATCCCCGTAATAATACCCTTAGTGCTAAATTACGACAGTATTGAGACAATATCGGAGCCTCATTTGCATTAGAATGTGTAGAAATAAAAGAAATTTGCAAGTTTAAAAGTTGTTGCACTCTGTTATAAAAATCAAAGTGGCTCTCGTTATTTTGTTTCCACCCTGCCATTTCTATATTTAAGGTATAAATATCGCGTTTGTCCGCGTAAGCATTGAGAAGCGCCTGTTTTAAATCATCCCATGTATTTATGAGACAGGAGGATATATTTACTGCGGCTTCACCTTTTACTTTAGCTAGAATACTCGACATTAAGTATTCATTTTGAAAGTCGAAAGTCTGCCAAATCAGCCGTATTATAAAATTTTGCGACTAATTTTTCGCAAATGGTAATAAATCTAGGTAAAAGCTCTGTTTCACCATAAAACTCTGGAATCATTCCCAAATATTCTGATTTTAAAGACATTTTTAAATTTAAATTTAATTTATTATTAGTAATATTTAAAGAATTTCGCCTTTTTGGCGTTGGTTTTTTCTTTAAAGGAGATCTTGTGCGATACAAGGGAGTGGGTGAGCCTGAATCAGAATCTGTGTTTTCGCCTGAGTTTTCAGACAGACTTGTTTTTGAAATGTTTAAGGAACCTCTAAATGACATAAAAGTACTTACAGTAAAACCAGTATCTTTTCCATATGCTTGGATTTGTGGTGAACGTCCTTCGATGTGCTTCGAAGAAGTTTGAGCTGTTCAGCAACAAGTTTTCTTCATATACCTTGAAGAATCTTCTTGTTAGGCTACTCAGTTCACCTAACTGGATCACTGTTCACGGGGGTTGCGTAACGTGACGTAAAAGTCCGAAATTTCGCGAAACTCCCGAAAAAGTTCTTATGCCCAATAAATCGTTGACACGAACCGGATGTATGTGCTTAAAGCCGTTTGGACATGCTACAACGACTGCTCCAGTTAAAAATACTTTTGTCAAAAAGTCCTTTTTAAGACAAAAGTATTTTTAACTAACAAAAATTTTTTATTTCAAAATTACAAGTTGTTACAGTTGATTCTAATACAAGACTGATTTCTATAAAATTAAATGAAACAAATGTAACGTAAATTGATGACACGTAACTTGCTGACGGTGCTAGGTCGCTATTGCGGTCATCGCTCGGGTCGTTGTTCTGGTATCTTCTTATGGTAGGAAATTATACTTATTTAAGTTAATGGGGTAGTGAATCCATTACTTATATATATATATATATATATATATATATATATATATATATATATATATATATATATATATATATATATATATATAACTATGGGAATACCCCAGTGGTTAGAGGAGGAAGCAATAAAAGATGTTGGGTGCTTCTAAAGTATTGCTATTTATTCCACGTTCAAGCTTTCGTCTATGATTATAGACTTCATCAGGACTACAAAACAACAAGAGAAAATTCTGTTACAAGTCTTTCTAATGGCTACAGTCAGTAACACCTACCAGAATACAGCATTAAAGCTCCTTTAGTTGGTTATTGAAACAGGTGTATGGAAACATAACCTCATATTTGCACATATTAAAAATTGTAAAAACAAAACATGTAAAAATGACCAATAGTTACAAAATAAGGTCACAAACTTGTTAACAAAGTCTAAAAATATATAAACGAAAACAAACCGAATTGAAATAATTGTCTTACATACAAGATGATTATTGATTTTAAAATTCCTTAAAATTAATACAAAATACTAACAGTGCTGTCGAAATTGCCGGAAGTAACATGGCTGACACAGACGACAGTGACAAATGATAGAAGTGAGAGACTGCCAACCAAAAAGTATGGAGAATAGATGTAGTTATTCAAGACAGACGTTCACAAGTTAATGTGTTATTGTTATTTTTTAAGTACAAATTGGTTGTGCCTACACACCAGTCATAGTAACGATACTAAAATTATGAACCAAAAAGAAGGAGTAGATACCCTTTCAATCATGTAGTAAATTTAAAACCAACAAATCCACTGTATGAGATTAATCGAACAATCAAAAACATCATAAAGTTAAAAGAAAGGGAAATGAATAATTACAGCACTGTCAACATTATTACTTGTTAATAAAGGGGAGAATTGCAGATGACTCCACTTATTTTTCTACATAACATTCTGGATATTTTTTGTCTTTTGTCGACTTTTGATTAATAAGAAAAGTATAAATTGAGCTTAAGCTGTCTACATCTTTTTTGTAGTTGAGAGAGTTACTACAGCTGCTTATATAACACATTTCAAGTATTTTTCTCTTTTCGGTACTCTTTTCTGAGTCGAGGATTATGGCATTATTATATTGGACTCTATGATCCATTTGATTATCATGCAAACTAAGGCTAGTAGCCTGTGGTTTATTTTTGCAGTCACTTTTATGGAGAGCTAGTCTTTTTGAGAGTTTTTGACTAGTATGTCCGATATATAACTTGCCACACTCACACGGTACCCCATAGATCACACCTGATTTTTGGTTATTTGCAGTTTTATCTTTTAAGTTAGAGTAGAAAAGATTCAGTTTTTTTTTTTAAATTATAGTTGGCGATAACTATATTGAATTTATTGAATATTTTTACCAATGAAGGAGTCAAATTGTGAATATACTGCAATTTAGCATATTTTTTCAACATGATATTATCGTTTATATTGTCCACATTATTGTGATTAGATGTGTTATAATTAGAAAATAGTAATTTGTTAATTAATTTTAGTGGGTAAGAATTAGTTAATAGTAAATTTTTTAAAATTTGTAAATTTTTTAAAATTTGTAAATTTTTTTGTAGGAAAGTATTGTGAGAAATTTTTGTAATTCTGTTTTTTAGAGCCAGTACTGCATTCAATTTCTGTTTCTGTGGGTGGTTACTGACTGTAGCCAATAGAAAGGCTTGTAACAGAATTTTCTCTTGTTGTTTTGTAGTCTTGATGAAGTCATAATCATAGACGAAAGCTTGAACGTGGAATAAATAGCAATACTTTAGAAGCACCATCATTACACATATTTTATTGCTTCCTCCCCAACCCAACCACTGGGGTATCCCCATAGTTATATAGTGAAACTTGGTTACCAGTACCCCGTTACTGTCCTTCCTCTATAGATATATATATATATATATATATATATATATATATATATATATATATATATATATATATATATATATATATATATATATATATATATATATGTTAGATCGTGGCCGACAAAAACTTCTTTTTAAATAACACTTTATTTATTTACACGACTAACAAATACATTTGTTTGGTTTTCGGACTTTCAAAGTTTTAACTTTACAAGCGGTCTAATTTGTCTAAACTGATGCAGCGCATTTAGATGGAGGTATTTAGATTCTTTTGTTATCGTAATAGAGTTTCTAGAAAAGTCTCGTAATATTGCACAATACGTTGCAATACTGGATTCGTTCCCATATGGGTCAGCAATCATTTGAGATAACGTTAAACTTGATACTTTGATAAACACCTGCATCCTTTTACAGATAAGCGACTTAATAATACATAGGATATTTGGGATATAACAGCTCCCTCTTATATAAAAAAGTTAGTGCTATTCAGTGCAGTAACTTTTAAGAGCAATGTATAATAAAGTACAATAAGCAATAATAAAATATATAGAAAGCGTAAGATACAATCATAAAGAAATGATAATCGAATCATGATAAATGTAAATAATATAGAAAGTATTTTTTTATGCGCAATTCTTATTTATGTTTGTATTTATGATTTCGAAGGTTTCACCTTCATCAATTGGTTCACCGAGACGAATGCTTGGACGTCTTCGCGGTAACATTTTGGAAAGTCGTTTTCCTAATAACGATATTCCAGGTTTTGGAGAAGGTGGATATGGAGGGCTGGATTGATCAATACTGATTCCAATCATTCGCCTACGTTTTTGACATTTTCGGAAAAAGTATGCAATTATTACTAGTATTATTAAAGTTATAGAAACATAAGTGAACCATGGCGTATATTTCTGAATTAAAGGTTCATTGATTAGGTCATCTATATCTCTAGAATATTGATTCAATTTGTGTTTAGCAATTTCTAAATCTTCGAGATTTAGTTCACCGATTTTAAGTGGTTTTAAGTCTAAGTTTTTATGAACGTTATCTGGCAAATTAGAACAACAATTAAAAGGTATTTGAATTGTATTAGAATAGTTATAGTGCCATTCTGAAACTTTTGTCATTGAAGCTTGAACTCTTGTAGTTCCAACAAATGCTGAACAGCTGGGTTGTAATGTCATAATTGTGTTAGTATCGATTATTTCTGATTTTGGATCAACATTTTCACATTTAATTGTTATTGGAGTTTGATCGGTAATCACCAATAACCACATATTTGGTTTTAACAATTGTACCTTATAGTCTTGTGCGTACATTGAAATTACTTCGCAATTTTTTGGAAGACTCTTAAATTGTTGCGTTTTGAGAAGCTGCGCTTCACAAATAGCATTAGAATCAATTGGGTATGAATACAAGTTTTTACAAAGCTTAATATTAATCATTACTTCTTTACAATGTTCAATATCAGATAACGGAATAAACTGATCTGAATCATCACCTTTCGCTATGTATTTTTGGATGGTTGGTAAAATATAATGAAGCTTAGTTCGATTATCTTTAGTTGGAATAGGGTATAATCGATAAACTGTGTACAATTCGGGTTCAACTAAAGGAATATCTAAAACAAATACTAATTTATCCATTGTTTGGAATGCTGCTAACTCTATGATATCTAAATAGGTAGCAACCTTAGCTTCTCTAGGGGAAAGGGGTAAATTATTCTTTTGAAGGTTTTGAGCTATATTTCCTAATGCGGATACTAAGTCTTTTGGGGTAATGATAGAAGTATGAATTATATTTAGTCTCGCGAAAGTGACAGCGTTTAAGATGTCATTTAATTGTTCTTCTATGAAAGAATAAGATTCCATTAAATGTTGACAAACAGTTATAAGCCGTAGCTTACTTTCTAATAGTTCAACTTCATCCCATATATTGAGAATGCTTTTTTCTATGTTCTTTAGGTTTTTGTTAAAAGTTTCTTCGTCGATTTGAAGTTTTCGTAAGGTTTCATTAAAGCTCTTGATCACTGAAGTTGTTACCATTATTTGCTTTTTCATTAGAGTTTCAAGTTCATGTTCGTCTTTCTCAATTTTATTTATACAGTTATTGTAATATTCTCGGTCTGAAGAGTCTAAGTTTCCAGTAATACATTTCCACATGCTTCCTGCAGCGTTGATTAAGCCACGCCTTCTTCTTGGTCTTGTTGAAACGTCTAGTTCCAGTTCTTCAAATTTATCTTCTATATCTTTGGAAATTTGTCCAAGTAAACTGATGTGTGTTTTTAAATCGGCATACACATTTTTCATGTAGTTATTGTTACTATTTAGCACAGTTTTTATGCTTTGTAAAATGTTGTTATTACTGTCATATAATTCTTTTAGTCTTCTTGTGTCTCTGTAGACTAGAAGTGTCCATTTATCATTAGAGACTTTTAGTTTAGTTTCTCTTTGAAAATATAATCCGACATTATTTTCGATAGGTTTGAGTGTATAGTGATAATTATCATTCCTTTGTCTTGATAGAGCAAGCGTATTGGAGAGCATAATTAAAAATCTGAAATGAAAAAATTTTAATCAGTATTTTCTTCTATAGCGTTTTTATCATCTGGTTTAATTATTACGTCATCATAGTATGGTTTTAGCCTATCATAATTTACTTTAGTTGTTTGTTTCCTTTGTAAATTTTCTAGTGTTGCTGAATTTAGATGAACTTCTTTGATTATAAAAGGACCATTGAATTTGTTAGCGAGTTTTCCTTTAATTTGTGATTCCTTTACATAAACTTTATCACCAACTTTGTAATCTGCATTATCTCTTTTTACGTGTTCGTCGAATCTTCTTTTAGCTTTTTCTTTTGATTATATTGTTCTTTGCCTGGCAAGGTCATAGTAGTGTTTAATTCTGGCATTTAGGTCTCTTATATATTTTGAAACAAGTTCCTTTTCGTTATAAAGGGTTTCTGGAGGTCTGGTAGATGTATGTCCAAATATTAATTCATATGGTGTAAATCCAGTTGTCTTATTAACAGAATTATTGTAACATATACAAGCATATGGCAATAATTGTAAGGGGTGTTCATTTGGGTCTTCAGTAGTCATTACTCGTATCATTTCTAAAAGAGTGGCATGGAATCTTTCCAATGAGCCATTTGATTGGGGGTGGTTTACACTAGAGAATGTTAATTTTATGTTGTAGAGATTACATAAGTCTTTCATTAATTGGTTGTTAAATTCTCTTCCAAAGTCGCAATGTATCCTTAAAGGTGTTCCATAGTGTTGGAAATAGAGTAATAAGGTGTTTACTACGGATTTTGAGGTTTTGTCCATTAGTGGGTATGCTTGAATAAATTTAGTGAGTTCGTCTCTTATAGTTAAGATATGGTTTTTTTCTGGAAATTCTAGAATGTCAATATTTATTCTTTCAAATGCTGTCTTTGGTGTTTCGGTAATAACTAGTGGGTTATCCATGTTTTTCCTCATAACTTTATTTTTCTGGCAGATTTCACATTTCTTTATAAAATTCTCAACGTCTTTCCAGTTGTATTTTTCTTTAAGTCTTCTTATTGTTTCATTAACTCCTCTGTGAAAGTTCCTTTTTCCAGAGTGATATTGGTCCATGATTATTGGGATTTCATCCTGTTGTGGAGTGGTTACAATATTTTGACAAATAACAATTTTTAAATCTTTGTCAGCAAAAATAAAACATAGCATTTCTAAAAATGGTAGGTCAACATTGTTTTCTACATAATATGTTTTTGATTCATCTATCTCGTGTTGTGAACTAACCAAGGCTTTAAATAGTATAGCTATAGCATCTTCTATTACGAAGGGTAAAGTTATGAGATAATATTTCCTTTTATTTGAGGTTTTAGAATTCAAAATATTTATTTCGTCATCGTCAAAGCTTGGGTGATCCTCATGGAAATCTTCTATAATTTTATAGTGTAAATCTGTTAGTTTATCTTGTTGAAAAATAATTATTATATTCTTGTGGTCTTTATCCAGGAGTTGATCATTTGTATATCTAATCTTTGAGTAGTCGATTAAAGATTTTACGTGGTATAGTTCCCAAAATCTTTTAAATTCGTTTTCCATAGTTTGAGGTGACATTAGTTGAGTTTCATTTTCGTCTATTTCTGTGGAAGAGGATTCTGGTTCTTCCTGACTTTTCTTATTAAATGCTGTAACTTGTTTAAAATGGTTAATTTTAATTCTGCTTAAGGCGTCAGCATTTTTGTTTATTCTTCCAGGTTTATACAGGATTTCATAGTCATATTCCTCTAGTTTGAGTCTCCATCTGGCAAGTCTTGAGCCTGGATCTTTTATTGAGAATAACCATGTCAGTGGTCTATGGTCGGCTACAAGTTTAAATTTTCTTCCATACAAGTATGGTCTGAAGTGTTTCACTGCCCAGTCAATTGCTAATAGTTCTCTTTCAATAACACTATATTTGGTTTCGGCTGGACATAGTGTTCTGGATGCGAAAGCTATTGGTAAATCTTTTCCAATTGGGCCTTGAGATAAAATTGCCCCTATTGCAAACATAGATGCATCCGTAGTTAGGACAAAAGGTTCCTCAAAGTTTGGATAGATAAGAATAGGTTCTTTTGTTAGATAATCCTCTAATGTATCAAATGATTTAATGTATCTTTCTTTAGTAATGTAGTCAATGGTTTTGATACTTTGGCATAATCTGGAATAAATCTTCTGTAATATCCGGAAAGTCCTAAAAATGATTTTACTTCTTTTGTATTAGTTGGAATTGGAAATTCTTTAATTGCCGTAACTTTATTTGGATTTGGTTTTACTCCATCTTTTGTTATCAGGTGTCCGAGATAAGCGACTTCTTTTCTTAAGAATTCACATTTATCTGGCTGTATTTTTAAGTTAGCTTTTCTGAGTCTGGCAAATACTTCTCGAAGTCTGGATATATGTTCATGAATAGTACTGCTGTAAATTATAATATCATCCATGTAGACTGCACATTTTTCATTCTGGATACCCATTAGAATGTTATCCATAACTCTTTGGAATGTAGAAGGTGCATTCTTTAACCCGAAAAAGGCATCCTTAAAAATTCGTAGTGTCCGTTATCGACAGAAAATGTTGTTTTTTCTACGTCATCTGGGTTGACTTCTATTTGATGAAAGCCTGAAGCCAAATCTAATGTTGTAAAGTACTGACAGTGTTGTCCTAGTTGATCTAAAAGGTCAGATATATTTGGAAATGGATACCTGTCGTCTATACTAATGTCATTTAGTTTTCTGTAGTCTATCACAAGTCTATATTTTTGTTTTCCAGATGCGTCCATTTTCTTTGGAACAACCCATACTGGACTTGACCATGGTGATATTGAAGGCTGGATAATTCCTTGATCTAACGTCTTGTTGATTTGTGTCTTCACTTCTTCTTTATGGACATGTGGATATCTGTAGGACTTAGTATGAATTGGCCTGGAATCCTTTGTTTTGATTGAATGCTTGATTTCACTAGTAAAAGTCAGAGCATCTCCTTCTAGGTAAAATATATCAGAAAATTCTAGGCAAACTTGAGAAATCAATCCCCTTTCTTCGTCGTTCATGTGTTCTGTTCGTAATTGGGTTATTATCTCTTCTTCCCTGTTGATTACTTGTGGATATGTAGTATCTTCCTTATTAAAGTTTTGAACTGAAGTACTTTCCTTAATAAGAGGTTCAAAAGTTAAATTGCAAAAACTAACTGTTTTGGGAATCATATTTATGTTTAAAACTGATGTCAAAAATTCTCCTCTTTCATTTATTTTGACTATGGCGTTTGGTAAACGAACTTTGTCAATGCATTGGGCTAATAAGATTGCTTCGGTATTTTTCAATTTATTTGTTCTTAATTTACAAATTTTTTCTGTACGTGGTTCAATATTTATAGTATTCTTAAAATTTGCTATATTTTCTATCGCCGTATTTTCGTTAATTCCGTCCAACTTGTACATGGGTATTATTTTAAAGTTTGTAGTAAGCTGTTTATTTTTTAAATCTACAATGCAATGATAGTGTTCTAGGAAATCTGATCCGAGTAGACCGTCAAATTCAATGTCAAGGTTGTAAATAAAGACTTTGTGTGGGTCGTTATCAACGAACGGAATTAATGTTGATTGGGTAATTAAAACGTTTTCATTAGTAATGCCTTTAACTAATAAGTTTTCAGGGGTTCTTGTTTTAAAATTTTCACATGTTTTGGGTTTAAAAATTGAAATTCCTGCGCCGGTATCTATTAATAATTTAAAGGTTTTTGTTTCATCAAAAATGTAATAAAGGTTTTGAGATGAAACAGTATTTAAAGAAAACTTTGTTCTAAAAAATTGGGGTTGGGGTTGAAATTTTCTTGAACCGTCATTGTTTGGAACTGATCTGTCAGTTCTGACATTCCCGATGCTTGGTTCTGAAAATTTACGTTTGTTTGAGAAAAATTTTCATTGCCGCTACACAGAGAAAAATAATTAGTGTTGTTACACTGAGAAAAATCTTAAGTTTCGTTGTATTGCGTGTAGTTTTCTGAATCGGAACGAAAATTATCATTATCGGAAAAATCATCGTGATATTCCTCATCGTAGTATTCATCATCGTGATAATACTCGTTTCGAGATTCGCAGTTCGCGTCAAAATTTGGGGTTTCGACAAAATCGGGGTTAAATTCATTTTTGTTTGTGTTTATATGATGTGTTTTCTGTTGATTGGGTCGCATAAAGGCCGTATTGGGTCTTTGTTGAAAATTTTGAAATCTTGTTTGATTTTGACTTGATGACTAGGGTTGGAAATTTGGTCGTGGGTTGTTTTGAGGGTTTGCGGACTGCGTCCTTTGTTGATTGTTTTGGGGGTATACGGACTGTGTCCTAAATTGAGTATTTTGGGGGTATGCGGACTGCGTCCTGAACTGGGTGTTTTGAGGGTATGCGGACTGCGTCCTGTCTTGATTCGGCATATACGGTTGGAATGTACGACTAAATTGTGGTACGGACTGCGTCCTTTACGTCTGTTTTGTTCTACATTCATTTACATTGTGTCCGTTCTTTTTGCAGAATGAACAAAATTTCGGATTTGAGATTTGGGGTTTTTGTATTTTTTGAAATTTCTGGTTTTCGAAATAAGAAAGTTGTAGTTCTCGTTTTATTCTATTTATAGCGTCTAGCATTGTATTGGGATTTCCTGCCCTAACAATTTTGCCTAATCTTTGTTCTGATCCTGTCAAAAGAGTATTTAAACACATGTTATCAATTAGTAATATTTGTGCATTTTTTTGAGGTTGTGTCAAAATTTGTTTAGTAACAGCGGAATGCATTTTTGCATTGTGCGTTTGTAATCGAGCGGCAAAAGTTAAAGGGTTTTCATTAGACAATTGATGCATACGTTGCAAATCTTGAATTAAAGAAGTGAGATCTCTTGGATCTCCAAAATGAACAGTTAATAGTTGGGAAATGTCGTTCCATCTATTTAGATCTCTGGAGTTTATTAATTGAGCAGCTTTTCCGCGCAATTGATTTTTGATTTTAATAACTAGCAAAATTTCTTGGTCGCGGGTACACATATCATTGGCTCTGTTACATGCGTTAATAAAAGTGTTGAGATAAATTTGGTCTCCGTCGTATTCTGGTATGAGAGAAAAAATTTCAGATAATTTATAGGGTTCAATTTCACCAGCATTTTGATTTTGATTTTGGTTATCTTCATTTTGAGCCATGATTGTTTTTATTGTTTACGTATTTGTTATTAAAATATTCGGTGAGTTTAGACAAGTTAGAGTGAGAAAATTCAAATTTTCGAGTTAGCGAGAATGATTCAAATCAATTTGTAAATCAACAATATGACAATTTATCAACGACTTACATTAATTGAAGAAACATTCTTGGCTTCGATGAGGTGTTTGAGGGAATCAGCTGTCCAACGTGCCAGGGGTTCCACTAGGTGCTCCTAATCCACACGTGGTGTTGGTGTGTGACGTGCCAGGGGTTCCACTACGTGCTCCTAATCCACACGACGTTCGGTGTCAGCGTCAACTACAGCTGGGAATTCGATGACCACTAGGTAGTTAGATCTTGCCCGCAGGTTCGGTTGTTGGGTTGTTCTACGAAGCAGTTCGTCGATCAGGGTTTGTTTATTTGTTTTGTGGGCTCTTGTGTCCCTTGATAAACTCTTCTTGAGTTGCTGGTTGCTTCTTCTCTTTCAAGTTGAAAGTTGTGTTTGGTATCTCTAGGATTTGATAGTCACTTGGAGGTAAATTCGTTCTGTTAAGAATTGAGATTCACTCGCGTTTTGGTGCTCAGGAACCGAACAACCTTTTGACGATCAGAACAATCCTACCGACTGCGCCAATTTGTTAGATCGTGGCAGACAAAAACTTCTTTTTAAAAAACACTTTATTTATTTACACGACTAACAAATACATTTGTTTGGTTTTCGGACTTTCAAAGTTTTAACTTTACAAGCGGTCTAATTTGTCTAAACTGATGCAGCGCTTTTAGATGGAGGTATTTATATTCTTTTGTTATCGTAATAGAGTTTCTAGAAAAGTCTCGTAATATTGCACAATACGTTGCAATACTGGATTCGTTCCCATATTGGTCAGCAAGAATTTGAGATAACGTTAAACTTGATACTTTGATAAACAGCTGCATCCTTTTACAGATTAAACGACTTAGAATAATGCTTAATAATACATAGGATATTTGGGACTTTTTCTTGGGGATAGGTTCATCATTTAAACGACAAAATTATATATATATATATATATATATATATATATATATATATATATATATATATATAGATATATATATATATATATATATATATATATATATATATATATATATATATATATATCCTTGACAGAGCTTTCACTAATTTGAATAAATTTAGAATCAAAGATACTTTTGAATTTTCAGAAAAAATTAATAACTTCCAATTACCTGAGGGCTTTGTTTTGGTGTCCTTTGATGTTGTCACTCTTTACTAACATACCATTACCATTAATAATTAGTATTTTTCAAGAGCATTTCAATCTCATTAAAGAACAATGTACAATACCAAAACAAGAGTTCATTGATATAATCACTTATCTTTATAATAATACATTTTTCTGTTTTAATGGTAAATTTTATCAACAAATCAAAGGTTTACCGATGGGTGGTGCTGCCTCCCCCTCAATAGCTGAAATTGTTATGAATAAACTGCTGTATTTTGTGACATACAGTAGATTTTGAATTCCCTTTGATGTGTCAATATGTGGATGATTTGCTCACGGCAGTCCCTGCTGATAGAGTACAATACACTCTAGACATATTTAACTCATTTAACCAGAATCTAACGTTCACTTTTGAGGGTGAGACAGACTCATCTGTCCCTTTCTTAGATACTTTAGCAGTTAGGAGTGTTGATAATGTAGTCATGTTAGACTGGTATAGAAAAAGTACCAGCTCAGGTAGATACATACCTTTCACTTCATACCACCCACAGAAACAGAAATTGAATGCAGTACTGGCTCTAAAAAACAGAATTACAAAAATTTCTCACAATGCTTTCATACAAAAAAGCTTACTAATTTTAAAAAATTTACTATTAACTAATTCTTACCCAAAAAAATTAATTAACAAATTGTTATTTTCCAATGATAATACATCTAATCACAATAATGTGGACAATTTAAACGATAATATGCTAAATTGCAGTATATACACAATTTGACTCCCTCATTGGTAAAAATATTCAATAAATTTAATATAGTTATTGCCAACTATAATTTAAAAAAGCTTGATCTGTTCTACTCTAACTTAAAAGATAAAACTGTAAATATCCAAAAATCAGGTGTGATCTATGGGGTACCTTGTGAGTGTGGCAAGTTGTACATTGGACATACTAGTCAAAAACTCTCAAAAAGACCAGCTCTCCATAAAAGTGACTGCAAAAATAAACCACAGGCTACTAGCCTTAGTTTGCATGTTAACCAAATGGATCATAGAATCCAATATAACAATGCCATAATCCTTGACTCAGAAAAGAGTACCCAAAAGAGGAAAATACTTGAAATGTGTTACATAAGCAACTGTAGTAACTCTCTTAACTACAAAAAAGATGTAGACAGCTTAAGCTCAATTTACACTTTTCTAATTAATCAAAAGTCTACAAAGCATAAAAAATATCCAGAATGTTATGTAGAAAAATAAGCGGAACTATCTGCAATCCCCTTTTTTATGAATAAATTAATAATAATGTTGACAGTGCTAATTTCCGTTTCTCTTTCTTTTGACTTTGTTTTGTTGTTTTCTTCTGTTTGTTTAATTAAGGTTCATATCGTGGAGGTGGTGATTTTTGAATTTACTGTGACTGAAAGGGTATCTACTCCTTGCCTGGTTCATAATTGTAGTGTGTTACGGCGACGGATGGGTAAGCACAACCAAAATGTACTTAAAATAACAAAAAACGAGAACACATTAACTTGTGAACGTTCTCCTTTGAATAACTACATCTATTCTGCATATTCTCAGTCCTGTCGTATGTCACTGCTGTCAGTTGTCAGCCATGTTATTTCCGGCAATTTGACAGCACTTTTAGTAACGTTATTGATTTTGAATAAATTTTTAAAAATCGATAATCATCTTGTATTTGAAAATAA
Source organism: Philopedon plagiatum (assembly GCA_963971165.1). Classification (NCBI taxonomy): domain Eukaryota; kingdom Metazoa; phylum Arthropoda; class Insecta; order Coleoptera; family Curculionidae; genus Philopedon; species Philopedon plagiatum. The sequence goes on from OZ020195.1 coordinate 39,016,296, forward strand.
GTATTTCGAGTTGTTGTGTTACTTTTTATACTTTCAGACATTGTTAACAAGTCTGTGACCTTATTTTATAACTTAGTTATTTTAAATGTTATGTTCTACACTTTTAAATTGTACAAATATGAGGTTATGTTTCCACATACCTGTTGCAATGACCAACTGAAGGAGCTTTAATGCTGTATTCTGGTAGGTGTTACCGACTGTAGCCATTAGAAAGACTTGTAACAGAATTTTCTCTTGTTTTGTAGTCCTGATGAAGTCTATAATCATAGACGAAAGCTTGAACGTGGAATAAATAGCAATGCTTTAGAAGCACCCAATATCTTTTATTGCTTCCTCCTTTAACCACTGGGGTATTCCCATAGTTATATACTGTAATCTTTGTTACCAGTACCCCGTTACTGTCCTTCCTCTATATATATTATATATATATATATATATATATATATATATATATATATATATATATATATATATATATATATATATATATATATATATATATATACAGTGTGGTCGTTTAAGTGTGCAACATATGGGAAAGTTTTTTATTACCGATTTCTCAAAAAATTTTATTTTTGATAAAAGTTGGTGCATGTTCGATAATTATATTGGGTGTACTTGGAATGGTTGCAAGTCAAACTGTGTACAGGGTAGGGCAAAAAATATAAAATTTCTACAAGAATAAAGTACCCCTATTTCAGAGAATTCAGCAAAATGTTATTAAGAAAATGTGTTTAGAATTAAAAGTTATGCATAGGTTTGAAAACGTGACCTCATAAAATAAAAAACAAAATTTTTTTGAAAATATTAATTATTTCCTAAAAAAAAAATTTTTTTTATTATCACCCTAAAAACCTTCATAAATTAAACAAAATCAAATCAAGTTCACACATCTTTGTTCAAATTCAAGCATATTTGTAAAATTAACTTAGCTTTTTAATTTATTAAGGAATCACAAACATCATGTTTGTTGCAAGGACATTAAACACAAGTTTAAAATACCGTAAAAATTACTTTTAACAAGATAAAACATTAGTAATGATAATTTTTAAATTAAAAAACCCTCATTTAAATTACAAAATATTTATTTTAAATGTTTATTAGAAAATTGTACAAAATAATCTACAAACATGAAATCATTCTAACATAATGGCGTTGTGGGGCATTATTAACAAAACAATGCATGCATTATGTCTGCGTTTAGTGCAAAGTCAAGAAATACAATGTTCCTAAACGTATTTGAGTATGGTGCCAATGGTTTTGTCAATTTTTATCGGCTTCTTTTTATTATAACTTAACAATAAACAAATTTAAAAAAAATTAAACAGACAATATTTGAAATGCAGGAAAAAATTATATTAGGTATGTTTAAAAAAATTATCGACGCGTCTCCGTATGTCCACCTTCACGTTCAATGCATTTAATTGTCCGATCATAAAATTCACTAAGCGTGGATCGCAATACACTTGCTGGAATATTTCTGCAATGAAATCGTATCGAAATTTCAAGCTCCCCAACATTATTAAAGGGCCGATCCTTGTAAACTTTTATATATATATATATATATATATATATATATATATATATATATATATATATATATATATATATATATATATATATATATATATATATATAGATATATATAGATATATATATATATATATATATATATATATATATATATATATATATATATATATATATATATATATATATATATATATATATATATATATTATATATGTATATAGTTAAGTATGCTTGGAATTATCTGGAAAACTACTGTTTCGTCTTCCTCGGTGTCTAAGTTGTTAAAAGACACCACATCGACTCATCAGAGGCCTGACAGTAGCCTGAGCATTTCTGCGCCCATATAATTCCACAGACCAACAGACGAATATCAGCAAGATTAGAAGAACACAAGCTCTGCATCAAGAACAAACAAACATCGTCTGCCCTTTTCCGTCACCGGCTTGAAACAGGACACAAAATCAACTTCGACAGTTGCAAACAAATAGCCAACATAGACCATTACAAAACCAGACTTATTCGCGAAGCAATCGAAATAGAAAAAAACGGCAACCTAAACAAACGAGACGATGCCTTGAACCTTCCAGCATCATGGAAATCCATCATCAAGCCAATAGAACCACCTAACATGAACAGCACGACGGCCGAGAACCAAGTGAACCCAAACGCAGCTCCCAAGAAGATCATTCAGGGGGCGGAGCCAACGCCGGCCAATAGATATGACCTAAGACCAAGGCGATCCACTATAAAACCACGCGCTGCGGCAGCCACCATCAGTTTACTTTCTACGACCAGCGAGTAAGCACAAGAAGATGCCAAATGAGATTTTGGCGAGAAGTCTGCAAGTTTCAAATAGAAATGAACCAAACGAACGGATGTATTCCCGGATTAACCACGACAAATATTTCTCCATCCGTGAAACTCTACGTACTTCCATATATACAGGGTGCGCCAAACTCAGTGGCCTATTAGAAGGATTTAGAAAACGACAGATGATGTTTTTCTAAAAACTTGGGTGTGGTCATAGGAACTGGTGTTCTATCGTTTAAAAATATCTTGAAAGAGGCAGTGTTGCCAGATCATTCCGAAACTCATAGCAACTTCGGAATTTTAAATGAGACACCCTGTATATTATTTTACATTGTGATTCTGCTTTACAATACAAATTTTTCTTGTGTATAATATCCTATGCCTATCTTTGATAGTTTTTGAAATATTAATTCATAAGTAAATTTTTGGGGCTAAAACATGCTCCCTAAAAAATCAAATATTTTTGTGACCAAGGCACCTAGAAAGTTAAAATTTTTGCAGAAGTTTCCCAAAGTATTGCTTTCTTAGAATTTTGACGAATTATTAAAGTATTTTTATACAGGGCGTCTCAACAAAATTGTATCTTCGTAATATAAATAAATGCAAAAAACTCAACTTTTTTAAATATAACACCATGTATTTTATTTTTTTAACAAAAACAAGAACAAATTTCCTACCAAACAGTATATCAGGTTCCTACACCTATCTTTAACCGTTTCGAACTTACAGGCATTTTAGAAAATTAATAACTAAATAAAAATGTTTTAAAACATTTTAATAGTAGGCTTTGGCAGAATTTGTTTAGAAACAAATAAAAACGAAAACATGTCAAGTTAATTGGCTTTGGAAAGACCTCTGTTTTTTAATTATCAAACAAAATGGCAAATAACTTATTCTAGTGCAGAAATTTTGAATTTATTTTTTATACACGGAGAGTGTAATAAAATTATATTAAGAATATGTAGACGATTCAACGAACTGTATCCGAATTCACCTCTAATGCCACCAAAAAAGTTTAAAAGAATGGAACGAAATATGTTGCAGTATAATAATGTTAAAGCGCCCAGAATTCAAATTAAACCGGTAACAGGTAATGAAGAAAATGAAATTAATGTTCTGGCATATTTTCATGCATTGCCGCATGCGTCCATATACAGTGCAGAAAACGACTTAGGACTCACATATAAATCCATAGAGCGAATCTTACATAATCGTAAAATGCATGATTACAAACTTATTACAGTTCAGGCACTTCAACAAAATGATCCTCTAAAACAGGGTTTCCCAACCTTTTTTGCGTCGAGCCCCCCAGGATTATAAATAATATTTTCCCCCTCCCTGTATTGTAAGCAACCTATTTTGACACTGCTTTGACAGACGGAAGTGAAAGTTACTCAACAAGGTATTGGTTGCCCTTAACGACAGGATGTAAGTCAACTTACATCCCTAGGGAAATAATAATCTGAAATTATTATAAGAATAACTTTAATTTTTGATTTCATCAACATATTACAAAAATCCGGTGATATTAATTGAAATGAATATTAATGGTACAATTATTACAATTATTCACATTATTAACAAAATTTGGAAACACGTTTTCTCGTTTCTTCTTGATGTGTATTACATTTTCTGACTCCACAGATCCTTCATTTCTAACCAATGTTTCTGTCACTGTTGAAGCACTGCAAGAGACTTCTGGCTGGGTCTTATTGTATAAAATTTTATTCGCTACTTCCTTTTTATTGTTGAGGCTCTCAGCTACGTAACTTTCCGCAATAGTAGCGGATTTCCATCCACCATGTCGCTTGATAGCTAATACATCAACTCCAGTATTTGCTAATAAAGTTGCCGACGTTCTTCTAAAAGAGTGTCCAGTATACATTTTGAAGTTCTCAAACTTTAGAAATTTCGCAATTTTACTTGGAATTAACGAAAACGTATTTTTCCCAACAGGCTGGTTTAAGCACTTTCCATTTTGATATCGCATAAAGAAGCGCGGATTAATAGTCGTCATGTGGGATCTTATATCAATGTACTTTTGAATTATTTTGAAACGACAAACCTGAGTGTCGTAACTTTTTGTCACTGTAAATGTACGTGACATTCCATTTTTGGAGTCAGGAATGGTCACAATTATGACTTCTTGACTTATTTTAACATTGTCCATTTTCATTTCACAGAGTTCATTAGAACGGCACGCCCCAGCAACTCCCATTGCCATTACGACCTTCATCAATAAGTACATATCATCGGGGGCTTCAAGCATGAACTTATTCACATCTTCCCTGTTAAACACATTCGATTTTTTGGGTCTGTAACCATCATTTTTTCTTTTCAAAAATGCTCGAAGTTTTGGATACTTAGAAATATCTATATTTTCCTCTATAAAAAGGGTGGACTTCAACATCGAATACTCACACCATAAGCTTGATGGGGCCTTCAGTAAAGCACTTTTCTCGTGGAAATACGCCAAAAACAAGGCTTCTGAGACTGCAGTAGCCGTCTTGCTTTGGCACCAATTCTTAAAGGATTTATATGCTGCTTCATACCTTTTTTTCGACTTTTCCGGTAGTAGAGATAAACAAGCAATATTTGCTGATTCTTCTATGTCTGAAACATCCATTTTGTCCACACAGAATCAAATAATTCGACTTCTTCAAGCTTTTCGCTATGAATTGTCAACTTGACGTTGTTGATAAAATAAAAACTGCTTATATTGCTCTGGCAACGGATCACGGCTGCCTTCATAATTTAATGAGAATGCTATCGAATGTAATGATAATAAAAATCCAAAAATATATCCAGCATTTTCTGGTAAACATACAATTCAGGGAGGGGGAAAAATGTTATATACTATATGGGATGTAAGTACATTAACCAGTCTCGGACTTTTTTGCCAGCCCTCGCTATCGCTCGGGCGCAAAATTCGTCCTCGACTGGTAAATGTTACTTACATCCCTTATAGTATAAATAACTATTTCATGCCCCCCTTTAATTTTTTTCGTGACAAAAACCAAACGCACCATATTTTAACAACATTTACTTGTCAATTATAACTTTTAATTTATACAAAGTAAACTTTAATCTAATTTAACGAAACGAAGAATAAGCTTTTTTTATTACTATATAGTATTGTCAAACAAATGATTTATTTTATTAGTATTAGTGTTACTAGTGAGATACTTGAGCTTGCATGTTCTGTACCAGCTGGTCGATTCTAGGTTCAGTTTTTGCCAGAGCTATTGTCAGGTCGGTATCGACGGCAAGAAGACTTCGCTGTTTAGTTTTGATTAAAACCAGAGCTGAAAAACTTGTCTCACACAAATATGTCGAGGAAAACGGAACAAGTGTTCGCAAAGCAAGAGAGGCAACTTTTGGATTAACATTAGCATGACTGACTGATGGATGTTACGTAAATAATTAGGCGAGAGCGAGCGGGACGAGCGCCCCGCATGATGAATTATGATTATTAGGTAGGTACTTGTCGAAACTTGTAAAGTAGCGACGACCGACGACTTCGCGTTGTGGAACAGAGACCGACTGTATCAATGAATGTGTTATTATATTAATCTATCCTGCTCTAAAACGTGTAGAATTTTGTGAAATTATATTAGTCCGGACACAAGAAGACCCCGATTTTTAACAAAATATCATTTGAACAGATGAAGCTAAGTTTTCAAGGGAAGGCATTTTTAATCGAAGAAACTCCCATTTTTGATCTAGAGAAAATCCCCACTTCGTAAGAGAGAAAAGTTTCCAGTATCAGTTCAGTTTTAACGTTTTTTGTTTGCTAATGGATAATAAAATGGCCTTTTGTATTTAGGACGATAACTTAACGGGCGCAAAATATTTAGAAATATTAAGGACCACTCTTTCGGACTTTTTAGATGATTTACCATTAAATATGCTTGAAAACTGCTGGTATCACTTAGATGGAGCACCAGCCCATTCTACCAATGAAGTGCGCATAGAATTATTTAACATGTTTGAAGACAGATGGATTGGTCGACAAGGACCATGGAACTGGCCCCCAAGATCGCCGGATCTTACCCCATTAGATTTTTATTTGTGGGGTACAATAAAAGAAAGAGTTTATAAAACACCAGTTACCACCAAGCAGGATCTAGAGCAACGAGTAAGGGCAACTCTAGGAGCTATAGATGGAGAAGAAATACGGAGAGCTACAACAGACCATGTAACAACGTCTATTCATGATTGCTTAAGAGCAAACGGGGGACATTTCAAACAATTTAGTTATTAGTTTTATTTTTGTATTACTTTTATATTTGTTTTTTTTTGTACAATTTCATTCCTTACTTACCATGTAAGCATAAATTAATAACATTCTTTCATTCTATTTAGTTATTAATTTTCTAAAATGCCTGTAAGTTCGAAACGGTTAAAGATAGGTATAGGAACATGATATACTGTTTGGTAGGAAATTTGTTCTTGTTTTTGTTAAAAAAATAAAATACAGGGTGTGCTATTTAAAAAAGTTGAGTTTTTTGCATTTATTTATATTACGAAGATACAATTTTTTTTGAGACGCCCTGTATAAAAATACTTTAATAATTCGTCAAAATTCTAAGAAAGCAATATTTTGGGAAACTTCTGCAAAAATTTCAACTTTCTAGGTGCCTTGGTCACAAAAATATTTGATTTTTTAGGGAGCATCTTTTAGCCCCAAAAATTTATATATGAATTAATATTTCAAAAACTATCAGAGATAGGCATAGGATATTATACACAAAAAAATTTGTATTGTAAAGCAGAATAAAAATGTAAAATAATATACAGGGTGTCTCACTTAAAATTCCGAAGTTGCTATTAGTTTCGGAATAATCTGGCAACACTGCCTCTTACAAAATATTTTTAAACGATAGAACACCAGTTCCTATGACCCCACCCAAGTTTTTAGAAAAACATCTTCTGTCGTTTTCTAAATACTTCTAATAGGCCACTGAGTTTGGCGCACCCTGTATATATATATATATATATATATATATATATATATATATATATATATATATATATATATATATATATGTATATATAGGATATATATATATATATATATATATATATATATATATATATATATATATATATATAGAAGGTAGAAGTTCTTGAGATTACTCTCTGAGAAATGTCATAGGGATCCTTATCGGATCTACCATGGTAGCTTGGATGTGGGAGTCTCGCGACCTCTCCACACTACCTGCGACATTCTCATTTATGAACATAGTTAAGTATGTTTGGAATTATCTGGAAAACTACTGTTTCGTCTTCCTCGATGTCTAAGTTGTTAAAAGACACCACATCGACTCATTAGAGGCCTGACACTAGCCTGATCATTTCTGCTCCCATATAATTCCACAGTTCTTGCCTATAAAAGACAAAATGAAAGTTTTTAGAAGGTAGAAGTTCTTGAGATTACTCTCTGAGAAATGTCATAGGGATCCTTATCGGATCTCCCATGGTAGCTTGGATGTGGGAGTCTCGCGACCTCTCCACACTACCTGCGACATTCTCATTTATGAACATAGTTAAGTATGTTTGGAATTATCTGGAAAACTACTGTTTCGTCTTCCTCGGTGTCTAAGTTGTTAAAAGACACTTCTGTCAGGCCTCTGATGAGTCGATGTGGTGTCTTTTAACAACTTAGACACCGAGGAAGACGAAACAGTAGTTTTCCAGATAATTCCAAACATACTTAACTATGTTCATAAATGAGAATGTCGCAGGTAGTGTGGAGAGGTCGCGAGACTCCCACATTCAAGCTACCATGGGAGATCCGATAAGGATCCCTATGACATTTCTCAGAGAGTAATCTCAAGAACTTCTACCTTCTAAAAACTTTCATTTTGTCTTTTATAGGCAAGAACTGTGGAATTATATGGGAGCAGAAATGCTCAGGCTACTGTCAGGCCTCTGATGAGTCGATGTGGTGTCTTTTAACAACTTAGACACCGAGGAAGACGAAACAGTAGTTTTCCAGATAATTCCAAATATACTTAACTATGTTCATAAATGAGAATGTCGCAGGTAGTGTGGAGAGGTCGCGAGACTCCCACATCCAAGCTACCATGGGAGATCCGATAAGGATCCCTATGACATTTCTCAGAGAGTAATCTCAAGAACTTCTACCTTCTAAAAACTTTCATTTTGTCTTTTATAGGCAAGAACTGTGGAATTATATGGGCGCAGAAATGCTCAGGCTACTGTCAGGCCTCTGATGAGTCGATGTGGTGTCTTTTAACAACTTAGACACCGAGGAAGACGAAACAGTAGTTTTCCAGATAATTCCAAGCATACTTAACTATATACATATATAATATATATATATATATATATATATATATATATATATATATATATATATATATATATATATATGTATATATATATATATATATATATATATATATATATATATATATATATGTATATATATATATATATATATATACATACATGTTTTTATGCCAAGTTGAGATCCGATCATATTTTGGACTACCCGAGATCCACCTGAACAAATAAAGGTATTTAAAAAATCTGTTGTAAAAGTCAATAATTCCGTGTTTTAATTTATGGTACCACCACAGGGGTAGGTCATTTTCAAATTTTTATATACACACAGTATAATGTGAAGTAGAGATCCCTTACAATACTTGTAATAGGCGAGATCCGACCTTGTAAATTAGGAAATATATGCGTAACGTGAGATCCAACCATGTTGCCAATTTTACTGCTACGATTTTATTTCATTTTACAGTGCTCTAAACATATGAAAGATGATGATTGAAGACAACTGCCCTTACCATGTATTTATTTTACATATCGTTTTCTAAATGTCCGCGGTATTCTGACACAATAATAAAATCGTACAAAGTATCTGTAAAATTTTCAAGTGAGCCGGAGGTATTTAAATTAAGAACTGCAAGGAAAGTTCTGAGTAAAATACTTCCCATATTAATACAAAATTAATAACCTATTGGGGGCCTTTCTTATTTTTTAAAATTAGTATAATGATTTGTGAATATCTCTATTAGTATCCATAAAAAGACAAATTTATTATAATGGTGTTAGGATTTAGTACACCGTATCTTATAAAATATTTTCGATTATGCTGCAGTTGGGTAGGGTAGATGGGATTTATTTTAATTTTTACACGCATCCCGTCATATTAAGAATTTTATTTTCTTTACGTTCCATGCATTGACTATTTTTTTTTATCTTTTGCTGAGTATGAAATATCATGGGCATGGGAAACCTTGAAATACTCAGATTACACGATCCCTCTAGGGATAAATATTTTTAGTCTCCTTGTATACTAAATCTACTTGCCAACAATATAAAGTCACATTTGCTTGAAAATAAATACTTATTTTTTTATTGGTCCTATATCGGCAATTTTTGTTTAAAAATTTTTTTACATTGCTATGCCATGACACTATAAATTAATTAAATCATATTCATTTGCGTTTCTTTAATTTGACACGTAAATAATGGTGATCTAAAACCTTAATAAAGGTTCTTTTTGAGACACCCTGTATAATACATTAAAAGTCTTTTATGCCAAAGTTATTATTTTTAAGAGCAAAGCTTTTTATGCAGAGTAATTTCCCCCCAACAAATGGTAATAAAAAAGTTTTCCATTTGGCAAGCAGATTCACAGACACGCTCTATATTGTTTACATTTTTTTGTAGACTTATTTTAGTTAAATAATTTTTTTCAGGAAATATACATAAAATACTAAACAAAGAGCAATTATTATTTTATTTACCTTTCTATAAAATTTTCCTTAGATTTACATATATAGCATACATACTATGTACAATAACTGTAAATACGGGGTTGGCCAATGAAAACGAAACAGACTGATTATCTGATTCCATGTTTATGTTTACAAAAATCGCTCGTACACGTACTTAATTAGATTTGTCAAGGGAGAGGTTTTTTTGTTACCATTATCAATCATTATCAACACTGCAACTTCAACCCCTTAGAAAGGGTGGGACCAACCCTTAAAATTTAAACGGAAATAGGGGTCTTGCAATACATCATTTTAAAAGTCTCACTAAGTACTTTATGATTCTAAAATATTACGATATTATTCGCCCCGAGAACAAAATGGAGGCTTGTTTAAACAAATATTTTAAAATAAAATGTACAATGTTTAATTGGCGGTTAAAAAATACGCTTCTCATGATAGCAAGAGGTTATTATTTAGCTCTCCCCAGCCCCCACTAATTGAAATAAAATTTGAATTGTGTTAAAAATTAGATCTAAAATTATTGAAATGACATTGGGTGTGTTAGTGGGGTGTGGAAGGGCTAAATAATTTTTTTCTACTAGCGTGCGCAATTCACCGTTTTCCCGCACTCATTTTGTCTCTGAAAGACTAAGTTTCCCGCACCGTGCGGGAAAATTTTTCCCGCACCGTGCGGGAAAATTTTTCCCGCACTGAGTGCGGGAAAATATTTTTTAATGTTTTATATTGAAATAAAATTTTGGTGATGTATGAATAATATTATTATATAATATGCAGGGTTACGACCAAAACAAACTCCACACCGCCGATTTTTTTTAAACTACAGAAATGGAAAATGCACTACCCAGTGTGTTGGTATCAATACCATAGGGAAAATGCCCTCTAACATCGCGGCTTATATAGGACATAAAAATCCTGAATTGTACACCGGTCACAGCTTTAGGCGCTCATCGGCCACTCTACTGGCCAATTCTGGTGAAGGAATAACGAATATTAAACGCCTAGGGGGATGGAAATCCACGTCTGTTGCCGAAGGCTACCTAGAGGAGTCCATCAAACAGAAAAAAGATATGTCCAACAAAATTCTCAATATCAGTCAAGCTATTCCAACGACTTCCAGTTGCATCTTAGAAACATCCACGTCCCTAGATATTGCACCGGGTCCCAGTAGCGTCCATGAAAGTTCAACACCTCTGTCTCTTCAAACTTCCACTATGCAGAATCAGTCAACTTCAACCTCTCTAGCTTCAGCAATTAATTTACACAGTGCATCCAATTGTACTTTTACGATAAATATATATAATAAGTAATAAGTAAACATTATATACCTGTTATTTTTTGTTTATTAAAAAATAATAAACTTTGTAAAAATGATGTTGGTTTTTTTAACGCTAGTAGAAAAAAATTTGATCCTAACTCATGCGGAAAGGCACTTTCCCGCACTCGACTGCTTACCCGAACTCCGCTTCGCGTCGTTCGGGTAACGGCAGTCGCTTGCGGGAAAGTGACTCTTTCCGCACTTGTTAGGATAATAACTATTTAGCCTCTTACTATCATTAGAAACGTATTTTCAAACTGCTAATTAAAAACTTCAGCAATATCCATTACATGCATTACAGAAATATTCAACAATCCGCCATTTTGTTCTGAGGGCGAATAATGACGTAATATTCTAGGATCATAAAGTACTTAATGAGACCTTTAAAACGATGTATCGCAAGACCCCTCTTTCCGTTAAAATTTTAAGGGTTGGTCCCACCCTCCCTATGGGGGTTGAAGTTACAGAAGTTACAAGCCAAGCCCCACCAATAACATATCGGAAACCACAAAAGATTTAAATTGGGTTAAACTAATACAAAGTTACTCATTTAGGAGTCCAACTATATGGCACCAAACAAGTAAGAAAATTTTAATTAGCATTGGAATGAAAAATATAAATTTGCCCAAATTGATTGATTGATTTTATCGCCTACATACCCTTTAGGCATACAAATTCAGGTTTTTGTCGATATCTTTGTACTAAAGGAAAAATTTTAAATTTCTCTCGCATTAATCTGGCTGCTAGTTGTCCATCTTTACAGATAAAAAAAAAACATTTTTTCTAAACAATAAAGAAAAATGATGGGAATTTCAAAACTCTTCCACAATAAAGGTCTAGCAGCCGCAGATATTGATGGAAGAATAATTTAAAATTTTTATACTAGTACAAAGATATCGGCAAAAAACTGAGTTTCTATGCCCTGAGGGTATGTAGGGGATGGAAACGCCTTAACATTGGGAATGTCCCAAAAATACGTATTCTGAAAAAACTAGCCCATTTTTTTTATTGCATGTGCGATGACAACTAATTCTTGTTTTATGAGTAGCTAACTCAATTTGTAAGCCGTTTCTTGTAAAATTTTAATTACATGGGCGGCTTAGACCGAAAACGTAATTTTTAAGTGTCTGCATACCTTTATTTGCAGAGTAGTTCAAATAAAGGACTAGGTATCACAATAAACTTAGTTGAAATTTTTATTTATGCATTCACGAAAATAGCAGCTATTTTGAGCTACTCATGAAACGAAAATTTTTAGTCATCGGGTATGCATTAAAAAATGTGGATTAATATTTACAGAAAACGTCAATTTTGGGACAAACTTGTAAGATTTTAGATTATACCATTCTGTATATTACCAAAAAAATAGAAAACTAACAGTACTAAAAGACCTAAAAAGTATCAAAAATTAAAAATTTTGGCGGCCACACGTACGGTCACGATCGTCGCATGTGACTATATTTCCAGCTGAGTCTCTATCTGGGGTAAAATGATATTGGATCCAACCATTAATATATAACCATTGTTGATATAATATAAAACATAAGATTTAAGCAGCTTGAACGCGCGGTATAAGATCCAATAGAAATCGGTAGTAGATATCACGTGCGCAAGCTGTACAGTCAACTCGCTCCGCCAACGTTGCCGTTATTGACGGATCTCGCCTTAACTAGGACACACAACACTAGATGCAGACGATCAGAGCGCCCTCTGAAAGTTTGTTTTTGAACCCAAGTTGTATGTAATATGAAAAAAAGGTGTAAAATGAGATCCAAACAAAAATTTGTAGAAATTCGTTAGAGGCAGTATCGAACCAAATGCCGCTCATATACACGCAAAACAAGGTGAGGTCCAAATTCGGATCTCTCTTTGCAAAACAGATCTCG